>JAZHEH010000947.1:0-291132 GCA_036589455.1 Ateles fusciceps
TAGCAATACGATGAATCAATTACAAAAACCAATTGCTATGTGCCACTAGGAGCCGCTAGACAAACATTTCTCAACTACTTGGTCAATGCATTCAAGCATGCTGCAGGTGTTCCTGCTAGAGACTTGTCATTGATGTTTTCTTGAGCCATTAGGAGTAACAGACTCCTAATGTTAATCCAGGGGATACGATGGTAGATATTCACCAACCAGACATGTCCATTTCAGAGAATCAAAGTAGCCAACCTGTCCTCCACAATTCAGCATTTTTAGAGAAATAAAAAATGGTAGTGAAACATGCAGACTCTAAAACCCACTGTCTGCTTTTCAAGTTCTTTCTATTTATTGGCAAGGAAAAAATAAGTGTCACTTCTCTGCAGTGCAATGTCCCAACTTTAAAAATGACTACAATAGCAAACACTTCATAGAGTTGTTGCAAACATTAAATAAACACATATGCTAAAACACAAGAGGCTGGAACAAGCACTTTGAGATGACAGTAATTTTATTTTATTACAAGAAAGACTGAGGTTGAATTTTCTTTACCCAGAACTGAGATTAGGAAGAAATGGTCATTAAAATCTACCATGCACTATTATTTATTATGGTCAGCATTCTGTACAATAGATCACTAAGCTTATTGCTCCTGAGAGGGGATTGATTTATTAATTTGTCCACATTGTGAACATATATCAAAGCATTCCATGGCGTATCACATATATATGCACATTATTTGTCAATTAAAAATAAAAATAAAATGGTGACAAAATAAGAGGTGTTAAATGAATGTCTAAGAAACATGAGGTAGCTGAAGCAGGAGTCTGACTCAAACCATCTGCCCTGATCTCTCTCATCATCCCATGCTGGGATGTGAAAAGTCACATATTAAGAGGACAGGGGGAATTGAGAGACAGTGAAGGACAGACAGAGTCTTCATCAGGGACATTCCCCCCCTCATACCATGAACCTTAAAGAGGTGAGTTCTGGGAAGGTGTCTGAGAAGAGATTTTCTGGGGTTTGTGGTTTTGCCAGAGAGCTGGCAACATGGCGATGGGAGACAACCCCCCCCCTTCCTTCATTATTGTATTTTCCAAAAGCTGCTGCAATGTTTTTGAGAATTGTTGAGGTGGTAGGAAGAAGATTTAAGAAACAGCTCCAGAGTGCCTTGTGCTTTCTGCCCTGCATGTTTGCCACATACAACACATACTACAGGTATTAGTCTGTTCTCATGCTGCTGATAAAGTGTACCCAAGATTGGGTAATTTATAAAGGAAAGAGGTTTAAGGGACTCACAGTTCCACATTGCCTGGGAGGCCTCACGACCATGGCGGAAGGCAAAATACACATCTTACATGGTGGCAGGCAAGAGAGAAAAAAGAGCCAAGTGAAAGGGGAAACTTTTTACAAAACCATCAGATCTCGGGAGGCTTACTCACTACCGTGAGAACCGTATGTGGGGAAACCACCCCGTGATTCAATTGTCTCTCACTGGGTCCCTCCCACAACATGTGGGAATCATGGGAGCTACAATTCAATATGAGCTGTGGGTGGGGACACAGCCAGACCATATCACCTCAGATACGGAGAGACTGAAGAAATGAATGTGCCATTTTTGGTTTTTACAGAGTGTTTCAAATTTGCAAATGCTCAAAATTTTTATCCCTCAAAGACCTTTGAGGAAAAAGTTAGTTGAATGACTACAGAAAAATGGAATGTGAATCCAAGAAAGGAGAGAGTAGCCAAGCGCAGTGGCTCGTGCCTGTAACTACAGCATTTTGGGAGGCTGAGGTGGGAGGATTGCTTAAGTCCAGGAGTTCAAGACCAGCCTGAACAACAAGTGTGATCTCATCTCTACTGAAAATTTTTTAAAATTGCTGAGTGTAGTGACACATGCCTATAGTCCCAGCTACTCAGGAGGCTGAGGCAGGAAGATCACTTGAGCCCAGGAGATTGAAGCTGCAGTGAGCTACGATTACATCACTGCACTCCAGTCTGGGTGACAGAGCAAGACCCTGTCCCAAAATAATAATAATAAAAAGAAGGGAGCACACAGGAAGCGGTGCTGAATAAATAAATGTATAAAACACAGTTGAGTATGAATCTGTTAGTGCATAGCTATGAAAATAATCTGGAATTAATGTTTCACATGGGACATAATTGAAAGAACAGAGAAGAAAGAGAGAATGAGTATATGTTCACGTTCTTGCTTCATCTGGGAAAAGACATAGATAATGACTTATCTTTATATTTGATAGAAAATATCAGCTTAAATATGTGTGCTGGCAGTTGAAAGGTGGTCACCACCAGAAAACTGGAAAAGATTTGTACACAGAGCCTTCATGGAAATGCGTGGATTGAAGAAAACCTGATTCACACAATCAGAAGTGGGTGGGAAAAAATTACACCAAAGAAGTAGAAAGTCTGATACATGTAAAAAGAAAGAGAGTAATATGAAACGAAACTCCAGGACTCTGTCCAAATATAACAGTGATCATAATAAACACAAATGGATTAAAATTCCTTTTTAAAAAAGGTAGACTTTCTGAATGGGAAAATGAACACAAAACCCAGACATACAGTAGTGCAAGAGGCAGCTTAATTAAAAACAAGGAAACAAAAAGTTAAAAATAAATGGATACATTTGATATGAATCTGTTCCACTATCCAATCTAAGTAATTGTCAATTATTTTATAGATTATCCTTCAGTTTCTTTATTTTTTTCTTTTTGAGACAGAGTCTCACTCTATTCCCCCAGGCCAGAGTGCAGTGGCTAAATCTCGGCTCATTGCAATCTCTGCCTCCCAGGTGTAAGAAATTCTTGTGCCTCAGCCTCCAGAGTAACTGGGATTACAGGCGCCTGCCACCACACCTGGCTAATTTTTGTATTTTTAGTAGAGACGGGGTTTCACCTTGTTGGCCAGGCTGGTGTCGAACTCCTGACCTCAGGTGATCCACCCGCTTCAGCCTCCCAACGTGCTGGGATTACAGATGTGAGGCACCGCGGCCCGTCTTGAGTTTGGTTTTGTCCAATGTTTTCTACATAATTAGATTGAGGTTATGCATTTTTGGCAAAAACAAAAATCATCCAGAACTGATACAACTTTTCAGTGTGTCATGTTAGGGAGTGCATGATGTTTTTATGACTTGTCCTGGTGATGTAAAATCTGAGCACCTGGGTTAAGTGGTGTCTGTTGGAGTTCTCCACTGTAAAACTATTATTTTTTCTGATCCAGGAGAGGTTAAACAAGAGTCTGGCACTGTTTTAAGTCTAATAAGAAACATTTACTATCTATTCTCTCTGTAGCCTTGTACCTGTAGGCTACATGTGCATAATAAAAACTTTGGTCTCCACAACCCCTTATCTTAACACAGACGTTTCCTTTCTATTGATTACAGGTCTTTCATCAGAAAACCTTTGAATCCACCTACAACCTGGAAGCCCCCCACTTTGAATGGAATCCCATCTTTCTGGACCACGCCAATATACATCTGACATGTATTGGTTGACGTCTCGCGTCGCCGTAAAATGTATAAAACCAAGCCTGTAACACAACCAGCTTGGCCACTTGTTCTCAGGACCTCCTGGGGCTGTGTTGTGAGCATTTGGTTAAACCAATAACTCTCTTCAAATATTTTACAGAGTTTGACTTTTTCATGGACAATAATTGATGCCCTACACGTGGGGCCTCAGAAAGAGTCAGAATCCCTGAAGGACTTCCCTAACCTGGAGCTAAGGTGCCAGCAGGGCCTTTGGAAGCCCCTCCCTGACTTTAGGTTTCTCCTCCAGTGCAACCAGTGACTCCTCCAGAGCTCCGGACCTTCCATTTGGTTGATGATCCTTGGTTCATTCTGAGCTCTTTTTCTTTCTTCTTTCTCCTAGGTTATATAGGATCCTTATTTAGGTTTGGCATTGCATTCTGAAGGATCTTCTCCACTGCATTTTCCACCCCAAATTAATCTCCATTGGCCTGTATGTGCAATTGCATGAGGAACTGAACTGCCACTTCTGTAGATGAGAGGCTGAGCTACTCAGCTTGTAAAAGAAAGGGGTTTTGCTCCTCCCAGCCAAAAAACACCCCTGGGTGGCGGGGGTTGAGTGGGAGTGTCTAGGGATTGACTCCCGCCGTGACATGCAGTGACCCTTCAGGGAACCAGACAACAAAATTAATTAATTTTTTTTTTTTTTGAGACAGAGTTTCGCTCTTGTTACCCAGGCTGGAGTGCAATGGCGCAATCTCGGCTCACCGCAACCTCCGCCTCCTGGGTTCAAGCAATTCTCCTGCCTCAGCCTCCTGAGTAGCTGGGACAACAGGCACGCGCCACCATGCCCAGCTAATTTTTGTATTTTTAGTAGAGACGGGGTTTCACCATGTTAACCAGGATGGTCTCGATCTTTGACCTCGTGATCCACCTGCCTCGGCCTCCCAAAATGCTGGGATTATAGGCGTGAACCACCGCACCCGGCCAACAAAATTAATTTTAAGAGACTCATCCAGGAAACAGGTGTAAGAGCTGATCACTTGTTATGTTGAGCCCTCTTGGACGTTTAGACCTCTCGACAAGGAAACTGAGACACATAAAAGGGTGGAATGACTCGGTGGTGACACACTGTAGTCCCTCCCACAGCCAGCACACTTCAATCCACCCTACTAAAACTTAGGTCACAGTTTAGTTCTGCATTAAAAAAAAAAGTGGGAGACATGTCATGTAAGAATGAGGAAAAGCAGGGAGAATGACCCCCTTTTGGGCACCCCTTTTGGTTTTATGGTTCCTCTACTTGCAAGTATTTGTGTCAGTGGGAAAAGTTTGAGGGCATACTAGGTGAAACAAGAAAACTTCCTTGTTACATATTATGTCTGTGCTTGTTCAAACTTTAAACTGCTGCACACATTACATCAAAGAAAATTCCAGCCCAAAGGTCAACCTGTAACCATGCAGTTCCTAAGTCCTCTATTTTCTTTCTGCCTACTTTAAATCTTCTGTTTACTTTACTTTTCTTTTTTGTTTGTTTGTTTGTTTTTGAGACAGAGTCTTGCTCTGTCACCCAGGCTGGAGTGCAATGGTGCAATCTCAACTTACTGCAGCCTCTGCCTCCCTGGTTCAAGTGATTCTCCTGCTTCAGCCTTCCGAGTAGCTGGTATTATAGGGGCCTGCCACCACGTCTGGCTGATTTTTGTATTTTTAGTAGAGACAGGGTCTCACCATGTTGATCAGGCTGGTCTCAAACTGCTGACCTCAAGTGATCTGCCTGCCTCAGCTTCCCAAAGTGCTGGGATTACATGCATGAGTCACCACGCCTGGCCCTTCTGTTACTTTTCTACTGCTGTTGAGATAAAAGTCACTGTTGGGGATCCAAACTTTTTGTGTGTATAAACGGGTGAGTTTGTGTTGATATCTCCTGGCTAGAGTGCTGAAGTAAAAGCTATAGGATCTTTGTATGGGTGTCTATGTGTGTTTAGATGTCTTTATGTACATGCAAATATATGTGTACATACATATATTTTTGATCTATTTTAGCCATGAAGTGTCAGATTGGCTTCAAGTTAAAGAGTACTCATAGGCCGGCGCAGTGGTTCACTCCTGTAATCCCAGCACTTTGGGAGGCCGAGGCGGGCATATCACCTGAGATCAGGAGTTCAAGACCAGCCTGGCCAACGTGGTGAAACCCCGCCTCCACTAAAAATACAAAAATTAGCCTGGCGTGGTGGCATATGCCTATAATCCCAGCTACTCGGGAGGCTGAGGCAGGAGAATCACTTGAACGTGGGAGGTGGAGGTTGCAGTGAGCCGAGATCATGGCATCACACTCCAGCCTGGGCGACAGAGCAAGACTCCATCTCAAAAAAAAAAAAAAAAGAGTACTCATAAACTAAATAATAAGCCAAAACGCTTTTCAAGTTCACATGACTTATATAAATCTTTAATAAATAAGCTGGCTTTAAAATTATTGGTCAAATAGTATTAGAAATATCTTAAAAATTGTCAGCATACATGTTTGTTTGCATTTGTTGATCAAGTGGTTTCATAGTTACCTCTGACAAATTATAAGGTGTCAAAATTTGACATAAGGCTTATAAAACCATAAACCCAGCAACCCAGCATAACACAGAATAATCTTTGTGCATTTTTTGATAAATAAAACATTTGATGTTATTGGTGTAATAAAAATAGCTAAATCTTAAGTTATTGGTAAAATACCTATATATTTAACTTTAAAATTTTTACTTAGGTAAACACACAAAATTCATTGGCTATAAAAATGGTTAACAGGGAAATAACTTTAAATGGTGACAATCACAGTTTTTATAGATAATCTAGGTAAAACATTTTAGAAATTAATTAGGTAAATGTAATGGAGCAAATGCTTGTAAACAAACATAATTTAGATCTAAAGTTAAATAATAGATATTCATTAACTATCTGGGTCATTTCCAACTTAAAAAAATTATATTATAGAAAAAGTTTTTCTAGAAAAATATATTCTTACTCAAAGCTAAGTTATTTTCATCTAATTCCAGGTTTATTTATTTATTTATATTTTTTGAGACAGAGTCTTGCTCTGTCGCCCAGGCTGCAGTGCAGTGGCACAATCTCAATTCACTGCAGCCTCCACCTCCTGAGTTCAAGCGATTCTCCTGCCTCAGCCTCTGGAGTAGCTGGGATTACAGGCACCCACCACCACGCCTGGCTAATTTTTGTATTTTTAGTAAAGATGGGGTCTTGCCATGTTGGCCAGGCTGGTCTCCAACTCCTGACCTCAAGTGATCCACCCACCTCGGCCTCCCAAAGTGCTGGGATAACAGGTGTGAGGTGTGAGCTACCATACCCAGCCAGATTCCATGTTCATTTAAGGGTTATTTATGAAACACGGTTAAAGGAACCAAGAAATAAGAGATTTAAAGAAAGTAGACTGGGCACAGTGGCTCACACCTGTAATCCCAGCACTTTGGGAGACTGAGGCAGGCGAATCATGAAGTCAGGAGTTCGAGACCAGCCTGACGACATGGTGAAACCCCTTCTCTACTAAAAATACAAAATTAGCCAGGTGTGGTGGTGCACACCTGTAGTCCCAGCTATTCAGGAGGCTGAGGCAGGAGAATCACTTGAACCTGGGAGGTGGAAGTTGCAGTGAGTGGAGATCATGCCACTGCACTCTAGCCTGGGCAACAGAGCAAGACTCTGTCTCAAAAAATAAATAAATAAAAGTAAGTTACAAGGAGGTATTTTTGGTAAGAAATGTTAAAAGAAAAATAATTTTGTATGAGAAAGAATCTTGTATGTTTAATTTTTCTTTTCACTTAAAACAACTGGTTGTTTAAGACATATGTTTAGGACAGATTAGAAAGTCCAAGCAGGTTGCATATGGTCTGTGCAAGTCATAATACAGTCTGTAAAAAAGGAATTCAAAACAAATTTTATGTAATTAAGTTTGCTATAAATAAAAGGAAATTATAACCATCATTCTAGGTGTTGGATTTTGATAATAGAAATATGGTAATGCAAAAGGAAAGAATTGGTTAGAACAAGAATGTCTTAAAATATTGATTTACTCTTAATGAAATTGCAAGAAGTTTTTAATTGTTGAATTCCACTATCTCTTCTTGAAATTCTTCAGATTGACGTCTTAGGAGTTCAACTTCTGCTGCGTCCTGCTTGCTTCAGAGCTTTCCCTCTTTGGAAAGTCCTGGGATGGTAAGTCTCTCCTTCAACTTTTGCTGGCTCCTGTAATTTTTTAAATTAGTAGTCTAAAGGAAGAGAAAGAATTTTTGAAAACAGGCAAATGAAAAATTGTATAGGATGTGTTCTGTCTGTCTCTATACGTTTATTTATTTATTGTTTGTTTGTTTCTTTGATTTATTTGTTCATTTTTGAGACAGGGTCTCACTCTGTCACCCAGGCTGGAGTGAAGTGGTGTGATCTCGGTTCACTGCTGCCTTGAACTCTGGGCTCAAGTGATCCTCCTGCCTCGCCTCGGCCCCCCCACGTAGCCGGAACCACAGGTGCATACTATCTTGCCCAGCTAATTTTTTGTGTGTTTTTTTTTTTTTGTAGAGATGAGGTTTTGCCATGTTGGCCAGGCTGGTCTCAGTCCTGAGCTCAAGTGATCCACCTGCCTTGGCCTCCTAAAGTGCTAGGATTACAGGCGTATGCCACCATGCCTGACCTTGTCTGTACGTTTCTTTTTTTTTTTTTTCTTTTTGAGACAGAGTCTCACTCTGTCACCCAGGCTGGAGTGCAGAGGCATGAGGTCAACTCACTGCAACCTCTGCTTCCCAGGTTCAAGTGATTCTCCTGCCTCAGCCTCTTGAATAGCTGGGACTACACCGCATGTGCCACCTTGCCCAGCTTACTTTTTCTATTTTCAGTAGAGACAGGGTTTCACTATTTTAGCCAGAATGATCTCCATCTCCTGACCTTGTGATCCGCCTGTCTCAGCCTCCCAAAGTGCTGGGATTACAGGCATGAGCCACCACACCCGGCCTTGTCTGTATGTTTCTATATGTCATGAGAGAGTAATATTTTAGTACCAAATCATATCAAAGAGCTCTAATCAAATGACTTAAAGAAAAGTAAGTGCTTATCAGACAACCAAAAGCTAGTTCAGACACTTAATTCACATTCCTTTAGTAATCTTTCGTAAGATTAATTTGGTAAATTTAATTTCAAAATCCTGTCCAGTAGTTTAAAATCTAAGGGTCATGTTGAGATGGGACTGTTCCCTTGCCCTTGACCTCCTTCGTGGGCAGGAACTGGAGTTACTTGTGTTACTCAGCTTGCAATCCGTGGACGGCTATGTATTAATAGCTTAGTGGCTGGGCGCGGTGGCTCACGCCTGTAATCCCAACACTTCAGGAGACCAAGGCAGGTGGATCATGAGGTCAAGAGATCGAGACCATCCTGGCCAACATGGTGAAACCCCGTCTCTACTAAAAATACAAAAATTAGCCGGGCATTTCACACGTGCCTCTGGTCCCAGCTACTCGGGAGGCTGAGGCGGAGAATCACTTGAACCCGGGAAGCAAAGGTTGCAGTGAGCCAAGACTGCGCCACTGTGCTCCAGTCTGGCGACAGAGGAAGACTCCGTCTCAAAAAAAAAAAAAAAAAATAGTTTAGTGAAGGATCAGCGTGACAGGCTTCTGCACCTGTCCCCCCCAACTTTTTTTTTTTGAGATGGGGTCTTGCTCTGTTGCCCAGGCTGGAGTGCAATAGCATGATCTCGACTCACTGCAACCTCCACCTCCTAGGTTCAAGTGATTCTCCTGCCTCAGCCTCCCGAGTAGCTGGGATTACAGGCGTCAGTCACCACACCTGGCTAATTTTTGTATATTTAGTAGAGACAGGGTTTCATCATGTTGGTCAGGCTGGTCTTGATTCCAGGTGATCCACCCACCTCAGCCTCTCAAAGTGCTGATATTACAAGCGTGAGCCACCACACCCGGCTGCACCTGTCCTTTTTTGACACCAAGTTCTTGTTTGGTGTCCAAGAAGAATCAGGTCACATGGAATGTTTGAAAGATGATAAACGTGGAGGGCTTTATTGAGCAGTGGATGGAAGTGACTCTCAGTGGAAGAGGAGCTGGAAAGGGGATGGTGTGTGAAGAAGGCGACGTTTCTCTGAAGCCTAGACTTCTCTGGCTGGGCTCCCCTCCAAAACCACTCTGTCTGAAGTTAGTCGTGTTTATCTGTCATCTCCAATGCTCAGTTACTTCTCTGCTCGCCACTGAACAGCCTGTATCCTTGCCAGTCAGCTGCTAATGTTGCCTTTCTCTTTTCCTTTCTTTTTTTCCTGCCAGCTAGTCTGGTCTTTATGGACACAGGATAGGAGGCAGGGCAGGCCAAAGGGCAATCATTTGGGCAGAAAAACGAGGTCGGTTACTTTCACTTAGGGCCAAGCTTTGAGACCCGAGGTTGTAGTTTAGCCAGGAGCCCAGCCATCCTGTATCAATGTTAGGTTAAATTAGGTAACCCTAGGTTTTGCACTGGAAATTAGGGTTACTGGGAGTTGGAATAGTAGGAGAGTAAGGTGTATTTTTGGTGAGGTTTATAAAAGCACAAAGATGTGGCTTTTGCCAAAGAAAATATAATGTTTAGAGGCTATTTAAAGGTCACTTTAAAATAAATGGAAAATTATATAGATAAAACTCATTGGAGAAAGAGAAAAATAAAAAGGTGTAGAATGAGAAACCTTTGACTTTTGGGTGGCCATGTGGTCACACTTGGTAATGAAGCGGCATCCTTGTCTGGGATAAAAAGCCGAGATTCATTGTCTCATGGCCACAGAAAACAAGGACATGGACACACAAAATGAGGCTGAGAGCAGAAGTTTAACAGGCAAAAGAAAGAGAAGAGCTCTCTGCAGCAGAGCAGGGTCCTGGAGAAGTGGGTGGCTGCTTCCATGCTGAAATGCAGCAAGTTTTATAGATGAGCTTGAGGAGGCAGTGTATGTATGATTTACATAGGGCATAAAAGATTGGTTGGACCAGGTGTACCATTTGCATAGGGCACATAAAACTGATTAGGACTAGGTACATCATTTGCATAGGACGTGAAAAGATGGCCTAATCTTTTATTATGCAGATGGATTCTCCACCTGGCAGGTGCCATGTTTCCTGTTCTGTTTTGGTTTTTTGAAATGGGGTTTCACTCTTGTTGCCCAGGCTGCCAGGCTGGGGTGTAGTGGCATGATCTCAGCTCACTGCAACCTCCACCTCCCGGGTTCAAGTGATTCTCCTGCCTCAACCTACCGAGTAGCTGGGATTATAAGTGTGTGCCACCATGCCCTGCTAATTTTTCTATTTTTTTTAAATACAGATGGGGTTTCACCATGTTGGCAAGGCTGGTCTCGAACTCCTGACCTCAGATGATCCATCCACCTCAACCTCCCAAAGTGCCGGGATTATAGGGGTGAGCCATCATGCCCTGCCCCCTGGTTTTTTTTTACCGTACACATGGTGACAAAGAAAAGGGAAGAAGGAACCTCCATGTCGAACATACCTGGCTTCCATGTAGCCTTTTCCATTGGCATAGCTGCTGACATTTACCCGTGCAAGCTTCCAGCTTGCTTATCTATGTCTGCAGCTCGGGTTTCCAGGCTGCTCTTTGTTAGAAAAGAAATGATCCGGGAGCTGCTTTTCATTAAAAGGGAAATTCTGCAGAGGCCTCTTTACCCTCACTATCTGCCTGAATAATTTATTTCTAGTTCCTGTATCAGTAAGGAGCTGCAGCTGGCTTGCCTTCAGTCACTAAAGGTCTAAGCCACCAGAGGAATTTAGAGATGGATCCTACTCATACTCCCAGGGAATTTAGTTCACTGGATGTATAGGAACTGCAAATTAATAAGGAATAAGTGAACTACTCAGTCCCTTTCTTATTGCTCCCTGTAGTTGCTAAAATGAAAGTAATAGAGAGCTGGCTTGGACTTGAAGGCTGCACCAAGCTCAGATGTGGGTCTGTCTCAGATCAGCCCAGTCACCTCAAAGCTTCCTACGAAAGGAAGAATTCAGCCAGGCCAACCGAAAGTTACCTCTGAGACCAGTGATTACCAAGAAAATAGACAACGTGGAGGAAGGGCAAAACCAAGTAACTATTAAACCCAAAGGGTATTTGCAGGGCTGTCCAATCTTTTGGCTTTCCTGGGCCACATTGGAAGAAAAATTGTCTTGGTCCACACAAAAATACACAAACACTAACAATAGCTGATAGGCAAAAAAAAAAAAAAAAAAAAAGGCAAAAAGAATCTCATAATGTTTTCAGAAAGTTTACAAATTTGCGTTGGACCACATTCAAAGCTGTCCTGGGCCACGTGTAGCTCATGGGCCGTGGGTTGCATAAGCTTGAAAAGGAATTGTTTCATCTTGTAGATTGCTGTCATCAGCTTCCTGAGTTCCCTTTCTAACATGGTTTGTAAGAATGACTACTTTAAGAACAGTATGTTAAGTTGTTTTTTTTTTTGAGAAAGGTTCTCATTCTGTCACCCAGGCTGGAGTGCAATGGTGTGATCTCAGCTTACTGCAACCTCCACCCCCTGGATTCAAGTGATTTTCCCACCTCAGTCTCCTGAGAAGCTGGGATTACAGGCATATGCCACCATGCCTGGCTAACTTTTCTATTTTTTGGTAGAGATGGAGTTTCATCATTTTGGCAAGGCTACTCTTCAACTCCTGACCTCAGGTGATCTGCCAGCCTTGACCTCCTGAAGTGCTGGGATTACAGGCCTGATCCACCCTGACCAGCCAATGTGTTTAATTTTTAAATGCCACAGAATTAAAGGACATGTTTAGATTGGTTCAGGACCCACAGCTCACTCCCTATTAAACACTTGCTGATGAGCGTATGGGACCCAGATGCACAGGAAGCTTTTCCTGAGGAAATGGCCAGCCTGGTAGAATGGGTAAACACCACCACAAGGTCTGTTTATCCTGAGAAGGGGACTGCCCAACCCTCCCTATAAAATGCCAAATGGAGCATCCTAGATAAAGCTTCATATGCAAGCCATGTGGGATTGGCTTTATGATTACCGCGATATTCACCAGCTGAATATGTCCATTGCGCAATGCATTAGTCTGTTTTCCTGCTGCTCATAAAGACATACCTGAGACTGGGCAGTTTACAAAAGAAAGAGGTTTAATTGGTCTTACAGTTCCACGTGGCCGGGGAAGCCTCACGATCATGGGGGAAGGCACGGAGAAGCAAGTCACATCTTAAGAAATGGCGGCAGGCAAAGAGGGAGTGAGAGCCAAGCGAAAGGGGTTTCTCCTTATAAAGCCATCGTCAGATCTCGTGAGACTTATTGACTACCACGAGAACAGTATGGGGGAAACTGCCCTCATGATTCAATTATCTCCCACCGGGTCCTTCCCCACAACAATGGGAATTATGGGAGACACAATTCAAGATGCGCTTTGGGTGGGGACACAGCTAGACTATATCGCGGAGGTCACAGTGTGAAGCGAAAATAAATCTCCCCAGAATCACTAAGCCAAGGGAAAAGTCAAGCAGGGAGCTGTATCAGGCAAGCCTGACTCCCATTTGACTCTTCAATAAGACAGTTACAAAGATAAGAAGCTACATACCCACGTCACAATTTGTGCATAAGGAAATTCTATGTGGACAAAGGACAGACGGAACTCAAAGTCATCCTTCCAAGGCTCCCCTGAGACAAATGCTTATCTGATAACTTCCTCTGCCCGTTGCTTATGTAAAAGTGCAGATTCACTGAGCCAGCCTAAATTGTGTATTCAATAAAAAGCTGATCAAGGACTCAAAAGAATGCAACCTTTTGTCTGTTATCTACTTCTAATCTGAAAGCCCCCACTGCGAGTGGTCCTGAATGACTGAACTGAACCCATGTACATCTTATACATATTAATTGATGTCTCATGTCTCCCTAAAATGTATAAAAGCAAGCTGTGCCCTGACCATCTTGGGCACATGTCGTCAGGGCCTCCTGAGGCTGCGTCACCGGCACACATTCTCAACCTTGGCAAAATAAACTTTCTAGGTTGACTGAGACCTGTCTCAGATATGTTGGGTTCACAATAGATTTTCAGTGTACTAGTGACTGAAGAACTGTGAGGTTCATAAATTTGGAAAGGAAAGCTTTATTTCTATAAATGCTTTGGTTCAAGGGTTCCCTTCTACAAGAGCACCCCAGGTGACATTACTCTTGCAGAATCAAACAATGGTTTGAGAAACCTTATCAAATTTTCTGTTGTAGCTTTCCCTCATGGATCTGAGTACAGCTTGGTGGTGGTCTGAGTACAGCTTGGTTTTCAACATTTTAGGAAGACATGAGGCATCAATCAATACATGTATGTACATTGGCTCCATCCCAAAACGTGAGATAACTCAAACTGGGAGCTTCCAGGTCATGGATAGGTAAGATACAAAAGGTTGCATTCTTTTGGGTCTTTGATCAGCTTTTCATTGAATACACAATTTACATGTGAAGGCAGGAGAGTGCATAGAGGAATAGTCACTGATGCCTTAATGGTTCAATGAATCTGCATCTTTGCGTAAACAATAGGGCAGGGGAAACTATCAGATATGCATTTGTCTCAGCTGAGCAGAGGGCTGACTTTCACTTCCGTCTGTCCTTTGTCCCACACCTGTGAAGATAAGCTGTCAAGTTTTATTGCCAAGGTGAAATTGAACAGAATTGTTTTAGGGTAAAGATCTTGAGGCCCACAAAAAAATTTCTTTGTGGGCAAATTGTGAAAGACATATATAGTTTTTGTGTTTTGTTTTGTTTGTTTGTTTTTGTCTTCGTGGCCGTCTTATTTAGGATAAAATGGGAGGCAGCTTTTCCTGACGCAGTTCCCAACTTGACTTTTCCCCTAGCCTGGGGATTTGGTTTCTTTCACTAATTAACAAACAAAATTAATAAGTTGTCAAACAAAAGCAGGGAAGGGAAAAGTGAGTCAAAGGGCTCATGCCAGAAGGGTGGAAGTCCTTAGATAATTATTAAGAAATGAAACAAATAAAAGGAAAGTTGATGGAGTTAAAACAAAGGTCTTCACAACATGATCAAAGGTTGGGTGGGCCAAGGGAGCCCCGAGTGGTCCCCCAACAGTAAGGCGCCTCATACCAGTTTCTTCATTTGCCTTAGATTGGAGAAATTTAGAAAAATTAAGGCTAGGCACTGTGGTTCACGCCTGTAATCCCGACACTTTGGGAGGCCGAGACAGGCAGATCACCTGAGGTCAAGAGTTTGAGACCAGCCTGGCCAACATGGCGAACGCTATCTCTACTAAAAATACAAAAATTAGCTGGGTGTGGTGGCACACACCTGTAATTCCAGCTACTTGGGAGGCTGAGGCAGTAGAATCACTTGAACCTGGGAGGCAGATGTTGCAGTGAGCTGAGATCGTGCTATTGCAGTCCAGCCTGGGTGACAGAGCAAAACCCTGTCTCAAGAAAAAGAATAATCAAAAGTCGAAGGTTTTAATGACAACATTGACATTGCCTCAGGCAAGTCAAGATAAATATTGACAAAAGGGCAGGAGTCTCTTGGCTCAACTCTCTGCTGGAAACTCAACTCGGTTTTCACTGGAGAGGACATAGGGAAGTAAAGTTCCTGGGACCAGATGTTTAAGAATGTAAGGGTTGGTAGAAGTAAAAAATTTCAGATGTTTAAACAGGCTTCATGTACGGTAGTTATGACTTCTTGACGTAAATGTCTTATGAAAATGGGTACTGTATCTGAGCAGGGAATATTCCCCCCCCCTAGTACTATAAACCGAAGGCATGTAAATCTGCCCTTTGGGGAAATGTTAACTGGACATGATCAATGGGAACTAGTAAGATTGCCTAAGCTTACAGAACATAGGGTAGAAGCTGGGGTGCTGGCAAGGAAAACTTCTCCACTTCACAGCCCTTTGTGGACTGTTATTTTGTTTGGTTTGTTTTTATAGAGATGAGGTTTCACCATTTGGCCAGGCTGATCTCGAAATCCTGAGGACAAGCAATTCACTCACTTCAGCCTCTCAAAGTGCTGGGATTACAGACATGAGCCGCCATGCCCAGCCATTTGTGGAATGTTTATTGGGGTCAAAGGCAAAAGCCTGTAAGCCTGTCGAGTATCACAACTACTGGGACTTTGGACCAGAGAACTTCCACTTCAGGGCTGTAACCAACAATAAAATTAGAAGCCCTCTAACCAGTACAATGGATCCCTCTTCTCTGCCAAAGGCATTCAAAAGCAAACCTGAAAACCTAGGCCAAGCCATGATGAGAAGTTGAGTCAGACATGCCTCCTGATACCCTCCTCCTTTGAAATTCAGGCATAACTGACCACCACTAACATCAACACAGAGACCTTAAGACTTGACAAAAGAGACTCTTTGTGACAGCAAGATATCAAACTTCAAACTGACTCTACTGTAGCATCGGCAACAGAGAAGCAACATAAAATCAAAGTATTTTGCCTGAAAATATATTTATTTGATGTACTTTGAAATGGCCCTACAAGGCTGTCTCTTGTGGGGAAAATCTACGTTCTGTTCAAAATCACTGTTTCTTTTCCAGGTCTTTTTCCTAATTCAGGAGATAATTAACTAAGAATCCGGCACAGTTTTTAGGTCTGGTAAGTGCTCTGCAGCCTGCTAGCTGGAGACTTCATCTGCATGATGGAACCTTGGTCTCCACAATCCCTTATCTTTTTTGAGACAAAGTCTCACTGTTTGTTTCCTGGGCTGGAGTGCAGTGGTACAATCTCAGCTCACTGCCACCTCTGCCTCCTGGGTCCAAGTGATTCTCCTGTCTCAGCCTTCCAAGTGACGACAACAGTGACCTTAACCCAGACAGTTTCTTCTATTGATTCCAGGTCTTTAAATAATGTTAGTGGTGGGAGTTATTTGAGTCACATGGCACCAAAGTATGTCACTGACAGAAATCTGTAAGAGTCTGCAGCAACTTCAATCTCGCCTCCTCAGAAAAAAGAATTTGACCAAAAGGCATAATGTAGAGTGCAATTATGCAGCCAGTTTTAGAGCAGGAGGGAACATTTATTAAAAAGTTTTACGGTGGCTCATGCCTATGATCCCAGCACTTTGGGAGGCTGAGGTGGGTGGATCACGAGGTCAAGAGATCAAGACCATCCTGGTCAACATGGTGAAACCCCGTCTCTGCTAAAAATACAAAAATTAGCTGAGCATGGTGGTGCGCACGTGTAGTCCCAGCTACTCGGGAGGCTGAGGCAGGAGAATTGCTTGAACCCAGGAAGCAGAGGTTGCGGTAGATCGAGGTTGCGCCATTGCACTCCAGCTTGGGTAACAAGAGCGAAACTCCAACTCAAAAAAAAAAAAAAAAAAAAGTTTTAGAGCAGAAAGGAAAGTACGCTTAGAACACGGCCAAGCATCTGCCCTAGAGATCAAGTGCATGGTTTGACCTTCAGACTTGGGGTTTACATGTTGGCATGCTTCTGCAGTCTGTGTCTCTTCTGTCCTGAGTTGTCCTTTGAAGTGGGCTGTCTGCATTCACAGTGGCCTGCCAGCACTCAGGATGGGAGCAGGCACAGTGTGCTTACGGGAGTTGTACACATGCTCACTTGAGGCATTCTTCCCTTGCCAGCTGAATGTTCCTAGGAGGTCGTAGACCAGTCAAATGCCACCATTTTACCTCTTAGTGTGCACGCTTGTGCCTACTCATCCAGCTCCTGAGATCGTATTGGGAAGCTGCTGGTCATCTGTTTAAGGTGTTTTCTATGTATTGGGGAGACAGCCTTTCCCCTGGTGCTGGCTGTGACCAGTTATTATTTGAGAGGGACAGTTTAGTAACCACCTGACAGTCACCTGATGCTCACCTGACATTCCTGGCGGGGCTGGGGAGAGCCTTTCCTGCCCTGCTCAGGCCTGACTAGCTACCTATTGTAACAACAACTGAACTCTTTCAACCAATTTCCAATGAGAAAATCTATGACTCTCTGTGACCTGAAAGCCCACACTTTGAAGTGTGTCACCTTTCCTGGCTGAAGCAATGCACATCTTACATGTGTTGAGGGGTGTCTTATGTCCCCCTAACACGCAAAAAGCCAATCTGTAACTCAACAACCCTGGGCGCATGTTCTCAGGATCTCCTGAGGTCTGTACCGTGGGCAAGTAGCCACTCATATTTGACTCAGAATAAATCTCTTAGAGTAGTTTACAGAGTTCGATCCTTTTTGTCAGCCGAGGCAATTCCACCCTTGCTATGGGATGTTAACTGAAGCTAATGGAAATAATGGTGTCCAAAAGAGTTCCATGATGAAACATAAATGGTTCATATAGGACTTGATACCTGGGTAATGCAAAGATAACATACAAGGAGGAGCCTCTTTTCCTCTTCAGACTGACTCTGTAACTATGTGAGGAGCTGGTGGATTTTATAGGGCCTGATAAATAGCTCTTCACATGTGAATCGTAGTTCCAAGGTAAGCAAACATCATCATCTTCTTTGGAAGGCTGCCGCTCTGGTTAAAGAAGCATTAAGGACATTTGTTTTTCTTGTGAGATATTTACAGTTTAGAGTGATTGGATATCATGTTTTGTTGTGAGCAAAATTTACCTTTCTGTCTAGCTGAGTTCTCCACAATTTGGAAACTACTTCTGACTATTCTCATTTTACGGCAATATGTAGTGGTTTGCATGAGTTTAGGAAGACTGTTTTCCTTTGAAACAGGACACAATTGTGGACACTTTACTTGACCAAGGCTTTCACTGAAATAATGTACTTTTAGGTAAAGTTCAGCAGAGCCAGCCTGAGAAGAGCCTGTCAATTGTTGCTGCGCTTTATGCAAATACTCAAGTATAATGAGCCTAAAACTTATTTTTCAGGTGAACTGGTCTTCCTGTACTTTTTCTTCAGTAGAAAAGGAGGGCTAGAGAGACAGAAAAATTGTTTCAACTGTAACATACCTGTTACTAGATTCCAGCCCTACCTTTGTTTTTTTTTATTTACTTATTTATTTATTTGAGACAGGGTATCTCCCTCTTCCCCAGGCTGGAGTGCAGTGGCGTGATCTCAGCTCATTGCAACCTCAACCTCCTGGGTTCAAGCGATCTTCCTAGTTCGGCCTCCCAAGTAGTTGAGACTACACGTGCGTGCCACCATGCCCTGTTAATTTTTGCATTTTTAGTACAGATGGGATTTTGCTATGTTGTCCAGGCTGGTCTCAAACTCCTGGACTCAAGGGATTTGCCTGCCTCAGCCTTCCGAAGTGCTGGGATTACAGGTGCGAGCCACTGTGCTCAGCTTTGACCTTAATTTTTAAATGCAGATGGAATCATGAATTATTTCTTGACTACAAGAAATCTCTGAAAATGAAACAGGTTATAATTTTCTCCATGATGTTTTTAGTTGGCGTCCTAATAGTATAGGTTCTTTTTTCTGCTGTGACACACAAATTCTCTCTATTGTCAAAATTATGAATGTTATTTATTTCTCATTGTTTTACTTCTGAGAAAACCAGAATCATGGTATTCTGATAATCAGAGATAATTTGACAAAGCCTATAAATCTCCCTCATCTGGCATCCCATTGGGCCAAAACTATTTGTCACTGCCAATGCCCTGCTGCTAAAACTATACAAGCACCCTCACTCTAGACCCAGGGCCTGTCATGGAAGAGATGGGTGCCTGAGATTGTAACAGCCGATTTTGAGAGACAGAATTAGTTCAGACCCTCCAAATCAAAGATGGATATGCAAATGACTAAACAGCTAGTCAAACAAGCTGTTTTCGCCTCCTGGGTTATTATCCAACACCTTTACATCCATCTAAACCATAACAAATTGCCTGTTTCCCATAGAATTGAAAGAAATGTACTGAGAGGATAAAGATACCTCATGACAAAGCCTCCCTGGTATAATACTCCAAGGGTGTGAGATTTATGTGTGTATATATATATATAATTTTTTTTCAGCCAACTTAGGAAAAATTACTAAAACGTCTGTAAAAAGCATTATGGTACAACAAAATTATCTAAATTCCTTAGCTTAAAAGGTTTTAAAAGTCTCTAAACTCCTTAGCATAAAAGGTTTTAACCAGGCTTATATTTTATGTAGCTAACAGGTACAAGTCTGTAACTAAAACCAAGAACACAGTAGCTCAATGCATAGAAGGTAAAGATAAATTAATTTTGTTACCTCACCTTCGGCTTTTGGTTTTTTGGCTTTCGTATTGCTTAAAGAATTTGAAAGGTTGATGAATGCCTGTCCACCTTCATTCCCATCTGGCTTAGGACATTTAAACTGGCTACAAGTCTTTGGGCTCTAAGCCCCTTTGTTATAGTCTCACCAATGCACCACAATGTAGCAGTCTCTCATTGTAAGGTATCACCTGGAGTTCTTTGTCTCACAACCAAGAGAATTAAGAAGCATGGACACAGAGGGTGAGGTTGGAGTGAAAGTTTAATAAGCAAAAGAAGAAAGCTGTCCACCATGGAGAGAGGCTCAGAAGAGGGTTGCTGTTTCACATTTAAATATAAAGGTTTTTATAAGAAAATTATGAGGGCTGAGTGTCTTATTTGGATACGGTGCAAACTTGTGGTAGCTCCACATCCTCCTAGTGCACACACAGACCCTTAGCTCAAGTTACTCCATATTGTTTTATTCTGCTCACTGCATGTGTGTCAGGGCACAGAATTTTCCATTGCGGGCATGTCGGGCAAGTCACCTGTGCAGCTGTGGGCATGTCTTAGGCAACCCCCCTGTGCAAGTTCCCTATCTGTACCTGCAGGTTGTTCTTTTGTTTGAAGGGATTCAACTAAGGATCCACCCTAACTGCCTGCCTGACTGGTTTCTTCCTTCCTACTCTCTCACCTTGGCTAGAGGGAGTCCCATGAAGGGACAGGATGGATGGGGGAGCAGGCTGTCATGCCATCCTGGCAATGCTATGGAATAAAATTAAACTTTAGTGGTCATTGATGTTGCGTCTGGCAAATCTTGGCCAGAAGGAGAAGAATGCCATCTGAATAAACTAATAAAAAATTCAACCATCTGAATGGACCGTCTCCTCAGCCAAAGGCATTCTGAAGTAAATCTGAAAGCTAGTTCACACGATAATCGAAGTGGGGATTGGACATCCGTCATTAGGTTCTCCTTCTTTTGGAAGTTCAGGCACAGCTCACCAGCATTCACATTAAAACAGAGACCTTCAGACTGACCAAACAGACTCTTCGTAGCCATAACCAACATGATAGACAGCAGGTCCTGAGAGAAATCAAAGTATTTTACCCCAAAATATATTTATGTGACATATTTTTGAAATGGTCCTGCAAAGCTGTCTTTTGTGGGGAAAATCTGCATTCTATGGAGAATCTCCTTCACTTTAGAAGCCTTTTCTCAGATTCGGGAGATAATTAACTAGGAGTCTGGCACCTTTTAAAATCTGATAAGAAACATTTACAAGGTGTTCTCTCTGAAGCTTTCTACCTGGAGGCTTCATCTGCATAACAGGAACTTGGTCTCCACAACCCCATTTCTTAACCCACACACTCCTTTCTAGGGAGTCAGATCTTCAGGTAATAATTTCTTCAACCAACTGCCAATCAGAAAGTCTTTGACTCTACCTGCAAACCTGGAAGCTCCCTACTTTGAGTCGTCCTTTCTTTCTGGGTCAAACCAGTAGCCATAGGGAGTGCCAGCGAGGGACAGAATGGGCCTAGAGCTATTAGCTATGCAAACTTGTAGCTATACAAGCCAAGCTACATAGACTTGTAGCTGTTAGCTATACAAAATGTAAGTAAATCAACACTTTATTTTTATTTATTTTATTTTATTTTATTTATTTTTGGAGACAAGGGATTATTCTGTCACCCAGGCTGGAGTGCAGTGGCACCATCTTGGCTCACTGTAGCCTCTACCTCCTGGGCTCAAGTGATCCTCCCACTTCAGCCTACTGAGTAACTGGGACCACAGGCACATGCCACCATACCCGGCTCGTAAGTTTATATGAACTTAAAGCATTTGGACTTATTTATTTCATTTATGAGTACTCATTGATGTTCATTTGGGCATGTTAGTCACACACACACATATATATGTGTATATGTATACATATATTCATTTAAACATGTATACACACTGCACAAATAAACATTTCATAGCTTTTACCTCAGAATTCTAGCCATGAGACAGTGTCACAAACTCACCATCTTATAAAAGATAGCTGGATTTAATTATATTTCTAAATTTCTGACAAAATTGGGACCACTTTACATGGGTAAACTTTGTCGTCGTGATAGATAATCGAATAAAGGCTGTGACTAAACATTTTGGGTGAAGCATTTTTTATGGCAGCTGAATTTTTAAAAACCTTATTCTCCCCCCTTCTTTAGTTTAAAATAAGTCTTTAATATTTGCATTTTAACTGAAACTAGCTGAACTGTGTAAGAAAATAAAATTTCCCAAACGAACTTGAATTAGTGGCATCATAAACAGTGAGTTTTATTTTAATACTAGTAGCTTACTTATAGTAGATTTAAAGCAGACAGAAAAGAGAAAAATAGATGAGAGAGCTTTAGACAAGGGTCTCCACCCTGTGGGCCACAGACCAGTCTCTGACCTGTCAGGAACTGGGCTGCAGAGCAGGAGATAAGCAGCGGGCAAGAGAGCAAAGCCTCATGTGTATTGACAGCCGCTCACCATTGCTCACATGACTGTCTGAGCTCTGCTTCCCGTCAGATTGTGGCAGCATTAGAGTCTCAGGAGCATGACCCATACTGTGAACTGCGCATGTGTGGGATCTGGGTTGCCTGCTCCTCATAAGAATCTAATGCCTCATGATCTGTCACTGTCTCCCCCTCAGCCCCAGATGGGACCATCTAGTTACAGAAAAACAAGCTGAGCTCCCACTGATTCTACACGATGGTGAATTGTAGAATTATTTTATTCTATGTGACAGTGTACAAATAAAGTGTCATGCACTTGAATTATCCCAAAACAATCCCCTCGCCCAGTCTGTGGAAAAATTGTGTTCCATGAAACCAGTCCCTTTGGTCAAAAACGTTGAGGATGGCTGTATTAGAAGACTATATTTAACTCTATAGTTGCAGGTTAATCACTTGAGGTATGAGATCTTTTGTTTTTTGCTCTAATTTGTCCATCAATTTTAAAATATGCAAAAAAGAACAAGCCATAATTGTAATTACCTGGAGTCTCAGAACTCCTGGCCTGTTTTGAAGTTTTTTATGTTTTTAAACATGTAAACCCAGCCCCCATGAAAACAGACAGACAAATGCAAATGAACTGGTTTTCAGACTGGATAAAGTCCAACAAGAATTCCCCTCTCCAACAGGATACCTACCCCAATGAAATACAAAAATAATGTGGCTTATTCTGAGGAAAAGCCCAAATGGAGGAAAAGGGAATTCCTGGTCGTATATGCTAGGGCAACCTAGCCTGCCTTTGAGCCTATTGACTTCCACAGACACCACATTTCCTCAAAACAATGAAGTGTTGCAGGCATCTGATACCACAAAGGGGGAAAAAGGGGAGAATCCCCAAGACAAAACCATTCTTGGCAGCTGCTGATGTCCCTGGAATCTGAGCTGTGGGGTGCCTGGTGCTGCCACTGCCAATTGCTCCATCTGGTGGGAGCCAGGCAAGCTAGGCCACCCAAGGCTCACAGACCCGTGTTGGGTGCCAGAAACTGCAACTTAATCTAGGTTCCACTGCTCACTGCTGGAAAGCAAAACCTTAGAGACAAGAGTTAGTGAAAGGAAAAGCAGGTTCATCTGCTCTAGCACCAGAAAGACAAGAGTAACTGAAAGCTGAATTTGGGTCACGGGAACAGAGTCAGAGAATAGAGGGTAATAAGCAGTGCGACATGCCCAGGTTTGCATGTAAGTGAGAGGTAGGAACTCTGATGGCACCAGGAGCTCAAACTGACCCCTAAGTTGCTAGTAGTCAAAATGAGCCAAACATTTGTAAAAATTATTTCTGGACAAACTTTGTTCATCCTACATTTTAGGGTTTAAATTTGAAAAACTAAAAATGCAAAGTGCTGAGTTTCTTCACACAGGGCACCACTGCTGGGGTCACCACCTGTGGGGGTCTGTCCTGCAGACCCTGACTCAATGATGGATGAATAAATTCAGTAAGACACAGATGTTCAGCGTATGAGCAGGTTGGGGTGTCCAGGCCACTCACAGACACTCCTGAGAGAGATCGCAGCCACGGCCATGACACGCTGGCCTCAGTGGCCTTTATTCAGCACACATTAAATGACAAAGGCTTTGAGTCAACACCACTAGGATGTAGAGATTAAAGGACAGGTTCCAAGGCCTAAAGCAAACACCATTAGTGGGCAGTATCTCTGGTCAACCTCCCCCCGAGAGCACCATCCAGAGTGATCAAAGGTTAGTTTATAGGACCACATGAGTAAACAAGTTAGGTAAACTCCCCCACATTCCTTTGTTTCTACTCTAATTTATGTAACTAAGGGGACAAGGCTGCCTTCAGCCCAGAGCGACAGGAAAAACCTCAGGCCTTCCGAAAGGGTTTGTGTATATTCTCCAGAGCTAACCTTTCTCCCACCAGCTTGACCGAATCCCCACATTTTGCCCTTTTTTGTTTTTAACATCAGGTCCTGTTGACTGAAGAGATAGAGCAGTGAGGAGATCACTGCTTTTATTCTGGCTTTGCATCCTGGAATTAAGTAACATAAAACAAATACGAGTACAATTAGCAACATTCTCTTCCGGTCAAAGAGTGACTTGCAGGAATGCGGCTCCAACCTGGAGACAGGATCTTGGCCACCCTTCCACATGGCTGTTTGTTGGGTGTGTAGATCTACAGCGTGAAGGGATTTTAGTTTTAAGTTGCTTTACATCTGCTGTTAAATTGTCATGAATTAAATGTCATGTTAAAGTGTCATGAACACCTCCCCAGAGGTGTTGTTTCACCTCATCCCAACTATGCATGGATTGATTCCATGGCAGAGAAGTGACACAGATATGTTTCTGTTCCCAGTAGCACATTAATTGCTGTCAGAATGCCCGTGTATCTTGTCGCTCCCCCCCATACTCTAAAGCAGCCTTGAGGGCTTGCAGATGTGCAAGAAGCTTTTGATCTATGCCTTGCTGTAAGAGAAGTTCATTAGACACATTTTTGGCCAGATTATCCAGAAAGGCAACTGTTTGTACTGACTCAGTAATAGATGCCACAGCAATGCTGGCAGTTTCCAGGATGACTATGGCTGAGACTATAAAGACCTTAAGTCTAACTATGAATCTTTTGTGTCTGACTCGGGACACGGCACGTTCTAAGGTGGCAAGGGCAGAGGAACCTTGCCAATTACGTGTCAAATTGACTGGTAGGAATGCCTCAGATTGTCTCCTTAATACCATGACACTAGTGATTTTTAAATGAGATATGTTGTGATTAGTGATACATGAGGCAAACCAAGCCTGTCCCTGCACCCAGGTCACAGACATGGAGTTTTGGGGCATAATGGAGATGTTAGTTCTCATAAGGAAAACATATGGATGAGTAGTGAAAATCAGGCACTGATCAGTGTGATTATGCATAAAGGTTACAGTATCGTTGCTACTGGAATTATGATATGTCCATGCCAGGAGTTAAGGGAGGTGCTAAGATGTCCCAGGCACCATAAGGTGCCTTGGTATGGCATGGACTTTACTCATGTCTGGGATATCCATCCACCCATCGGCCCAAATTATAGGGGAACGAGATGCACCTGTGAAACTGTGATCGCTGCTATGATGGATGAAGACGTTAGTAAGGCTGCCCTGCAATCAACCCTGGGGGCTCCAGTTTAGGCTACAGGCTTGTTTCCTCTGACGGACCTCCAAGCTAATGTGGAATCCATTACCTTCCCAGCTTAGTTCTTTAGCACAGGAAGGAATGTCTGGAAAAGAAACACTGATTGCATTGCCCAGTTTGAGGCTACCTGCAGCTAAGAATGTTAAGACATTTCCTTTGCCATGACGTAGCCATACTTGTTTTTGGGCAGGTACACGGTAAGGGTTAGAACCTTTATAACTTGGAACACTGTGGGAAGACAGTGGAATGATATACAGTGTTATCTGGCACCTTAGTCCAATGTGCGCCATTATTGAGGGACCCCACTGGGGGTAAATCTATCCCTCTTAGCCAAGAAGTCACATTATTATAGGCTAGGAAGGGGGTGTCTGCTCAGGTGAGTGTGAAAGAAAGGTGGGTCTAAGATATGAGCCCAATAGAGTGTAGCAGGTACAGGTTGCAGACAAAGCGACAGCATAAAAAGGATTAATACCCTATGTCAGTTGCAGTGTACAACACAAAGCATAGCAAGAAACAAATTATTTGGAGTAAATGGTGTCTGTGTCCCGAGTAGGATTTGTTCAGCCTCCTGAGTTGTCCTTTTCAGCATCCCCATGTGACGTCCAGGGCTTGTGTCATCCATAGAAGCTGCATCGTCTGAGGTTGTGGGTCCTGCAGAGTCATCTTCTGCATCTGTGGTATTGGGTTGGGTCCTAGCCACGCCATGGTATGATTTAACGCATCATGCTCGGATCCAAAGAGGACCTGCATGATGGGGTGTGCACACAAGCATACCCTCTTCTCCATGTTAGTAATTCACTTGGACCACACCATTCATCACTGTTCACATCTTTCCATAGAACTGCAGGTTTTATGTCTTGAGAGGTTTCAGCAAAGTGATTTTCTACAGCTAATTGAAATTTGTCATCTAAATTTAGAAAATTAAGGATAAATAAGGCTTGTGCCAATAATGTTGCAGGGTGTTTTCCCATACTCCCCCTTTTTTGTTTTCTGAGCATATTTTTAAGGGTAAAGTGGGCCAGTTCTACTATTGCCTGACCTTGGGGGGTTATATGGGATGCCTGTGGAATTTTGGATGTTCCATGTGTGACAAAATTATTGAAATTGTGAGCTGGCATAAGCCGGACCATTATCAGTTTTACTTTTTGTGGGCCGTTCTATAAATGCAAAAGTTAAAAGAAGATGTTCAATGACATATTGAGTTGACTTTCCAGGCAGACCATGTACACTAATTAAATGAGTATTGCTATCAATGGCTACCTGTACATACCTAAGTTTTCCAAATTCAGGGAGGTGTGTAACATCTATTTGCATAACCGATTAGGTTCTAGTCTTCTAGGGTTAACACCTGTGGAAGGAGGGGATGTGCCTGTGAGCTGGCAATCTGGACATTGCAGGATAATTTGTTTAGCTAGTCTCTGGGTAAGTTGAAATTGTTTAGCTAAATTTCTCCAATTTTTGGTGGAAAAATTGATGTGATTGGGTGGCTTGGTCAAGCAGTGATATCATCACGTGTAGGTCTGCTTGTTCATTGCCAGAAGCCAATGGGTCAGGCAGTGAGCTGTGGACTCGAATATGTGTGATAAAGATAGGATGTGTGTGTTGATCCAGCAATTGCTGAAGTCAAAGAAAAAGAGCACACAGGGTGGGCTTGAGATTGGATTTAATTAAAGCTGTTTCAAGATTTTGTAGTAAATAAACTGAGTAAGCCTAGTCACTTACAATATTTATGGGCTGAGTAGAAAATGTTTCTAAAGCCAGGATTAGTGCTCTAATTTCAGCTCTCTGAGTAATAGTAAATCCAGACCGAGTGAGTGAATTACATGTTCTCCACCAGAGTGCCGCTTTTCCATGCTTACCAGCACCATCAGTAAACAGTGTTAAAGCATTAGGTATGGGGAAGTGAACTATTTTTGTAGGCAAGGTCATAGGAGTACAAGATAAGAACTGAAGGAGCTTATCAGCAGGAAGTACCTGCTCTATTTGTCCCGTGTAATCAAGAGAAAACTCTTTGCAGATTGACATATAATGGCAATACTGCTTCGGAATTACTTTTTACTTAAAGGTCACCACTTGCTGAGTTTCCTCGCATGGGGCACCACTGTTGGGGTCACCACCTGTGGGGGTCTGTCCTGCAGACCCTGACTCAATGATGGATGAATAAATTCACTCAGACACAGATGTTCAGCGTATGAGCAGGTTAGGGTGTCCGGGCCAGTCACAGATCAGGGTCATAAACTAGCAACTAATTGCATCATTTCAAGCCTGAATAGTGACTTTACTAATTAATTGAATATAGGGGGACAGAGTTTTAGTCCCAGTATGTGAGCAAAAAATCCATCCTAGAAAACGTAGCCCGGGGGACATCTGTCTTATTAACCCTGTAGGGGAGTGTTTGGTGGGAAAGACAAACAGCTGAACTGAATAGAGTGGATCTATGCGATCTAGCTGCCTGTGAGAAATGGCTTGCTCTATTTCCTCAATATCTCTTTTTGCTGCAGGGATTAAATATCTGGAAGAATCCATGGCTGGACTGTCCTTTAAGATAGAAAATCAGTTTTGTAGTTTATCAGTAGGAATTCTCAAAGTGGGGCATAGCCAATAAATGTCTCCCAATAATTTTCGATAATTATTCAAAGTGTGCAAGTTGCTAGTATTTAATTTAACCTTTTGTGGTCTCACTGACTGGGAAGTTAGTATGTACCCAAGATATTTCCAAGCAGAAGACATCTGTACTTTTTGAGATGCTATGAGTAAACCTCTTAACTGTATATTCTTTATGACAGAGTTCTGTAAATTTAAAAGTACTGGTTTCGCTGGGGTTGCCAGTAAAATATCATCCATAAAATGAATAATCTTGCAATCAGGAAATTCTTTTCTACTAGGAAGCAAAACTTGATCTACATAATACTGACAGGTAGTAGGACTGTTCAGCATTCCTTGAGGCAGCACTTTCCAATGAAATCAACAAGCTGGTTTTCATTAGTAATAGCTGGTAATGTAAACGCAAATTTTTCTCTGTCCTGTTCTGCTACAGGAATAGTATAAAAAGTCTTTTAAGTCAATAACAATTATAGGCCAATCTTGAGGAATTGCCATGGGGGAGGGGGAGTCTCTGCTGAAGAGGTCCTATAGGCTGCAAATTAGCCTCAACTAGTTCATGGGCTGTCTGTAATTTCTCTCCTTTTAAAGGTTACTGTTTTACTTAATCGAATTTGAGACAGCTATATCAGGAGTAGGGTTGGAATAACAACAATGGCCATTATTAAAAGAAGGTCTTACAAATTCTTAAATTTTACTTAAATCTTAGCAGAGAACTATAATCTGGTAAATTGCTTGCAAACTATAATCTGGTAAATTGCTTGGGTCGCCCGCGGAGCCACAGGGCAGTGGCTCAGGTTTTGGGACAGTGGCCACTTTTTGCTTGTGCTGCTGGCTGGGCAGACCTTCGTGTGTGCATCTCCTGCCCCTCCCTAGCAGGCTAGCTCTGGTGCACTGGGTCTGGCTCCCTATCGCCACTGCTGCTGCACAGGCCGAGTTCCCGGGAGCATTTGCTCGCTCCAGGTTTGCGAGCTTTCTTGCTGTGAAGCCTTTCCTTCTGCTCACTGCTCACTTGGCCATGCAGTTCAGCCTCTAATGCTTTTTCTTATCTTTTTATGTACCTGATTGCCTTGTTGATCTTGCATTACTGGGCAGGCTAAGAGCTCCCCTTCTAATGCCTCTTGCCTAATTATTGGAGGAGGGGGCTCAGGCAAAACCTCCATTTCATCGTTGTTATTTTGGCTTGGTGGTAGCAGGGCTGAGGGAAAAGGAGGTCATAAGGCAGGTGGCGTTTCCTCCTCTTTCCTCTTTGTAGGCTCTTCTGTGTATAATGGGACTAAAACTGTCCTTACTAAAGCCCATAGTGTTAAAGATGATGTTGGGATCCATTGCCCTGAGCATAATGCTGTTTAAGATTTCTCCTCACTTGTTACCAGAGTTCTACATCCAGTGTTTCTTCTTCTGGGAACCATAGATTAAGTGAAGCAACAATTAGCATTAAGTTTTTTAATTCAGCCTGTGAAACCAAGGCTCCACCAGCCTTAAGCAGCTGTTTCAATATCTTTATATACTGTTTCTGTTGAGCTGATAACTGTTGTCCCCTGATGAAACCTCGGCCTGAACAATTCCCCCCAAACTTGATAATCTCCAGCAGGAAGCAATGACTTAGTGACTCACTGTTTTACTGACTTGACCGCGGTCCTCTTCACCTTTGTTTTCAGGAGGTCCATCGTGCTCCCTTCACAGGGATGATCATGTCAGGGTCACCAGTTGCTGAGTTTCCTAGCATAGGTCACCACTGTTGGGGTCACCACCTGTGGAGGTCTATCCTGCAGACCCTGACTCAATGATAGATAAATAAATTCACTCAGACACAGATGTTCAGCGTATGAGCAGGTTGGGGTGTCCAGGCCACTCACAGACACTCCTGAGAGAGATTGCAGCCACGGCCATGACATGCTGGCCTTGCCAGCCTTTATTCAGCACACATTAAATGACAAAGGCTTTCAGTCAACATCACTAGAATGTAGAGATTAAAGGACAGGTTCTGAGGCCTAAAGCAAACACCATTAGTAGGTAGTATCCCTGGTCAACCTCCCCCCGAGAGAACCATCCAGAATGATCAAAGGTTAGTTTATAGGACCACATGAGTAAACAAGTTAGTTAGGTAAATTCCCCACATTCCTTTGTTTCTACTGTAATTTATTTAACTAAGGGGACAAGGCTGCCTTCAGCCAAGAACTATAGGAAAAACCCTTAGGCCTTCCAAAAGGGTTTGTGTATATTCTCTATAACTAAAGTTTCTCCCACCAGCCTTACTGAATCCCCACAGCAAAGATATGGAAAAATGGTGCCAGGTGCAGTGGCTCTTGTCTGTGGTCCCAGCACTTTGGGAGGCCGAGGTAGGTGGATTGTTTTGGTCTAGGAGTTCCAGGCCAGCCTGGGCAATATGGCAAAACCCTGTCTCTACAAAAAATATAAAAAATTACCTGAGTGTGGTGGTGCGTCCTGTAGTCCCAGCTTGAGTACAAGAGGTCAAGGATGCAGTGAACCATGATTATGTCATTGCAGTCCAGCCTGGGTGACACAGTAATACCCTGTCTCCAAAAAATAAAATAAATAAGAATACAGAAAAAATAGTAAGAAGAAAATAACAAGACTCTACATTCCCATAACCCAGAAATAACACTGTTAAATTCCTGCCATATATTTTCATTATTCTTTTTATTAAAATAATCATTACTATTTTTTTTTACAAATGTATGTCTGCTCATGGTATTAGTTATTATGTTTGCCTAACAAAAGAAGTTATCCATTATCGCCTATCAGAAATTTGTAGACATACCCCTACAAGTAGCAGAGTCTGATATCTGGCCACAAATCTTTATACCCTTGTCACATGCAAAATATTATTACCTCCTTCCAAAGCCCCCAAAATTCTCATCCCATTGTAGCATCAGGTTAGTGAGCAGAGTCTCATTAGTTGAATCAGTTTTATGTATTGAAGAAGCCTCTTGAGCAATGTTCCTTAGATAAACCTCTTCAAATACAGTATTATACATATATATTATACACAATATGTAGAGAGTATATATTATATATGAAGTGTATATATATAATGTGTGTATGTATATATGGTGTGTATTACATATGGAGTATATATATATGGTGTATAAATGGTGCATACATATTTATCTGATGTAAAAACACGATGTATAGATTGGTGTATGTATATATGTGTATACATATGTCATATACATATATTTTGGATATATGTGTACATGGCAGGTATGTATCTAAGAGAGAATATATATTTATGTGGCATATATATTATATGTAGATGTATATGGTGGACCAGTATTTCATATGTAGTGTATATTATGTATACACACACACACACACACACACACCCATATACAGTATGTGGATATATATGGATGGTTATGGTGTGTATATGTATATAAATATAGGGTGTCTATATATGTGGTATGTGTATATATGGTGTGAGTATATATATATATGGCACATATACATATATGGTATGTATATATGGTATAGATTTATGTATATGGCATATGTAAAATGTACATATACAGTGTGAAGATGTGTATAGATATATATGGTACACATGTATTTTTTATATGTTGGCTACATATAGTATATATATGGTAGGTGTAAACATATATTTTTTTCTTTTTTCTTTTTTTTTTTTCTGACAGGGTCTCATTGTGTGACCCAGGCTGGGGTGCAGTTGCACAATCTCAGCTCACTACAACTGCCACTGGGTTTCTTAACTTTGTACCCTTCCACTCTAAAAGCAAGAAAAACATATGTAGCATTTACAGGGTTTTTGCTGTGAGGAAGATGCAGTTCCCAAGGAGATGGAGGGAGAAAGTGATCTTTAAAGTTTAGCATCTACTGTGCTCCACATTTTATTTCTTTTCATACATGTGCATACACTGGTTATATGGGGGAGAACATTCCTTGTATCTTGCATTTGAGGCAACAGAGACTAAGAGACAGGAAGGAGCTTGTCCAAAGACAGAGTTACATTTTTGGCCGAGGCAGAAATAGATGATCTGACCTCAAGACCAATGGAAAGGGTGTTGCCTTTTGAAGCCATTTCCACATGGCCCTTCCTTGTGACTTTTACTGAGCAGAGGGTTGGGACAGCCTAGGAGATGGTCATGAATGTTTCCCTTAAGCACTGATCACAAGGAAGAGAAGATTTTTGTCTTCCAAAGTTACTAGTGTGTTCATTTTTATCTCTTAGGAAAAAAGTGGCAAAGTTGGAGATGGTGTACACTTTCCTTTATTGCTTGATTGAGGTTACAAAATTGGCCAGGCATGGTGGCTCACTCCTGTAATCCCAGCACTTTGGGAGGCTAAGGCCAAGGATCACTTGAGCCAAGGAGTTCAAGACCAGCCAGGGCAGCATAATGAGACCCTGTCTCTACAAAATATAAAAAAATTAGCTGGGCGTGGTGCTGCACACCTGTAATCACAGCTACTTGGGAGGCTGAGGTTGGAGGATTACTTGATCCCAGGAGCTGGAGGTTGCAGTGAGCCGAGATTACACCCCTGCACTCCAGCCTGGGGAACACAGCAAGACACTGTCTCAAAAAAAAATTGCTTGTTTTCTATAGCCACCCATCACATTATTTTTTAACTAATTTTATTTTAATCATTTATCGTTGAGTCACCTCTGAGATTTTCTATTCCAGTGGCATCCTTATTAAATAAAGCTTCCTCTTCAACTGCACTTGTTATAACACCAAGCTTCTGCTAAGAAAAAACAAACATATAACTCTGTATAACCTATATTCTATGACGGTTCTATGCCTAGCTGTATTTAAGCATTCATTTTAGTGTTGAGCAATGTAATACTTTCACCTACATTTCATCAAATTCAAACACTTCGAATACTTCATTTTTCCTGCATGTTCTTCATATTTTGGCTTTGCTAGTCCACTTTGACCAAAACCTTTGATTCTTTAAGTCTAGCCCTAAATATCCTATATTAAGCATGGGTGTAATTTCATTCTATTACAAACAGAGTTTCTTTTATAGTTTTTCAAATCACTAATTAAAAAGAAACAGCTCAAATTATATTCTACTGTAAAAATGATACATTCAGCCTTGGCACAGTCAGTCATATCTGTAATCACAAAATGTTGGGAGGCTGTGGCAGGAGGATCACTTGAGTTCAGGAGCTGAGGCTGCAATGAGCTATGATCATACCACTGCACTCCAGCGTGGGTGAGAGTGAGACCCCGTCTCAATAAAAAAAAAAGAAAGAGTTTCATTCAGAGAAGTAAAAACAAAACAGTATAAAACCTACCTCCCTGATTGCAGCTGTCTTTTTTTTATGCATATGCCTACAATTCTTTTTCACCTATTATACACTAAAAATATTTTAGAATTATTGTTATTGTACACTTCAGGCATCTTTAGGAATGTTTTAAAGAACCTGTCTCTCTGAAGTTCATCCTGCTTGTCTAACTTGTCTATCAAGGAAATTATTTTCTTGATTATTGTTTGCTGAGAAAGACTGGGTGTGGTTGCTACCCCAGAATTAGCAGATGCTCATCAGGAAGAAGTGAACAACAGGATTCAAATTAGCAAGTTCTGGTATGGGGTGAGGCAGCTGCAGAAAACTTGTTTCCTGGAAACTCTGCCCAGGAACTTGCCTCTCATCATGAGAAAACTCCCAACATTCATAATGATTTGCATATGAAATTCCAGGGGGAAGGCGCTGTAGGTGATATGGACCACATTCAGAGAGACACTTTTTCAGACATTTTATTTAGGGAGAATTTCTGATATGTCCTCTGATAATTTGAACTTACTTCATTGCAGTTGTACATTGAGAGATTATTTCTTGGTCAAAATAAGTGTTCAGCAGGTGTGAATGCTGAATCCACACCTTTCGTTTTTTTTGAGACAGTCTCACTCTGTTGCCCAGGATGAAGTGTAGTGGTGCGATCTCAGCTCACTGCAACCTCTGTCTCCTGAATTCAAGCAATTCTTGTGCCTCAGCCTCCCCGAGTAGCTGGGATTAGAGGTGCATACCACCATGCCTGACTAATTACAACTTAATGTTTAAATTTGGGCAGATTTACAAAACTATCAAGCTATCACCTTACAGCAACCTTAGCCCTAAGCATGTCACTGCTTGTACTGTATTTTTATTTTATTTTATTTTATTTTTTGAGACAGGGTCTCATTCTGTCACCCTGGCTGAAGTGCAGTGGTATGATCATGGTTCACTGTAGCATGGACTTCCTCAGGCTCAGTGATTTTCCTCAGTAGCTGATATCACAGGCATGTACCACCACACTCAGGTAATTTGTTCATCTTTTTTTTTTTTTTTTTTTTTTTTTTTGTAGAGATAAGGTTTCACTATTGCCCAGCAAATCTCAAACTCCTGGCTTGAAGCCATCCTCCTACCTCAACCTCCCAAAGTACTGGGATTACAGGCATGAGTCACCTCACCTGACCAGTACTTGTACCCTAGCTACAGAAATCTTGATCTGTGTGACTCTAAACATAGAAAAGAAAAATTTGCAGGTAAATTATGACAATGCTTGCATTGCTTTACCTTTCTTGAATTCTTGATTTACAAATATTTCAGCTTATATTGAGACGTTGATCACCATCTGTGGAGGTCTGTCCTGTAGACCCTGACTCAGTGACAGATGAATGAATGCACTCACACACACAGTACAGTGATTTGAGTGGGCTAGGGATGGTTGTCAGCTGCTTTCAGAGTGTGATTACAACTAACTGACCCTAATCCCTGTCCTTCCTCACATTTATTTAGTATAGATTTAATAACAAAGGTTCAAAGTCACTGTGGATAATTAACATGGTTAAAAGAGTGGTTTTCCGAATGATAAAAGGTCCTGGTTCTGGGGCCCAAAGTAAACACCATTAACGGGTAATTCCCATTTCTCCCTCCTTGTGAGAGGACCATCAGGCACAAAGTTTACACGAATAAACAAATTAGAGTAGGGACAAAGGAACCTTATTCCATTTGAAGATTTTGTAGTAGATAAACTGAGTAAGCCACTCGACTTACTGTATTTATTGGCTGAGCAGAAAAAGCTTTTAAGGCTAGTATCACGGCTTTAATCTCAGCTCTCTGACTGCCAGTAAACTTAGATCGGGTGATTGAATTATGTGATCTGTACTAGACTGCCACTTGTCCTTGTTTACCTGATCTATCAGTAAACAGTGTTAAAGCATTAGGTATGGGAAGAGTGTAATATCACTTTGAATCGGTCTTTCTTAAAGGAATTTTCATGGTATCAGGATTGTAACCTAGCAACTGGCTGTATAATTCATTAAGATGGCAAGCTGAAATTGGTAACATGAAATTTTAAGAGGAAATCTGAAAAGCATCTCTGGAAGCAGAGACTCAACATAGTTTAACCATGTGCTTAAAGTCACAGGCAGAATAGCTTAAATCAGGAAATTGAATTTATGGACTTTAAACTGGCAAACAGTTCTGAAAAGAGTGACTTACTACTTAAGCAAAGACTACCTCTAATCAGTCTTTCATGCATATGTTTACATGCAAATTTTCTTCACTTTCTGAGACGAGCACAACATTTTTACTTCTTAATTCAACAAACACTATTTAATTTGGTTTAAAGTTCTACTTTAAAGAGTAATGTGTGGTTTTACATGCCTAGCTTTTAATTGTTTTTAACTAATTCATGGGCCTTCTGTAATTTCTCTCCTTTTAGAGGTTACTGTTTCCCTTAAGTTGGATTTGGATAGAGTTACATGGTTACATTAGAGATATAACAAGAGTAGCTGTTATCATAATTTAAATTTTACTTAAATCTCAGCAGAGAATTATAAATCTAGGACATTGTAAAAGAGGAATACATGAAATTTCACTGTGGGACACCTGTGGAGCCAGAGGCAGTGGCGCAGGTCCCAGGATGGCAGCCGTGCTATGCCCCAACCAGGTGCTGCTTTTTACTTGAGCCGCATTCTCTGTGCCTCGCTCCCTCCTCCTGCCCTCAGTCAGCTGCTGGGTGGACCTTCCTGTGCACGCCTCCTGCCCTCCCTGGCAGGCTAACTCTGGTGTGCTGGGCCCGGCCTCCCTGTCACTGCACAGGCCAAGTTTCTTGGGAGCATTTGCTGGCTCCTCTGCTGTCGAGTCTTTCCTCTTGCTTACTGCTCGCTTGCCCCACTCAAGCAGTAGCTGCTGGCTTAGGGGCAGAGCTTTCCTCCTGAAGCCTCCAATTCCTCTTTTTCTTATCCTTTTATAAACATACACCTGATCGCCCTTGCCGATCATTAAATTAGCCTGAGCAGGCTAAGAGTTCCTTCTGTAATGCTGCTTGCTTAAGACAAGGACCTGTAGCTGTAGCATGTTCTTTGTCCTTTTTCCTATTCATTGGTTCCTTTGTGCATGATACTGTGTAAGATTTCTTCCCAGTTGTTCCCAGAGCTTTACATGTAGTGTGCCTGTCTTCCAGGAACCATGGGCTTTGGGAAGCAAACAGTCTGTATTAATTCTTTCAATTGGGCCTGATACTCTTTCTATTGCACCAATACATCTTGCTGTCCCATGATGAATCCCTAGCCTGAAACAATGCCTCCTTGAACTTGGCAATCCCCAGTGGGGATTACTTGACTTACTGACTACTTGACCTGATCACACAGTCTCTGCACCTTCTGTTTTTGGGGGTGCACTGCTTTCCTTCTTTGCAGTGATGATCATGCTGGTTCACTCCGCATTTGGGCACCTGCTGTGATGATGACTCGGTCCGGCTCCCCTCTCCTCACACCAGGGCACCTGCTGTGGCGTTATGTCGATGTCCCTGTTCGGGTTGGTCTGTGACGAGTATCATGTCGGGGTCACCACCCGAGATGCTGATCACCACCTGTGGAGGTCTGTCCTGTAGACCCTGACTCAGCGATGGATGAATAAATGCACTCACATACACAGTACAGTGATTTGAGTGGGCTAGGGATGGTCGTCAGCTGCTTTCAGAGGGCAATTGCAGCTAACCCACCCTACTTCCTGTCCTTCCCCACATTTATTCTGTATAGATTTAATAACAGAGGTTCTAAAGTCAACATACTTGTGGATAATTAATATGGCTAAAGAATGGTTTTATGAATGATAAAAGGTCTTGGTTCTGGGGCCCAAGTAAACACCATTAACGGGTAATTCCCATTTGACCTCCCCACAAGAGGGCCATCCAGCACAAAGTTTACATGAGTAAACAAATTAGAGTAGGGACAAAGGAACGTGGGGTAAACAGACTTAACTGGGGGAAGCCTTTATTATCCTAATCTTCACTCTATGACTTAATGCTCTAACGTTAAGAACTGACTGCCTTCAGCCCATCTCATTAAAACCATTCAGCCTTCCAAAAGGTTTCAGACTATAATCTATAATTTCCCTAATATTTCCCTTAATACTTTGCCAGCCACCCCAAGTGAATCCCAACATTATATGGCTTTCCCAGCATCTAGTTCTATTTTTATCTTTTTCTGAACTCTCTACTTTCTCTCCACAAGTATTTGTTCCAATGAATACATCTCAATTTGACAGTGCTCAATCAATCTGCCTGTCTCAACCTCCCAAGTGTTGGGATTACAGGCATGAGTCACTGCGCCGGGTTCGCACCATTTTTCTTCTTGTTTTGTTTTTTTGGAAATGAAGTCTTCCTCTGTCACCCAGGCTGGAGTGCAGTGGTGCGATCTCGGCTCACTGCAACCTCCGCCTCCCAAGTGCAAGTGATTCTCCTGTCTCAGTCTCCCGAATAGTTGGGATTACAGTCATATGCCACCACACCTGGCTAATTTTTGTATTTTTAGTAGAGAAGGGGTTTCGCCCTGTTGGCCAGGCTTGTCTCGAACTCTCGAGCACAAGCCATCTGCCTGCCTCAACCTCCCAAAGTGTTGGGATTACAGGCGTGAACCACCAGTCCTGGCTACAGAATCATTCTTAATTTCAATGTCTAGTCTAGACATTTGAAAGAATTGAACATATTGGATTGTATCAAAACAATATCTTGTTAAAGAGAATGACCCTCTCCACCCCAACCTGAAATAGATGGAGGCAGTGCTGACTTTAACCTAAATCTTAAACAAAATGTACTTCACTCAATTTTCTTGTAGAGAGGCTGACTGCTTTATTAGAAAACGGGAGAACATTGACCTTTTTGTATGATTCTCCTCTGATCACCCTGGATAGAATTCCTTTCACTTTCTAACCTGTGTCTGTTTCAACCCAGGATACATTCAGCTTGTTGTCTGTAACACTTTATTGCATTTTTTAATAGTCACGACTGATACTGATCCTCTCTGCTGAGAGGAGCTATTCTGACTCCATTCCTTGTGACTACAAAATCTACCCTGGAAGTCAGATGCTCAACTGGCATTTTAGAAATATTCCATGAACAAATGAACTCTGGCTTTGGGGTAAAAGAGTCAGTTGCCCATCATTTGACAGATCCCTGGATATTTTTTCATAAAAATCACCCTAGCAGGTTGCTTATTGCAAAATGACATGTGTCATATCTTCTCCAGATCTGAATATTGTTAAGCAAAATTTATATTAATGAGAAACAAACAAAAAAGTGTCTGTTAGTTTGTTTTGCTTTGCTTCAGCAAGAATTATCTCCTGCATCAGAAATTCAGGGAGCACTTTTGCTTTCATACATTTTATTAGCGTTTTTCCCAGAGACTGACATTACTAGGACACTTAGTCATCTGTGAGTCACTTGACCGCTCCCTTCAGCTCCTGGAAGAGTGGGTGGTTCTGATTCTATATCACTGAGATGGTTTATGGAGCCCTCTTCATCCCATAATTCCAAAGAGTAACAGTCAGAACGTTTTATTAGGGGGCAGCTGAAATTGTCCAGGGAATGTGGCTAGGGAGTGTTGTTACCCTTACATCAAAGGCTATGCAAAGATAACACACCACTCTCGATTTCACCCATGAGAAGTGAACTCCAAAGGTTTCGGTAAATTAGCCATGTCGATGATAAGCTTTGCATTTGTTACAATTTCACTCTGTTTCCTGGCCAGATGCTACACTTCAAAAGAAATGCAAAGTTTGATAAAACAGACATGCTGTCAATTTAATTAGGGGAGCTTTGTCTTCAGTGGGTCACCATATCCAGCATGACAATAAAGTCTTCCATGTATTTCTTGTCCTACTGGAAAAAAAACATAGAAAAGCTATGTACAAGGACTATATTAAGATTCATCTATGTCTTTCAGAGACAGCAGACAAGTGCCATTTCTGAACAGTTTGGGTCAAGTCAGACACGTGCCTCCTACCCCCCCACAACTATTCAATGGACACCAGAACATTGCAAATCATGACCTTTAAGAGGACTGCCTTTGACTTACACAACTCAAGAAACACCACCTGGTTTGGTCAAAGGTTTGTTCCTTTCACTGTGCATTTCACTGTGTTTTCTTTTCCTGCCCTTAAGACAGTTTTGTGCCATGGCATTATTGCATTAAATAAGCATGACTACTTAGGTAGCGTGAACCGTAGTTTAGAATTGAGCTAAGTGCGGTTACGTTACTGTTTCTCTTTTTTTTCTTTAAGAGATGGGGTCTTGCTGCTGCCCGTGTTGCCCAGGCTGGACTACAGTGGCTATTTACACACGTGATTCCACTACTGATCAGCATGGGACTTTGACCTGCTGCATCTGTGACTTAGCCTGCACTCACCTGGTCTTAGGCAGCCTGGTGGCCTTCTGCTCCTGGGAGGTCACCATGTTGGCGCTGAACTTAGTGCGGACGCTCAATCAGCATAGCGCACCATAGCCTAGGACCTCTGGCCCCAAAGCTACCCCCTGCCTCAGTCTGCCTAAAGTAGCTGGCACCACAGGCATGCTACTTGCTGTTTTTGTCAACATAAAAGGGAATCAGAAAAGGCAGAACGTATCAAGATCAGTAAATCTAGGCTGAGCATGATGACTCACACTTAGAATCCCAGCACTTTGTGAGGTCAAGTCAGGAGGATTCCTTGAGGACAGGAGTTCAAGGCCAGCCTGGGCAACATAGAGAGACCTCATCTCTCCAGAAAAATAGAAAATAAAAAGTTACCCAGGTGCAGTGGTGCATGCCTATAGTTCCAGCTATTCCAGAGGCTAAGACTGGAGAATCTTTTGAGCTTAGGAGGCTGAGGCTACAGCGAGCCACTATCATACCACTGCACTCCAGCTTGGGTGACAGAATGAGACCCTGTGTCTAAAAGAAAAGAAAAAAGAGATTAGTAAATTCTTTAGAAACCAAGATTTTGTCATGAGCAGGTGCACGAAGGTGGAAAGCATTTCTGGGAATTATAAGTAGGAATTCTGAAAGAAGTTCTCCAAGTGAACACTCATTCCACGGAGAGACGGAATGAATCAAGACAGTCCTGGAAGCTGGGAGAAGAGGAATCCGCAGAAAGCAGAGAAACTAATTCACCAATGAGACTGCAGACCGACTGTCATGAGCTGCCGTGGCAATCTATTCCAGACACTTTCATTCTTTGTATTTTATTGTTTGGGTTGTAAAATGCACCTGGGCACGGTGACTCATGCTTGTAATCCCAGCACTTTGGGAGGCCAAGATGAGAGGATTGCTTGAGCCCAGGAGTTTGGGACTAGCCTGGGAAACATGGTGAGATTACATAAAAATACAAAAATTATCCATGGACTGGTGGGTGCCTGTAGTCCCAGCTATTTGGGAGGCTGAGGCAGGAGGGTCGCTTGAGCCTGGGAAGTCGAGGCTGCAGTGAGTTGTGATCACCACCATTACACTCCAGCCTGGGTAACAGAGAGAGACCAAGTCTCAAAAAAAAAATCTAGTTTCTAGAGTTTATGGAATCATACAATAGCATGTTTAATGGAGTGTTCCATCTCAAAAAATGGTGTTTTGTTGAGAGAGAGTTACACATGCCCTCTGATACTCTCAAATTTTATGTAAAATGCTGGGAGAGTTGCTATCTGGCTTTGCGTCAGTGTTGTTTAATATAATAGCCATCCATTTGGGGCAGGGTGTTGATGAACAGCACACCTACGATCTTCCAAATTATTCCCCCACACTTTGTCTTGTTGAATTTTTTTTTGAGATGGTGTTTCTTTCTTGTCGCCCAGGCTGGAGTGCAATGGCGCGATCTTGGCTCACTGCAACCTCCGCCTCCCGGGTTCAAGCGATTCTCCTGCCTCAGCCTTCCTGAGTAGCTGAGATTACAGACACGTACCACCATGCCTGGCTAATCTTTGTATTTTTAGTAGAGATGGGGTTTCACCACGTTGTTTAGGCTGGTCTCCAAATTCTGACCTCAGATAATCAGCCCTTCTCGGCCTCCCAAAGTGCTGGGATTACAGGTGTGAGTCACTGCGCCAGTCTTGTTAAATATTATTAAGGTATAATGACAGGGAAAACCTTCCATTGCCCACTCCCCCGCCACCTTTAATTGAGAGCACAGACGTCCCTGAAGCACTGCTATAGACCATAAGGTCACCGTAATGCAAGGGACATGATTACTCTGGCTCCTAAGAGCCAGTCTGAATCCTGGTGTGTTGAATGGGTTTGGTGCTTGTCATGGATAAGAACATTGCAGCGTCAGCAAGACAGGCGATAGGTGTTTTGCTGAATGTAGTGTTTTGTTGTTGGTGTGCTGCTGTTTTTTCTTTTCTTTTCCTAGATGTGTAGCAAGAGTTGCCAATGAAGGTGCAGATTGCCTCATTTGTACATTATCAACATGAACCATCTCGGTGAGCCAGCAGGGACCAGCCCTCCCCTGGCAGAGGGAGGTGGGACAGAGGGGAGGCTAACGTTTCTGTATGATTTAAGGCGGCTGCCAGAAGAGGCAAAGCCTTTGCAGAACAGCCTGTCTGTGAACAGCCTGTCTGTTCTCCTCTAAGATATTAGAGAGACAATATGACTAATAGGTGAGTTGGGAAAAGGCTTGTTCCTATGCATATTTTTCAGCCTTTTTTTCCCTCTGGTTGAAATGGGCAGAGTCAAAAGATCCTTTGAACTTGTATTCTGAAACTTAATGGATCAGCTTAGGCATTGATCTTGATTCCAAACCAATTTTACTGTGGGTAAGTTTCTCTTTCTGTCACTGTCATACCCTCTCTTCTTTCTTCCCTCGCTCCCTCTCTACTTTTTCTTTCTTAACCAAGACCGTATGTGTGTGTGTGTGTGTGTGTGTGTGTGTGTGTGTGCATGTGTGTGTGTGTGTGTGTGTGTAGTCTGTGGCCAAGTATCCACACTTTGGAGGAGATTAGTTTGTATTTTGTTCTTAGTGTTATTTTAAGGTACAACTATGGGTGGTTTTGCAGACTGAAGATGGGCTTTTCTTTCATTGTGACACACTTTGCTGTCATATCCCTTAGTCCTAACCCCCTGCCACTGCCAATTAAATGCAATCATTAGTCATTCAGTGGTTTTGAACTTGGATTGATGCAGTCAAAAAGAGGCAGCTCAATTTGAGTAATTGCCTCTTTTCTTATTCAGGACACAGAGGCTTTCTGAGTTTAAACTTTAGGCTTGGCAAGACATTGAGACAATTGTCCAGTGCTGGCATGTTTCAGGGCAGGTTTTGCCACGGAGACAATTCATACAATAGCCCAGGACTTGGGGTAGCAGGATTTATTTGGTTTGCTTGGGTTTTTTTGTTTGGTTTTGTTTTGTTTTGTTTTGTGAGACAGGGTCTCACTCTGTCGCCCAGACTGGAGTGCAGTGGCATAATCTCGGCTCACTGCAACCTCTGCCTCCCAGGCTCAAGCAATTCTGGCTCAAGCAATTCTGGCTCAGCCTCCCAAGTGGCTGGGATTACAGGAATGCATCACCACATCCAGCTAATTTTTGTATTTTTAGTAGAGACAGGGTTTCACCATGTTGGCCAGGCTGGTCTCAAACTCCTGACCTCAAGTGATCCACCCGCCTCGGCCTCTCAAAGTGCTGGGATTACCGGCATGAGCCACCACGCCTAGCCACAAGGAATTCCTTTAAAAATAGGCCAAAGACGGGAGGAGTACTTGAGGTAAGGAGTTCAAGACCAACCCGGCTGACATGGTGAAACCCCATCTCTACTAAAAATACAAAAATTAGCCAGGCATGGTGGTACATGCCTGTAATCTCAGCTACTCAGGAGGCTGAGGCAGGAGAATCGCTTGAACCCGGGAGGCGGAGGTTGTAGTGAGCCGAGATCGTACCACTGCACTCCAGCCTGGGTGCCAGGGCAAGACTCTCTCATCAAAAAAAAAAAAAATGGGTCAAAAGAATGAACTCATTGAGAGTTCAGGACTCGTGCAGCAGTAGTGGCCTCGGAAAATCAATTTTAAAATGTCGGAATTAGGGATATGGCTCCAAGTCTAGGGGGAGGTTTATGCTGGGAACTAATTTAATCAACACATGAATGAATCTTTTTTTTTTTTTTTTGGCTTTTCTAATCCTATGTCTTCTGCCAAAGACAACAGGAAGGTCCTCGGAGCTGCACAATGAGGATCAGGTAGGTAAAGCCATACACTATATTGTGAGCACATTGAATCTACCGTATAATTTCGTGTATTTGTGAATTCAGCCTTACAGATAGTGGCATTTGATATCATCTGTCTTTTTTTCTTTTTTCTTTTTCTTTTCTTGTAACCTACTATAAGTCAACATGCTGTTTTTACATGGCTGGCCATAAGATGTCTAATTCATTCTTTGGACTTAGTAAGTGTGTGATTTTTTAAAAAAAGTAAGGAGAGAGTCAGGCAGTTGATATAAATATAAACTGTAAATTTCCAACAGATACATATGAGTTTATTTTTAATTTTTCACTTATTTTGGAGACAGGGTTTCACAGGGTTTTGCTCTGTCACCCAGTGTAGACAACAGTGCTGCAATCATAGCTCACTGCAACCTCCAGCTCCTAGGCTTAGAGATCCTCCAGCCTCAGCCTCCAGAGTAGCTGGGACCTCAGGTGCTCACCACCACACCCAGCTCATTTTTTATTTTTATTTTTTGTAGATAAAGGCTCTCATTATGTTGCCCAGGCTGGTCTTGAACTCCTGGGTTCAAGCAGCCTCCCCGCCAGCCTCTCAGAGTGCTGGGATTACAGCTGTGAGCCACTGCGACCTGACTTTTTAAAGATTGTGAGTAACAATAAATTGCATGTATTCATCCTTTTTATATTATTTTATTTTTATTTTTTCTTTCTTTTATTCTTTTAAATTCATTTTTCTTTTTAATATTTTTCCTTTTTAAGTTTCTTTTTCTCTTTTTATTGTCCCTTGAGTCAAAAAGCTGACATATAACATTGTATAGATTTATGGTGTACAACTTGATATTTTGAATATGCCTGGATTTTGGAATGGCTCAATCATGCTAATGCACGTTACCTCATCCACTTACCTATTTGTGATGAGAACTCTGAATAGATTTTATCAATATTTTTGAATTCTAGAAATACATTTCTTATTCACTATAGTCACCACAAGTGCAGTACAGTCTTTGAACTTATTTCTCCTGTCAAATTGAAATTTTGTATCCTTGGACCAGCATCTCCTCAATCCCTTCCACACTGGCCCCACAGCCCCTAGCAGGCATCATTCTACCCTTTGTTTCTATGAGAGCAACTTTTTGAGATTCCACATAGAAGTGAGATCATGCGGCATTGGTCTTTCTGTGCCGGGCTTATTTTCCTTAGCATATTGACCTCCAGGTTCACCCATGTTGTCATAAATGACAGAATTTCATTCTTTTTTTAAGGCTGAATAGTATTCCACAGTGTTATATGTACCACATTTTCTTTATTCATTCATCCAGTGATGGACACTGAGGTTGATTTCACAGGTTGGCCATTGTGAATAGTGCTGTAAGGACACACGCACCCACATACCCTTAAATTAGAATAAAAATTCTAATTTTAGAATTAAGTTAGGGTTAAATCCCTTAACCTTACAGGCTCATTTAAGTCGCTTAAATGAGGTTAGGTCCCTGGAAGAGGGAGTTAACCTCAGTCGTCTTATCATCTCCATCCTCTGCAATGATTTGCCTCTCAGTACATGTTTTCAGACTTCCCTCCTGGAAGGGCATCTACTTTAGTCTTTAAAAAAACGTTCAATAGTTTTTGGGGAACAGGTGGTGTTTGATTACATGGATAAGTTCTTTAGTGGTGACTTCTGAGATTTTGATGCACCTGTCACCAGAGCAGTGTACACTGTACACAACGTGTAGTCTTTTATGCCTCACTCCCCTCCCACCCTTTCCCCAAGTCCCCAAAGTCCACTGTGTCATTCTTATGCCTTTGCATCCTCACAGCTTAGCTCCCACTTATGAGCAAGAACATACGATGTTTGGTTTTCCATTCCTGAGTTACTGCACTTAGAAGAGAAGTAGAGACAGGATTTAGTCCAGAAAGGGTTTCACCATGTTGACCAGGCTGGTCTCAAACTCCTGGCCTCAAGTCATCCACACGCCTCAGCCTTCCAAAGTGCTAGGGTTACAGGTGTGAGCCACCACACCCGCCTGCAAGTGTCTTTTATATATAAGTGACTTCTTTTCCTCTGAGTAGATACCCAGGAGTGGGATTACTGGATCAAATGGTAGATCTACTTTTAGTTCTTTAAGGAATGTCCATACTGTTTTCTGTAGTGGTTGTACTAGTTTACATTCTCACTAACAGTATACAAGGGTTCCCTTTTCACTACATCCACATCAACATCTGTTGTTTTACCTTTATTTTATGCAAAGAGAGAAGTCAAGAGAGCATCATGTTGGGCACTTGCGCTGCTACTCAGCAACAGTGCTTGGTGCTTGGAGAGACACTCAAGTTTGGGTAGACGTTTGGGAGATTCACTTGATCTCCAAAGACCCCTGTTATGTTGTGTTGGGCGGTGGATCCTGAATCCACCCGGAGAAGCCTGATGCCAATAACATCCCCGCTTGTGTTCCAGGAGCCCCTTGGTCTTCACATCTTTGGTGTGCACACTCTTGAACATGTGCCAGGCACACAGGGTGCATGACGACAAGCCTAATATTGTCCTGATTATGGCCGATGACCTGGGTATTGGAGATCTGGGCTGCTACGGCAATGACACCATCAGGTATGGCGGGTTCATGGCGAGTCATACGCTCATGAGTTGTTCAGGGTCGGCAGGCTGACAAATTGTATGACTGCATCCTATGTGCAAAACCAGATGGATTTGTTGGGATTTTTTTGTTGTTACTTTAAAGTTTCTGATAGTTTAAAATTATTTAGATTATTTGTCTTACAATTACATTTTCAATAATTTTAATTTGAATCTCATTCAGTTTTTAAACTTAAGAAGTAATAATTGTCCATCTTCACAGGGTACACAGTGAAGTTTGGATACATAAAATGTATAGTGATCAGATCAGGGTTATCAACGTATCCAGTGTCTCTAGCATGAACTAGGATGGTCATAGTAAAAGCATAGCTGTCTGGACCCGAGTCCTGACTGCACTTACTGGCTCTAAAGTCTCGGAGAAGTCACCGAACTTCTCTGTGCCTTAGTTTTCCTCTTTGTCGAATGCAAAGGAGAGTTTATACCCCTGAGTTTATATATGTAAAGAACTTAGAATAGTACCTAACACACAACTACCCTTGATCCTACAGTCTATTATGAAGCATGATGACTGTGTATACGTGTATATATACAGATATGAACATATAAATGTAATTATAGAAATATATGTGATGTATTTCATATATGAATATAAAATCACATGAATATAGTTGTATGAAATATAATCATATAAAATATAATAATATAAATATCATCATATAAAATATAATGATATAAATGTAATTATATTTATATATATTTACATTTTTGTATTTATATAGACATATATGTATCTGTGGGGTATATAATGAATATATATGAATATATTCTATGATATATAAAATATATATTATACATTGATTGTATTATATATCCATATATTATGAATATATATTCAATACATAAACATATGAATATATTTATAATATATAAATATATATTATATATTACAAATATATATTAATATGTTATTCATATATACATGAATATATACATATTTTATATGTCTGTGAATATATATTCATTTATATATGAATATAAATTTATATACATTTATATGTAGTTAAATAAATATATACATATATTTATATATTTTATAAAATATATGTAAATATATATTTATATTTTACACAAATACATATTTATATAAAATGAATATTCATACCTATTCATAATATATAAAAATATATATCATAAATATATATTCATATATATTCATTATGCATATATATTCATATTCATAATATATAAATATATTTGTTTATATATAAACATATTTATAAATATGTATACATTTATAAATATATAAAAGTGAATATGTATATTCAGTAGAATTCATCATTCTGTTTCCTAATTTGGGGAGCCAACAGATCCTCTAAGGTGATGAGCTTATTTTTTTATTTTATTTTTTTTTTTGAGACAGAGTCTCACTCTGTCGCCAGGCACCAGGCTGGAGTGCAGTGGCACAATCTCGGCTCACTGCAACCTCCGCCTCCCTGGTTCAAACAATTCTCCTGCCTCAGCCTCCCGAGTAGCTGGGACTACAGGCGCACTCCACCAAGCCCAGCTAATTTTTTTGTATTTTTGGTAGAGACGGGGTTTCACCATGTTGGCCAGGATGGTCTCGATCTCTTGACCTCATGATCCGCCAGCCTCGGTCTCCCAAAGTGCTGGGATTACAGGCTTGAGCCACCGCACCCAGCCCGACGGAGCTTATATTTTTAACAATGGGCATTCTGACAGAAGAAAAACAGATATGAAACAAAAACTCAAAGCTTTGTGGTGGATGGAAGCCAACTATATTAGCCGTGCTTATACTGAGCTTAGGAGTACATCATTACGAGGCATACATCACACACTTTTAAGATCATTATGTTGTCTGACTATAGATGCTGAAGGTAGTCATCGCAGTTTTCGACAACAGAGCTAGGAGTCAAAAGTCATCGCCAAAAATTAACCATTGCTTATGAGAAAAGAAGGGAGGAGTCACCCAAAAGCACAGAAATGGTGTCCATAAATAGCAGATACTTAGAGAGAGGATGTTGGCGTGGGGTACCGGTGTTTCTGAAAACATTAGCAATTCGGAGAAGTGAGATTATAATGTAAAAATCTAAAACCAGGCACTTGTGCCTCAGGAAATGCAGTTACAATTTTTTTTTCTTTGCAAAATAAAAAAATGGTTTAAAAGTCGGTAGGTGATTTCCATATCTGAAAAAAAAAATAGATAAAATGCCTCGGTAAAAGCTGGAAATTCTTCTTGCACCGCTTACCTGTTCAAGAAGAATTTCTAGTCTACCAAGGCAGTTTATCTATTTTTTCTCATGAATAAATAATGAATGTATTTATTCATTTATTCTCTCATGAATGAATAAATAATTTCTCTCATGAATAAATGTAGAATTCATCACATTTTATTTTCATCCAAGAGGTGACTGATTCTTTTCCCAGAAGTCTCTGCAGCCTCCAGAAATCTCCTGTTAAATTAGTCTTTAATGGACGAATTATAGTTGTGTGTGTTTATGGTGTACATCATGATGTTTTGATTCCTGTATCCATTGTGGAACAGCTAAATCAAGCTAATGGACACACACGGCCTCACGTACTTATTTATATGTAGTGAGAGTGGTTAGAATTATGGCAATTTGAAGAATAGAGTACATTGTTGTATCCGCAACAGATCTCTTAAATGTATTCCTCTATGTGGGGAGATAGATCAAGTGGAGGATTCATTCACATTTGCCTACACGAACCATGGTATCCTTTAACCTACCCGTTCTCAACCCTCACCCTCGCCCCTGATGCCCACCATTCTACTGTTCTACTTCTGAGTTTGATATTTTTCGACTCCACACATAAGTGAGATCATGCAGTATTTGTCTCTCTGTGCTTGACCCCTTTCATTTAATCTAACACCCTTTCAGTTCATCTGTGTTGTTGAAAATGATGGGATTGCCTTCTTTTGAATATTTAATCATATGACACTTTTGCAGCCTGTGTAGACTGCAGGGGAATGTATCTATCAAGCACCTGGGTGGGTGGCTCCATCCCTGGGTCTATAAGTAGTTAGGCATAAGTAAGGTCTGTAAGCAATTAGCCTCGATGAATCAGACCCCCAATCTCTTAAGCATTTTATTTTGTAAGGCTGCAGAACAGTGAATAGACACCATATAGCAGCACCCAAGTATACCAAGCCTGCAAAACAGCAGCTGCCCTGCAATCCCAGTCCCACTTCACCTTGACACGGGCAAAACAGAAAAAGGAACTCTGTGTGCAGTTACCTGCTCTGGGTACCTGGAAATCACAATGAACAGAGATCAGGTCTTCTCTCTCTCCTCTCTCTGTCTTGCCATCTCTTTCTTTGCCTGTCTCTGTCTCCCACCCCGTCTGCTTGCTCTATCTCTGTCTCTGATTGTCTCCCTCTGTCTCCCTATCTCTCTTTATCTATCTCATTCTATCCATTTCTTTCTCTCTTTCTCTCTCCCCTCTCTTTTCCATCTCTCTCTGTTTGTCTCTCTCTTCTCTATCTTCTTCTCTCTGTCCATCTCTCTTTCTGTGTCTCTCTGTCTCCCTCCCTCTCTTTATCTTTCTTTCCATTTCTTTCTGTCTCTGTCTGTCTCTTTCTCAATCTCTGTCTCTTTCCATCTCTCTCTTGTTTCTGTCTCTTCTCTCTCTCTCTCTTTCTGTTTGTCCCTGTCTGTCTTTCTCTGTCTCCCTCTTTCTCTCTCTCTTTAATCTCATTCTGTCTATCTCTCTGCCTCCCTTTCTCTGTCTGCCTGTCTTTCTCTCTCCTCTCTCTTCCATCTCTCTCTGTTTCTCTCTCTGTCTTACTCTCTGTCTCTTTCTGTCTCTCTCTCTTTCATCCTTTCTTTCTGTCCATGTCTCTCTCTGCCTCACTTTCTGTCTCCGTCCCTGTCTCTGTCTCTCCTCTCTCTTTCCACCTCTGCCTTTCTGTGTGTCCCTCTGTCTTTCTCTTGCTCTTCTCTGCTTTCCCTCCTCTTCTCTACATTTTCCTCTCTCTCCAACACACCTTCTCTCTCCCCCCTTCAGGACACCTCACATCGACCGCCTTGCCAGGGAAGGAGTGCAGCTGACTCAACACCTCTCGGGTGCCCCCCTCTGCAGCCCAAGCCGGTCCGCGTTTCTGACGGGAAGATACCCCATCCGATCAGGTGCGCAAAGTGGAGGCTCTGCTGGACTCTGCCCTCATGTTAGGATGTGAGGAAATAAAAAATGTGGCTTGACTACCTTAACAAGTAAAAACAAGCTGGGCACGATGGCTCATGCCTTTAATCCCAGAACTTCAGGAGGCCAAGGCAGGAGGATCGCTTGAGCCCAGGAGTTTAAGACCAGCCTGGGCAACAGAGTAACACCCCATCTCCACAAATCTTTTCTGTAATTAACTAGCATAGTCGCATGTGCCTGTGGTCCCGGCTACTTGGGAGGCTGAAGTGGGAGGATCACTTGAGTCTAGGAGTTTGAGGCTGCAGTGAGCCATGATCACACCATTGCACTCTAGCCTCGTTGACAGAGTATGTCTTAGAAAGAAAACAAAAGGTACAAAGGAAAGGAAAAAGCACACATGAGCATAGATGCACTGGCATACACAACTACCACCATCCACATCAAAATCACTGCGCTTCAAATAGATGCAACGCCACCCTGTGTGACTGACTTGTCTTCTGACGCAATGACCGCTTCTTATCTGAATTCCAAGTCACTGGGTATACGTTTGTGTTTCCCAGGTCAACAAAGGGAAGCTCTCTTGGAATGAAGTAGTTACCACAACATGTGCTTACACATGCAGTCTCTCATCAAAAGTATCTTTTCTCCTTCTCTTTCAAACCACAAAGTCATAAACCAGGAAATAGCTATCAGATTTTGGACAACTTCTATCACAGCAGTTTACCCATGGAGAGAGTAGGATTATCCTCTCGCTCAATTTATATCAATTTCATTTTATTTATTTATTTATTTATTTATTTATTATTATTTGAGACAGAGTCTCGTTCTGTTCAGGCTGGAGTACAGCAGTGCGATCTCGGCTCACTACAACCTCCACCTCCCGGGTTCAAGCAATTCTCCTGCCTCAGTCTCCCGAGTAGCTGAGATTACAGGCATGTACCACCATGCCCGGCTAATTTTTGTATTTTTAGTGGAGACGGGGTTTCACCATATTGGCCAGGCTGGTCTCGAACTCCTAACCTTGTGATCCACCTGCCTCAGCCTCTCAAAGTGCTGGGATTACAGGCATGAGCCACTGTGCCTGGCCTATTATTATTTTTGAAATGGAGTCTCACTCTGTTACTCAGGCTGGAGTGCACTGGTGTGATCTTGGCTCACTGCAACTTTTGCCTCCTGGGTTCAAGCAATTCTCCTGCCTCAGCCTCCTGAGTAGCTGAGATTACAGGCACGTGCGACCAGGCCCAGTCAATTTTTGTATTTTTATAAAGATGGGTTTTTGCCATGTTGGCCAGGCTGGTCTCGAACTCCTGACCTCAGGTGATCTCCCTACCTTGGCCTCCCAGAGTGCTGGGATTAAAGGCATGAGCCACCGCACCCAGCCATATATCAATTTTAGATAAAATAAAAATGAAATGAGAAGAAAATTACCCTAATTTCTAGTTGTCATGTTCTTGTTAGTTTTTAATTTAGTATTATTATTATTTTGAGACGGTCTTGCTCTGTTGTGCAGGACGGAGTGCAGTGGTGTGATCACAGCTCACTGTAGCCTCAACCTTCCAGGCTCAGGTGATCCTCCCATCTCAGCCTCCTAAGTAACTGGAACCCCACATGTGCACCACTATGCCTGACTCATTCTTTAATTACCTGCGGAGACAGGGTCTTGCTATATTGCCCAGGCTGGTCTTCGAACTCCTAAACTCAAGCCATCCTCCCTCTTTGGCCTCCAAAAGTGCTGGGATTACAGGCATGAGCCACTGCATCCAATCTGGTGACTTTTTTTTTTTTTTTTTTTTTTAGACAGGGTCTCCCTTTGTTGCCCAGGCTGAAGTGCAGTGTCACAATACTCAGCTCATTGCAGCCTCAAACTCCTGGGCTCAAGCAATTCTCCCTCCTCAGCCTCCTGAGTAGCTGAGATTATAGGCACTTGCCACCACGCTGGCTAATTTTTGTATTTTTGGTAGAGACAGGGTCTCACCATGTTAACCAGGCTGGTCTCGAATTCCTGAGCTAGAGTGATCCACCCACCTTGGCCACCCCAAAGTGCTGGGATTGCAAGCGTGAGCCACTGCGCCCAGCTCAAAGTAGCTATTGTAAAGAGTGCAATTCATTTAGCACTTTCTCAATATTCTACAGCCATCACCTCCATCAAATTCTAGAACATTCCCATCACCCACAAAGGAGATGTTGTCCCCATGAAGGAGTCACTCCCCATTCCCCCTTCTCCCAGCCTCTGGTCACCAAAAATTCACTTTCCCCTTCTATGTATTTGTCTGTCCTGGACATTTCACATAAGAGGAATCATACAGTATGTGACAGTCTGTGACTGGCTTCTGTCACCGAGCGTCATGTTTTCTGGCAGCCTGGGTCAGAGTTTCATTTATGTTGAATACTATTCCCTTGCATGGATTCACTACATTTTCTCCATCCATTCATCAACTGAAGGACAGTCAAGATGTCTCCACCCTTTAGCGATTGTGAGGAATACAGCTATGAACTTAAGTGTGCAAGTTTTTCTTTGAATACCGGTTTTCAATCCTTTTGGGTTTCTCAGGAACCTCAATTCTTTTGAGATTCCCCAGGAGTGAAATCTATGGGTTGTATCGTTCTATTTTTTTCTTTTTCTCTTTTCTTTTTGAGATGGAGTCTCACTCTGTTGCCTGGCTGGAGCTCAGTGGCATGATCTCAGCTCACTGCGACCTCTGCCTTCTGGGTTCAATCAATTCTCCTGCCTCAACCTCCCAAGTAGCTGGGATTACAGGCATGCGCCACCAAGCCTGGCTAATTTTGTATTTTTAGTAGAGACAGGGTTTCAACATATTGGCCAGCCTGGTTTCAAACCCCGACCTCAGGTGATCCACCCGCCTTGGCGTCCCACAGTGCTGGGATTACAGGCGTGAGTCACCACATCCACCCATATGGTTCTATTTTTAAACGTGAGGGAAGTGGGCTGGGGGCACAGTGGCTCACACCTGTAATCCCAGCATTTTGGGAAGCCGAGGAGGGAAGATAACTTGAGGTCAGGAGTTCGAGACCAGCCTGGCCAACATGGTGAACCCCCGTCTCTAATAAAAATACAAAATTAGCCAGGCATGGTGGCTCACGCCTGTAATCCCAGCTATTTGGGAGGCTGAGGCAGGAGAATCATTCGAACCTGGGAGGCAGAGGTTACAGTGAGATGAGATTGTGCCACTGCACTCCAGCCTGGGCAGCAGTGTGAGACTCCATCTCAACAACAAAAAAAAAAAAAGAGAGAGAGAGAGAAAAAAGTGAGGGAAGTGGTCTTGGCTTGTGGGCACAGATGCCTCACTTTAATGTCAGATTATATGGATTCCAGTTAGTGGTTCTTGGAGGCAGAGTAAAGAAGTCTCATGTATCAACCCGACTGCTAGACTGCTGTCACTAACTTTGGGCGAGAAGAAAGAAAGGTCTTTTCTGTTACGCGCCTGTAATCCTAACTACTCGGGAGGTTGAGGCAGGAGAATTGCCTGAACCTGGGGAGGCAGAGGTTGCAATGAGTCGAGATTGCACCACTGCACTTCGGCCTGGAGACAGAGCAAGACTCTGTCTCAAAAAAAAAAAAAAAAGGAAAGGTCTTTTCTTAGTCCGTTTGGGCTGTTATAACAAAACGCCGTAGACAGGGTGGCTTATCAACAACAGACATTTATTGCTCACAGTTGTGGCGGCTGAGAGTCCAAGATCAAGGTGTGGCAGATTCAGTGTCTGCTGAGGACCTGCTTCCTGCTTCATAGAAGACGGCACCTTCTCGCGGTGTCCTCTCGTGGTGAAAGGGGTGAGGGGAGCTCTCTGGGGTCCCTTTTATAAGGGCACTGATTCCATTCTTGAGGCTCCACTCTCCTAACTTCATCCCCTCCTAAAAGCCCTACCTCCTAAAACCATTACCTTGCAGATGAGGCTTTCAACGTGCAAATTTTGAAGTGACAAAAATATTCCCTCCATAGCAACACCAACTCATTGTGCTTTTTTCCACACTACCTCTAGGTATGGTTTCTCGTGGTAATAATACACGTGTCATCAAAAGTCTTGCAGTCCCCGCAGGCCTCCCTCTAAATGAGACAACATTTGCAGCCTTGCTAAAGAAGCAAGGATACAGCACGGGGCTTATAGGTAAGACACAAGAATCGGTGTTAGTCATTGGTCATAAAGTAATAATGTCCTTTGTTCTACCCCTTGATTTATGGCTTTCTTGGAAACACTGTATTTTACAGTGTCTTATGTCCTGGCACAGTGGCCATGCCTATAATCCCAGCACTTCAGGAGGCCAAGGTGGGAGGATCACTGAAGGCCAGGAGTTTCAGACCAGCCTGGGCAACATAGAAAGACCCTGTCTCTAAAAATATAAAATTAGCTGGGCATGGTGGCACGCACCTATGGTCCCAGGCACTCGGGAGACTAAGGTGGGAGGATTGCTTGTGCCAGGAGTTCTTTTTTTTTTTAAGACAGAGTCTCGTTGTGTTTCTGTGTCACGATCTCAGCTCACTGCAGCCTCCACCTCCCAGATTCAAGGGATTCCCGTTCCTCAGCCTCCTGAGTAGCTGGGACTACAGGCCCATGCCACCACAACCAACTAATTTTTGTATTTTTGATAGAGATGGGGTTTCATCATGTTGGCCAGGCTGGTCTCAAACTCCTGGCCTCCAGTGATCCGCCCACCTCAGCCTCCCAGTGCTGGGATTATGGGAGGTGAGCCAGCACACCCAGATTCTTCATACAGCCCATTGATAGGAGATGTTTTAAAATGAATATATTATAAGAATATAAAATTTGTCTAGCTCTGCATGCCCGCATAGTCTCTCACCATGTATCCCGTCACCTGCCTCTTCGTTTCATTAAAACTGGACCACACAGATTTTCTTCTCACTGCCAAAGATGATAGGTTTTCTTCTCACAGCCACCCAGCAGTTGGAGCTTCAACTACTATTCCTGTTTGGGAAGCCTGGGTTTCAGCTGTCATGAGAATAACATGCTATTTTAAATCCCTTCAATTTTGGTGTCACATCTGCTGCTGATAAGAGAAGGCAGTCTCCCTGGGTTGCAGTAGCAGCATTGCCTCTCCTCTAGCTACCCTGCAGGGACTGAGTTTGGTGAAAGCACAGGCATTCTCGATGGGGCCCTCATCGCATACAGGAAGCTGTTAATATTCCTAGTCAATATACATTATCGCAGCCTCGGAGGGTTTGCTGAGCATCCGCATGCTAGCAGGACTCACACACACCCTTTGGTGATCATTCAGTGTGTACGTTTTACTGATTAAATTCCTTACTTCAATCAAGTTTTTAATGAGAGCCCCTAGGATTTTCAACCAGCCAGCTATTCATCTATCCATGCTGGGTTCATCCTCCATGATTTATCTATAGCTATCATTGGTCATCTCTCTGTCTCTCTTCTCCATCCATCCATCCACCCATATATCTCTATACATTATCTACGTGTCTATTAATCGATCCATCTTCTATCATTTTATCTATCATCTGTGTATCTACCTACCCATCATCTATCTATTCATCATCTATAATTTATTTATTCATCCACCCATTTATCTATCATGTATCTATCTATCCATGCATCCATCTATCCATCATATCTATCTATGTATTCATCTATCCACCCATATATCTCCATCTACCTATCTCTTCACCTCTAGCCACCCACCCATGTGTCCATCCATTCACCTACACATACATACATGCCCCATGTATCCATCCATCATTTGTTTCTATATATTTATCACGTCTATCTCTCTATTATTACATACACATATGTATACATAGATGTATACACCGTAATTTATTTTACTCCATCCCACCCTATCTGTCTATTCATCTACCCACAACACAGGTCTATTCACGCATCTGTCTAATCACTCACTCCTCTATCATTCCATCCATCCACCTACACATACATCTATACATGCTCCATGTAGCCTTCGTCATTTATTTGAATCTGTCCCTCTCCTACCCTCTCCTCTATCCTATCTGTCTATCAGTCTATCAATCTATCTATCTACCTATCTACCTACCTCTCATCCTATCTATCAATCTATCTATCTACCTATCTACCTACCTCTCTATCCTATCTATCTATCAATCTATCTATCTACCTATCTACCTACCTCTCTTTATATCTATTTATATATTGATCCATCCAACCACTCACTCTATGTCTATCATTTATCTGCCTATCTTTCTCTCTACATATTTATCTATCTATCTATCTATGTATCATCCCTATATATCTATCTAGCTATATCTATATATACACCTGTCCTTTCATCATATGTAACCTGACTTGTCTCTATGATATATCTGTCTTTGTGGATATGACTTTGTCTTCTCAGCGAATGGGAAAATTTCTAGTTCACATCCTTGAAAGAAAATCATGATTTTATTTTTCTCCCTTATTTTTATCCTGTCCTGTGGCTCACAACCAGATCTAAAAATAACTTCTTCTGTGAACTAAAGAAGAACAAAAAAAAACGTGGCTAAGTGGAACTCTGGATATTTTACACCAAGGAAAATATCTCTGCCACTTTATTTGTGTGCCTTAGCTGGTTGTTTCCCATAAAGAATGGTCACACGTTCTTTGCAATGTGCTGGTATATGTTGACATATTGATGTGTAGATGTGTTTGTGTGTTTGGTTTTAGGCAAATGGCACCAAGGCCTGAACTGCAACTCCCGAAGTGACCACTGCCACCATCCATATAATTATGGGTTTGACTACTACTATGGCATGCCATACACTCTCATTGACAGCTGCTGGCCGGCCCCCTCTCGTAACATGGAACTAGCCTTTGAGAGTCGGCTCTGGCTCTGCATACAGCTGGTTGCCATTGCTGCACTCACACTAACCTTTGGGAAACTGAGCGGCTGGGTCTCCGTTCCCCTGGCTCCTGATCTTCTCCATGATTCTGTTTATTTTCCTCTTGGGCTATGCTTGGCTCTCCAGCTACACGTCTCGTTTATACTGGGACTGCCTCCTCATGCGGGGAGCACGAGATCACAGAGCAGCCCATGAAGGCCGAACGAGCTGGATCCATTATGGTGAAGGAGGCGATTTCCTTTTTAGAAAGGTAAATGTAATAATTAAAAATACATGTAATAATGATAATAATCTCTTTTTAAAAGGACCTACATAGATCAGTAGAGTGATTGTAGTTGATAATAATCTATTGTACAATTCTAAATAGCTAAAAGAGAATAATTCCAATGGCTCTACCATAAAGAAAACACAGATATTTAAGGTGATGGACAACCCAATTACACTGATTTGAAATAATAAATCATTTGTAATAATTCTTTACAAACTATATGAATGTATTAAATTGCAACATGTACCCTAAAACTATGCACATCTTTAATGCATTAATAAAAATAATAGGGGATGATGGTATAAAAATATTGAGTTAGGAAATGGAATATTGCTAAATGGTATAAAAAGTGTATTGAAGACCAGCTGGACTCTTCAATTGGTACCTAAAGAGATGGTGCCTTGTTTGGGCTTCTGTTATTAAAACCATGGTCTCTCTGTTGGTCTGAAATTTATATGTGGTCAGACCATGGAGGCAGACCCTAGTAACTCAAACTCACAAAATTTTTATGTGAATTTACAATGCATCTTGTCATCGTGTTAATTTACAACAGGAAATATATACATATACAATATATATCTATATATACATACAACATATACGTGTATATACATATACTATATATGTGTATATGTAATATATTTTATAATATTTTTTGTTTGGTTCCCTGATACATATAGATAGATATAGAAATAGATAAATTTATATATATTAGGGAATCAGACAAAAAAAAGTAAGTTGTCCATTGCATTATGTCCCTGTTGTTAAAAATCAAAAAAACCTACTTGGGGAAATGAAAATCAGAAGGCTTCTCTTTTGAGCATGTGATATGTAAGGGCTATTTCATGAATTGGACGAGGTTAATGGTCAAAGGTGATTGTTATAAAAACTTTATGCCTCCGGAACAGAATGGGTGGAAATTTTCAAGGGTATCTATGCTCTTGTTGTTGGACCTTCTTTCTTTTAAAAAAGTCGGTGGACACATTTTTCATTTGTTTTTTCCATACTCATCGAGGCTTAATCTTTACCAATAGCCATTCTAGGATCTGGATTTTCAGGATGTAAGGTGTCTTGTGCACTCTGGTACACAGCTTTGTTCTTACTCTGTAACCCAAATGAAGGTAATAAAAATGTAGTCTGGCGTTGGGCACGGTGCTCACGCCTATAATCCCAGCACTCTGGGAGACAGAGGCGAGTGAATCATCTGAGGCCAGCCTGACCAACATGGTGAAACCTCGTCTCTACTAAAAATACAAACATTAGCTGGGAGGCTGAGGCAGGAGAATCGCTTGAACCTGGGAGATGGAGGTTGCAGTGAGCTGAGATCACATCATTGCACTCCAGCCTGGGCAACAGAGGGAGACTCTGTCTTAAAAAAAAAAAAAAAGTTGTCCGGGAGTAATAAGGCCCTATTTGCTCTGTAGATGAAACTGAATGCTTGGTGTCACTTAGGGCAAATCCTTTCGTTCCCTGGTACGTTTCCAAATGTGCAGAATTCTATGAATTTTCACAGAAAGAACATGAATATGCTGCAAGTTAGCACCAACCACTCTGAAAGTGTAAGATAAGCAATCCTATTCTCTTCTGTCTGCCAGTTTGAGTCTTCAAACATTCTCACACATTTCATCTATGACTCTACATTAGTGCTTGAAGAACAGGTCTATTGCTGAGATACACATTGTTCACCAAAACCTCTGTCGAGTTTCAGAAGTTTTATATGATCCACAATAACACGATATTGAGTGGAAAAAACAATGGTGAACAGGAATAGAAAGATTTGAACAATGTGACAGAAGCTCATGCTTAGGCTCATAAACACTAGAAACTATTTTTATCTGCATTCTCAGTGTATGAATCTCCTACAGTTGCTATAACAAATCACTATAGGGCTCAGTAGCATGGCTCGCACCTGTAATTCCAGCACTTGGAAGGCTGAGATAAGTGGATCACTTGAGTCCTGTTGAGCTGAGACTAGTAAAGACAACACAGGCAGACCACATCTCTACAAAAAAAAGATTAGCTGGATATGGTGACATGCGTCTGTAGTCACAGCTGCTCAGGAGGCTGAAGTGGGAGGATTAATTGAGCCTGGGATTTTGAGGCTGCAGTGAACCATGATTGCACCACTACACTCCAGTCTGGGAAACAGAATGAGGTCCTGTCTCAAAAAAAAGTACCACAAAAGTAGTGGCCTAATGCAGACACGAATTTATTATCCTACTGTTCTTGACACCCGAAATCCAAAATTAACCTCGTGGGCTAAAATCAAGATGTTGGCAGGGCAGTTACTTCTGGGAATCCTAGGGGAGAATCTGTTTTCTGTCTCCTCTAGTTTCTCCGAAGCTGCCTGCATTCCTTAGCTTGTAGTGCTTTGTTTTCTGACTCAGACCCTTCTGTGTCTCTCTCATGAAAGGACCTTTCTGATTCCACTGGACCCACCCAGATAATCCAGATAATCACCTCATCTCACAATCCTTAATTCATTCCCATCTGCAAAGACCTTTTACCATGTAACATCACATATTCACAGGTTTTGGGAATTAGGATGTAGCTGTCTTTGGAATGGGACATTATTCAGGTGATCACTTTGACCATGACTCTTTATTTTGGCAGCTTAGTTTGGGTTGCAAACTACTTAATTTTAAATCTTTAATGTTCAGAGTTGTACTTCCTCTGCAGGCTCTGGGGGGAATTCTCCTGCCCCTCCCCGCTCCTGGTGGCTCCAGGCATCCCTGGGCTTGTGGCTCCATTACTCCAGTCTGCGCTTCATCTGCATATGGCCTTTCCCTCTGTGTCTGTGTCTCATCTTAAGTCTCTTATAAGGACAATGGTCATTGGATTTAGTGCCCATCCTAATTCTAGGATGACCTCATCTTCAGATCCTTAACTAATGACCTCTGCAAAGGTCCTTATATCCAAATAAGGTCTCATTTCAAGTTCTGGGCTTTACATATATGGACCTATCTTTCTGGGGGCTACTATTCAATCTGCTACAATTGTATCCAGTTTCTTCTGGAGGCTCTAGGGGAGGATCCTTTTCTTCTGCACTTGTGTCTCCTCTTCTCTTACAGGGACAATCTTACTGAATTTGGGATTCGTCCTAACCCAGAATGATCGCATCTTAACTAATTAAATCTCCAGAGGCCCCATTTCCAAATAAGGTCCCATTCTGAAGTTTCAAGTGAACATGAATTCTGAGGGGTCACTGTTCAAGACACCATGACACAAGTCTTGTTTTTTAAATTCATTAATTTTTCTGTTTTTATATTTTGATATCTCATCAGAGCAAAAATTTCCCAACAAATGGCATTTGTGCTGTGTGCTTCCCTGGATAGCTGAGGACTTATCATTCATGCAGATGGATTATCAAAATTAAAAGTGGGTCAGCCTAGTTCCCCTGTATCCTTACGTGAGAACCTACAGTGTGCAAATGCCAAGGCATTTCTGTTTGTACTGGCTTATGGCTCATGAAACTCTTGATCTTGCTAAGAAATGACTTCCACACCACTGTCTCTTGATGTCTCTCAGGGTATGACTATAGTTTGAGGCTTCAGTGAACAGTGAGAACATCAACCAAACAGAGCTGGATTTGACTTTTTGCACTCTCATGATATGGGAGGTCTGTATTGCCTTGCAGTATATTCTACAGCTGTCCTGGCATCTGAGAATCAAAAGAACTGTGATGGTGTCACAGGACTACCAGGTTCATATGCCTGCTGCACAGGAACATACCAATACACTGAGATAGCAGGGTTTACAGCAGAGAAAGAGTTTAATAATTTCAGGACAATTAGTGCAAACATGAGAGGAGACCTCAAATCCATCTTTTTTTTTTTTTTTTTTTTTTTTTTGAGGCAGAGTCTCACTCTGTTGCCCAGGCTGGAGTGCAGTGGTGCAATCTCAGCTCACTGCAACTTCTGCCTCCTGGGTTCAGCGATTCTCCCACATCAACCTCCCCAGTGGTTGGGATTACAGGAGCCCACCAGCATGCCTGGCTACTTTTTATACTTTTAGTAGAGACAGGATTTCACCATGCTGGCCAGGCTGGTCTTGAACTCCTATCCTCAGGTGATCTGCCTGCTTCAGCCTCCCAAAGTTCTGTGATTACATGTGTGAGCCACTGTGCCTGGTCTTAAATCTATCTTTCCAAGGAGTTCTGGGCTGGGTTTCTTAGGGAAATCATGGAGGGTCTTGGGGTCATTGATAGGTTGGGGTAAGAGGGAATGAAATTATCAGAATATAGAAATGGCATGTTTTGTTAAGTCAGCTTCTCATAGGGTCCTTTAGAGCAGCTGACATCAGTAGTTTCCCTGGTATGCAGGACCTGAAAGATTACCGCAAGTGGAAAACTTGACATTTCATAATGTTATGTTATCATCCTGTAACGGGGTCTATGTGATTTTAGGACAAATAGGTACCAAACTAGTAGGAAGACATAGATTAGAAAGCAAACTGACCTCAGGATCAAAGATGAGTATGCTGCAAGCTTAGTTCATTTTGTTTCTCCCCCTCCCTTCCTCTCTGATTGACTTCATGAAGTTTATAGAGACGGTTTCAGTAGCATCACCAAAGGGGTTGGGGAGCAGTTGAGGTGCTGGAGGATCTTGGAATCCATTTCATGCAGGATGGGACCCTTGGGTGGACCCACTCTATCTTCTGCAGCATGGAGAAGAAGGAAAGACGTTATGTCTGTGAGAAGCCAAAGCACATTGTTTTTCACATTCATAGATGTTAAAAATTACAAGTAGTGTCATTGATGTCTTCTCAGGCACCGTAAGGGACCTTTCCTCCTCTTCTTCTCCTTTCTTCACGTCCACATACCTCTCCCCCACCACGGACGATTTCATTGGCACCAGCAAGCATGGCTTATATGGGGGACAATGTGGAAGAGATGGACTCCATGGTGGGTAAGTCACAGGACCTAAGTGGACAGAAACTAACGTGTTCTGATAGTACAGGACACCTAAAACTGCTCTTGGTCAGCCTTTAGAGTGAAGAGAATTATGCCCATGGGACAGGGTTGGTCTGAGACGTAAATGAGCTAATAGTTGCAAGCAGTTGAGGAAGTGAGCAAAATACCATATGCATTTCCTCTCCTTTCTTTTGCATGCCATCCACTTAATAACTGTGGTCTTTGTCTACTTGACTGCATCTCCAGTGCTGGCCAGACCACAAATTAGATCTTCTTTTAAAATTGTCAACTCTTATTTTAGATTCAGGGAGTACATGTGCACATTTGTTACCTGGGTGTATTATGTGATGCTGAGGTTTAGGATATGATCAAACCCTTCACCCAGACACTAAGCATAGCACCCAATAGTTAGTTTTTCAACCCTCATCCCCTCCTTCCTTCACCCCTCTAGTAGTCCTAATATCTGTTTTTCTGATCTGTGTGTTCATGTATACTTGATGCTATGCTCCCCACTTATTTTGTTTTGTTTTTAAAAATAAATTTTATTGTGTATATTTAAGATTCACAACATGATGTTAGAAGATACATATAGATAGTAAAATGATTACTATAGTCAAGCAAATAGTAATCATTAAGTAATATAATATACTAATATTAAGTAATAGTAATATAGTAAGCAAACGTATCTATCATCTCACATAGTTACTTTTTTGTGACAAGATCAGCTAAAATCTATTTAACAAACATCCAGCTGAACACAGTGGCTCACATCTGTAATCCCAGCACTTTGGGAGGCTGAGGCAGGAGGATCACTTGAGACCAGGAGTTTGAGACCAGCCTGGACAACATAGTGAGACCCTGTCTCTACAAAAACGCAAAAATTAGCTGGGTGTGGTGGCATGCACCTGTAGTCCCAGGTACTCAGGAGACTAAAGCAGGAGGATCGCTTGAGCCCATAAATTGAGGCTGCAGTGAGCCATGATCGCACCACTGCACTCCAGTCTGGGGTGACAGTAGCTCTCATTTATAAGTGAGAACATGCAGTATTTGGTTTTCTATTTCTGCATTAATTTTCATAGGATAATGTCCACCACTTGCATCTATGTTGCTGCAAAGGACATGATCTTGTTCTTTCTTATGGCTGTGTAGTATTCCATGGTGTATATGTGCCACATTTACTTTATCCAATCCACTGTTGATGGGTGCCTAGGTTGATTTATGTCTTTGCTGTTGTGAATACTGCTGTGATGAACATATGAATGCACGTCTTTTTTTTTTTTTTTTTTTTTTTTTTTGAGGCAAGACCTCCCTCTGTCACTCAGGCTGAAGCACAATGACGTGATCTCAGCTCACTACAACCTCTGCTTTGTGGGTTCAAGTGATTCTTCTGCCTCAGCCTCTTGAGTACCTGGGACTATATGCACATGCTACTGCACCCGGCTAATTTTTGTGTTTTTTGTAGAGGTGAGGTTTTTTCATGTTGCCAAGGCTGCTCTTGAACTCCTGAGCTCAGGTAAATATGCCTGCCTTGGCCTCTCAAAGCGCTGGGATTACAGGTGTGAGTCACTGCACCCAGCCCACATACCTTTCTGATAGAAAGAGAAATCATGTCTTTAGACTCTTTAGTGACATAGCCAAGCTTTATTGCAGCTCTGTTGAGCACCAACATCTTAGTTGGGGTTGGGGGACTAACTGGTAAGTCAGAATCCAGTACCCTCATGAGCTCGTCTTGTAGAGAGAACAATGTAAATGTGATTTTCTAGGATTTACATGGTAAACATATTTATTAGCAAAATGCCTTCAATTTTCCAACATTAATGAAAGAAAATCATGAGTGAAACTCACATATGTGCAGGACACAAATTTAAAGTACAATATTTGCCAGGTATAGATATTGTGAAATATATGTCACTAAATCAAAAGATACTTTGGAAAATTAAGCCTGGAAAAGTAAAGCCAATTTGCATAGTCTTAAACACATAAAAATATAAAATATTTAAAAATATAAATAAAATTCAAACCAAATACATGCACACAAATAGATGTTTTTGTAGCTATAAGTGTGTATGTCTGTGTCTGTGTGTTTTTGTACATATGTATAGAAAGAGATAGATGATACAGAGATAGATGATGGATAGATAGATGATAGGTAAATAGATGAGAGATAGATAGATAGATAATGGATTGATAGATAGCCCAATAGTATAATTAGTTACATACATAGAAATATATTAGCTAAATATATAAATATATTAGCTATATATAAAAATATATTAGTTTTATATATATATAAAGTCTACAGTGTTTCTCTGTCTGGATATATGCACCAAAATTAAGACCTTTTCTTTTTGTTAAACATATTGCATTTCAAGACACAATCGATCACCAGCTACTATTCATTATAGCTCCAATATCAATAACTAAAATATTTAGAAATAATTTTCAAGCAGTAAATGAGTATCTTGAAGCTGACTCATGAAAGAAAACTTGAATACATGGAAGGGAAGAGTGGATAGTATAAACGTATTAGTTATTTCAGAGTTAATATTGAAGGCTAAGCTAGCTCTGATTAGAGCATTAATTACTCTTCTCTGGGGAGTGGTCATTATAGAGGTAATGATGAAATACACACTGAATAAACTGATAGGAAATAAAGTTTCCAGAAACATGTGATCAGAAAGTCTTTGGTAGAAAAAACATCAAGAAACTCTTCTGTGATCATAAGAAATGCTATCAAAAAGAAAAGTACAAAAATTAAAACACAGAAATATGAGATTTGACTTTTAGATCAATGAAGCAGAAAATAATAGCCTTAGAGCAGGTCCGGGAAAGAGAAGGACATTACATTAGGCACAATAAAGTTTTTAAGTCAAGGTGGCAGGGGTGAAACGTGTTGGGGAGAGTTTGTGTTATGAGTTGACTTATGTCCCCCAAAAAGATATGTTCAAGTCATAACCCAAGGTATGTGAGCATGGGATCTTATTTGGAAATAGGGTCTTCGTATGTGGAATCAAGTTAAGATGAGGTCATTGGGGGTGGGTCCTAATCCGATATGGTGAATTAGGAAGAGGCTGCTAGCAGCCAAGGAAGGCTAAGGACTGGTGCCAACTGTCCGAAGCGAGGAAGAGGTAAGGAAAGATCCTCCCCTAGGAACTTCAGAGAGAGAGTGGCCCTGCCAGCACCTTGATTTCGAACATCTGGCCTCCAGCACTGTGAGAGAATAAATGTTTGTTGTTTTAAGCCACCTCATTTGTACTAATTTGTTTCATCAGCCCAAGGGAATTCACAGAGTTGGTTTAGTAAAAACCGTTACCAATTCAATTAGCATACTTTTCCATACACATTAAGGACATTGAGTGAAACAAAACAAAAACTAGAAGAAGCTATAAACAGTCAATTTACATCTGGATGAGGTATAGTGTTAGTAATGGCAAAAGGTTATGTGATAAATAGCATGACTAAAGGCCCTTTGCAAACTGAGGAGATATTAGCAACAACATGGCATTGTTTTAATTCCTTAACAAGTAAAGAATTCTTATAAATCAATAATGGAAACACATAATTCATCCCAAAAATGTCAGCTAAAGCTAAACATCTTTTACAGATTAAAAGTACAAATGTCAGAGTGAACACAAGAGGAAACCCATGATCATTCATAATTTACCATAATCACCTATCAAACATTAGACAGTGATGAGGAATTGAGAGAATGAACTATGATTAATGCCAAAGGTCGTTCATTACGGCATTTTAAATTGTGGCAAGTATGAAAATTAACCAAAATAGTGAACAACAGTACAATGGTTAAACACTTACCATCACTTGATTAAGTGGTATCTTCCAGTTTTCTCCACTGTAAAGTTACTTCTTTTCTCATTACTTATTAATTTGAAATTATTAAGTATTTTATGGGAGATACTTTGGAGAGGAAGCCAATATCTTGGTTCTTATCAAACTTTGAGTGCCAGGTTTAGCATCCATTGATCATTTTCTCTTGGATCAATTTTCAGTGTGATTTTTGTCTCAAAGTACTGTGGTAATTTTTTTGAAGTTTTTAAAAATATAAATTCTTTCTTAGTCTTGTCCTTACCTGTGTGTCTTGGTTCTAGGAATGTTAATATAATGTTTTCTGAGATGACCAACAGTAGAACACACAGAATTAGACACATTTGAGACTAATGAGTTTTTCCATAATTATGCATAATACAGACTGGGTTTGGGAACTGTAGGAATTTGGCTATTTTCTTATAAACATGATCGGAAATGTGGTTTATTTTGCGTATATTCCTCCTCTTTAACTTGCCCATTGAATCTAATTCTCCCCATCTAGTCATCCTATTCTCTATTTAAAATATCAAATAAGAAGGGAAGTGAAAATGGTTAGATAAAGAATTACTTACCTAAATCATCTGCAAGGATATATCAGATCAATTGTGTGAACCCAACAGCGGGAGTGTGTTGAATAAGACGTGACTGCCGCTCCATGCGACATCAGTCAAAATACCCCCCACGGTCCTCCTTTCATATCCAGTGGGAAAAAGGAGATTCTCTGTTTAATGTTTTTATTCTGCATGAAGGAAATGATCAAGGAGAATTTGCACTTTTAATTGATATTAGTGGCAGCTGATATTCATTTGTAGTGCCATAATTTGTTCTTAAAGCAGTTCATCTTTTATTTCTTACAGATTTTGGTCTCTGATTTTGTTGTTTTGTTTGTTTGTTTGTTTTTGAGATGGAGTCTCACTCTGTCACCCAGGCTGGAGTGCAGTGGTACAATCTCTGCTCACCGCAACCTCCATCTCCTGGGTTTAAGCAATTCTTTGCCTCGGCTTCCCGAGTAGATGGGATTACAGTCATGTGCCACCATGCCCAGCTAATTTTTGTATTTTTAGTAGAGATGGGGTTTCACCATTTTGCCCAGACTGGTCTTAAACGCCTGACCTCATGATACACCCGCCTCAGCCTCCCAAGTGCTGAAATTACAGGCGTGAGTCATCGCGCCCAGCCTCTCAGTTTTTTTCTCTTTCAATGGTTTGTCAATTTAAACTGTTAATGCACATTTCTTTTCTTTTGTGGCTTTTGACATAGTAAGGGTCACACCATCCTTGTTTTCCTTTAGATAGCTCATGCCCATTTGACTTAGGGGTGAAATATTTCACAGTGTCATTATTTTTACTTTTTAATATTATTTTAGGCAAGATTCTTGATGCTATAGATGAGTTTGGCCTAAGGAACGACACCCTCGTCTACTTTACATCAGACCACGGAGGGCATTTGGAGGCTAGGCGAGGGCATGCCCAACTTGGTGGATGGACGGAATATACAAAGGTGAGGAGAGCAACTTATGCATGTGATCTGGTGGTGAATAAGCTTTTTTATGGTTGTTATAATTAAAGCCCATGACACAAAGGCTTTTATAATTAAAAGGCTTTATAATTAAAGCCCATGAGGCATGAAAAACTGAACAAGTTTGTTTAATTTGACTCTTAGTAAAATGAAGTATTGAACCAAGGTCAAGAAAATTGGTCTTCTTTTTGTTAACGTTTCTGCGGAAAGAAGCCACGTATGTAGAGGGAGCATCTAGAAATATGCCTTTCTGACAACCCTACAAAATTATGAGGACTTAGCACAAGCAGATGCTTTTATGAGGTTTTTAAAGGGATATCTACTTATTAATTCCATTTATGAGACTATTGAGAGATTAAATAAGGGGGCATGTGGTTCCCAGAGAACACAGATCAGAAACCAGGGATCCTTCACTGTTAAGAAGCCTTTGATGTTCTCTTCCAAGGATATAGTATAGCATAGAAAGCGGCCAAGCCCATCTTGGGTTTTACTATTAAATTCACATATACTGATTTTATGTCCGGGTGTAACATTGAGTCCACAAAATAGGTCCATAAGCTACTACATTGGCCAGCTCTATAACATGTAACCTGATGTTATAAGAATATTATTTTCATCTGTGAAATAAGGATTAAAAAAAGGAAAAAAAAATTATTTGGAAAATGTTAAGTATGTTTTATCATATGTCTTGAGAGAGATTTTATTTTCTAGAGGAAAATACATTGTTATTCATGTAACTACAGATTCCACAGTCTTGGATTCAGTCGGAAATTATAATTTCTGTATGAATGACGTAAAGGCTCTGCCTCCATCTTGCAGAGGGTATGAATATGTGCCCTTAGAGCCTGTACTACTCAAGTGTGCATTTAGGACCCAAAACAAATCCTTAGTGGACATTGTTGTTATAGACATTCTATTTTTTAAAAAATAATTCAATAGCTTTGGGGATACAGGTGGTTTTTTGTTACATGGATAAGTTCGTTAGCGGTGATTTCTGAGATTTTAGTGCACCCATCACCGGAGCACGTACTCTGTACCCAACATGTAGCATTGTTTTTCCTCAGCCCCCTCTCAATCATCTCCCAAAGTCCCCAGAGCCCATTATATCATTCTTATGGCTTTGCATTCTTGTAGCTTAGCTCCTACTTGTGAGAACATAGGACGTTTGGCTTTCCATTCCTGAGTTACTTCACTCAGAATAATGGCCTCCAGCTCCATCCGAGTTACAGCAATAGACATTATTTCATTTCTTTTTACAGTTGAGTAGAATTCTATGATGTACAAGCACCACATTTTCTTTATCCACCTATTGGTTGATGGGTACTTAGGCAAGTTCCATATCTTTCTAACTGAGAACTGTGCTGCTGTAAACATGTGTGTGCATGTTAAGACATTCTATGTTTGCTTATGAGAGCTATTTTTTAAAAATTTTAATTTTTCAGCATGCCATGACATAATGTAAACTCTACTCTGATTAATTTAATAAAATAAGAGTCCATTAACACAGGAAGGTGGCCTCTTCTCCTAATTTCCCCCTGGAAATCCTGGTGTACGCCTGTCATCTTGGTATAATTAAGACAACGTTCTGCTTTTATTTTCAATAATACCTTGATGTGGACGACAAATTGTCATATGCTCATAGTATTCCATTTATTTTCAGGGTGTTAGAACCAACAATGAGGAAAACAGGCAGAAATCCTTGTCTTCATAGAGTTTATATCCTACTGGAGGGAGGCACACCAGAAAATAAAATAAATAAATAATATGATATATTAGAAGGTGGCAATAAATATGAAAAACACGAGAATAAAGAATTCTGGGGTTGGGGCTGCTGTATTAGATTAAATATTCAGGCGTGCCTCGTTGAGGTTACTTCGAGCTCCATAACCTTGGGGGCTGGATACAAGAAAAATGTTAGTTTAAAAAAATATAGGAAGTTACTTTGAGCAAAGATATGAGGGAGATTGTAAATGAAGTAGATGTATATTTGAGATAAGAACATTTTAAGTAGAGAAAATTGCCATGCAAATAGAATGTAAATGTCCAAGAATACATATGTTTAGTTATTTAATCAAAAACCTATCAGCAGCACAGGAAAATATAATTCTGTGGATGTGCACTGCTTCCCCACCAGTGCTCTACAAACAGTAGACACTATACAAATGTGATCTCTTTTGATACTAGCTTACATTTTAAATACATTCCATACAGTGGCTATTTTAACTAGCCACAATAATTGGACATAATTGCATTGTCTTGTAGGTGGAAAAGGCATGGGGGGCTGGGAAGGTGGAATCCGCGTCCCAGGAATTGTTCGATGGCCTGGAAAGATACCAGCTGGACAGTTGATTAAGGAAGCTACAAGTTTAATGGATATTTTACCAACTCTCGCATCAGTGTCAGGAGGAAGTCCCCCCTCAGGACAGGTGATGTCATATAAACTGTTAACAACAACTTCTTTTCCCTCTTCTTCCTTCTCAGAAGATTCAGAACAAGGAGACTGAGTCTATCCTGGCAGACCCACTTTTCCCTAATGCCTACACAGTTCTACCTTCGTATACGACTGTGTCTATTCAGCATCCTTCATAAGCCAGAGACCAGTCTTTTCTGTTTTTCTATTGAGGTAAAATATACATATATAATTTACCATCTTTACCATTTTTCAGGATACAGTTCAGTGGTAATAAACATATTTATATTCTTTTTTTCCCTTCATCGTCCACTCATCTCTCCCCTTCCTGACCTCTGGTCACCACTATTCTGCTTTCTATCTTCCTAAGATTTAGTTGTTTTTTTTTTAGCTCCCACATTGAGTGAGAAGATGTGATGTTTGCTTTTTTCTGGCCTTGGCTTATTTCACTTAAAATAATGGCCATCAGTTTCATTCATATTGCTGCAAATGACAGGAATTCCTTCTTTTTTAGGAGTGAATAGTATTCCCTTGTGTATATATAACACTTTCAAAAAAATGAATTTGTCTGCGAATGGGCAGTTAGGTTGATTCCATAGCTTGGCTATTGTGAAGAGCGCTGCTATAAACATGGAAATGCAGATATCCCTTTGATCTGTTGATTTCTTTTCTTTTGGGTATGTACCAAGTAGTTGGATTTCTGGATCACATGGTAGCTCTATTTTTGGTTTTCCGAGGAACCTCCATATTGTCAGAGACCAGTCTTAGATACTAATCTAACGTGGCCCATCTTAGATACTTTAACATTTTCAGCTGGGAGAAAGATAGAGACAGGAAGCTTTGGAGATGAGGGCGTGGTAGGTAAAACTCACTATCTCCATAAGAAAGGGGAAAATAATCCTAGTCTCTGGTGTGAAAGATCTGGAAGACTGTGAAGAAGGTAAGATGTTTGAGAGTGCTTTGAACTCTATCATGACTAGTTTGAATTTCATCAAGACAAGATTCTTCATACTACATTGCTCCATTCCCCGGCAGCAACAAACCTGGATAGGTTTGCTTATTGACAGTCATTGACCCAGCTCTGCAAGGGAATCCAGGTAGGTCAGACACAGCTATGTCTCTCCTCCAAGCCCACAGAGTTCTTGTAATACTTCTTTCTTCATGTAACAAAGCTAATCTATTTCTGAAGAAAAATAGGATAAATCTCAATGTTAATTAAAAACAAAAAAAGATCCCCCATATATATATATGCATGTGGATATATAAAATGATAAGATATATAGTACAGCAATCCTTTCCTGCCTGCAACCATGATTTCACTAGTCACAGGCTAATATATGTGTGTGTGTGTATATATACATATGTGTATAATGTATATATATGTGTGTGTGCATATATATGTGTATATGTGTGTATACATATGTGCATAATGTATATATATGTGTGTGTGCATATATATGTGTGTATATGTGTGTATATACATATGTGTATAATGTATATATATGTGTGTGCATATATATGTGTATATATGTGTGTGTATATATACATATGTGTATAAGTATATATGTGTGTGTGCATATATATGTGTGTATAATGTATATATATGTGTGTGTGTATATGTGTATGTGTGTGTGTATATAGGTGTGTATGTGTGTGTATATATGTGTGTGTATGTGTGTGTATATATTGTGTGTGTATATATATGTGTATGTGTGTATATGTGTGTGTATATATGTGTGTGTGTATATGTGTGTGTGTGTCTATATGTGTATGTGTGTGTATGTGTGTGTGTATATATGTATGTGTATGTGTATATGTGTGTGTATATATGTGTATGTGTGTGTATATATATGTGTATGTGTGTATATATGTGTGTATGTGTATGTGTATATATATGTGTATGTGTGTGTGTATATATATGTGTGTGTATATATATGTGTGTGTGTGTGTGTATTGTGTGTGTGTGTATGTGTATGTGTATGTGTGTGTATATATATGTGTGTGTATATATATGTGTGTGTGTGTGTGTGTATTGTGTGTGTGTGTGTGTATGTGTATGTGTGTGTGTGTGTGTATACATATATATATATATATGAGCAAGTCCTTGCTCTGTTGCCCAGACTGGAGTGCAGTGGTACAGTCATGTCTCACTACAACCTCTATCTCTTGGGCTCAAGAGATCCTCCCACCTCAGCCTTCTGAGCAGCTGGGTCCATGGGATGCACCACCACACCTACCCGGTTTTGTTATTTTTGTAGGAATGGGGGTCTTGATATGTCTCCCAGGCTGGTCTCTAGCCCTGGCCTCCAGCAATCCTCCTGCCTCAGCCTCCCAAAGTGCTGGGTTTACAGACATGAACCACCACAGTTGACACCCCCCCTTTCTTACTTGCTTTAGCCACTAAGGGGATTTTATTAGAATTTATGTAAAATAATAACAGAATAAAGATTCCTTCTACTTTGAAAAGAGAGTATTCATCAATATGAGCCTAAAGAATACATTTCCAAATACTTATATAATAGTTTAGTGCTGATGCCAATTTTTTAAGTTACTAAGCCAATCATAATCATAAAAATAATTTTCCAAGATGTGAGTGAAATGCACTGGGTTTGGGATATTGGTATAGACTGTATTTGGACTTACAAAGCACTGAGGAGAATCTCAATCTCATGGAATACTGGTCTGTGGATGCTGATTAGGATTTGCCTTCATAGGGATTATTTGATTTTAGGCCAGGCACAGTGGCTCATGCCTGTAATGCCAGCACTTCTGCGGAGGCTGAGGCAGGTGGATTGCTTGAGCTCAGGAGTTTGAGACCAGCCTGAGCAACATGGTGAAACCCGTTTTCTACAAAAAAATACAAAAACTATCCAGGCATAGTGGTGCATACGTGTAGTACCAGCCACCCCAGAGGCTGAAGTGGGAGGATTGCTTGAGTCTGGGAAGGTCAAGCGTTCAGTGAGCTATGCTCCCGCCACTGCACTCCACCCTGGGCAACAAATAGAGACCCTGTCTCACAAAAAAGGAAAGAATTTGATTTTGATTTTGTCAGAATAAGCTCTAAAAATATTACAACTTCATTCCCATTCCCTCTGCATTTGACTTCACACTTCAATGGGAAACAAAGGTGAATCACTGCAATGATTCTAGAAGATTCTAGAAGATGTGAATGCTTTGCTGCAACTGCAAGTCACTCCATTTTGCTGGAAGTCTCTAGAAGTTTTTATTATATCAAGAAAAAGCAGATCTGTCAGATGTGTCAAAGCTCATAAGAAAAAGAAAGTTGCCCCTATCCAACAAAGGAAGCTTAGATGGTTTTAGCTAGTGAAGGCAATTATTTTGGATTCATAGAGAAAACCAGTGTATTTTATTATAGATAAAAACCTGTGTGTTTTTGCTGCTACTTAGTTATTCATATAAAGACCAAAAATATATTGACCAGGGTGAAAGGCAGCCATAAAAAAATAAGACAAAGAAACTAAGACTATATTTTATATTTTTCAAAAATTTTTGTGATAAATTTTTATATTTTCTCCCCTCCGGCTCCAAAAACAAAAGCTAGATACTGATGGTACTAATACAGAAAGAAAAATATTTTAGAAGTCATGGTTACTTACTGAAAAACAAACTATCAAGAACTAATTAAGTCACCCCCCCCCAAAGTCTGCCTTTCTAATATTTAAAAAAAATGTTTGATGCTAGTAGATATTTGTATCAACACACTAAGACTGGAATTTATTTTATAATTTTTAGGACTCAACATTAGATAAAGATGCTTTTCTTTCTGCCTGAAAAGAAGGCACTGATGATGTTAATACAGGAAAGAAATGTTTTATTTTTTATTTTTATTTATTTTATTTTTTGAGACGGAGTCTCACTCTATTGCCCAGGCCGGAGTGCAGTGGCACAATCTCAGCTCACTGCAACCTCTGCCTCCCGGGTTCAAGTCATTCTCATGCCTCAGCCTCTCAAGTAGCTGGGACTACAGGCACCCACCACCATGCTTGGATAATTTTTGTATTTCTTGTAGAGATGGGTTTTCACCATGTTGACGAGGCTTGTCTTGAACTCCTGACCTCAAGCGATTCTCCCTCCTTGGCCTCTCAAAGTATTGGGATTTACAGGCGTGAGCCATCATGCCCAGCCTCCCCAAAAATATTTTAAAAATCACTGTGAGGTTATTGCAAAAAGAACCTATCAAAAAAAAACTATGGAGAGGCCCCAGCTTCCCTGTTCTACCATTTAGAAATAGTTGTTTGAAGAAGTCTGTCGCTCCACATGGCCCAACAGCCTGTTAGGGAGAAGGGAGATGTCCAGGCACGATATTGTTACATTGCATGAACGTGGAGGGCAACTGCTGCTGAGCTCCAGCCATTGTGCTGACCTTAAAAAGAAGAATGAGTGGATCAGAGTTCACTCACCACTCCAGTGCATTCTGCTCCATGAGATTACACGCTCATTTGGTTAGGGGTTAGGGTTATGAGTTTGATGTCCTCGATAAGATGTATAGTACAGCTGTCCTTTCCTGCCTGCAACCATGACTCCACTAGCCACAGGCTAAGTCCTCAGAGGATACGCCATCTTTGTAGTTAAATAGGAAGTGGAAGAAAATGGTGAAAATGACTAAGGCACTGTGGTGGGAGACCTAACCTCAGCTTCACACACAGGTTGGTGTGCCGGGTACTACTCATCAGGTTGATTTTTTGGTTATTTCTACACTTGGTTCTCCCAAGCCTCTTTATTTGAATTTATGACGTTGCTGGCATGTGTGTTGACCTGTTAAATATGTCCTTGCTAATAGAGAATAGCTCTACTATGTAGAAAGGAACAAATAGCAAATTTACAGTATCAGGCTCACTGTCTATGACACCAGCAGAGTGAGGGCCTATGGATACCTGTCTCCTGTCTCCTTCAGTGTCCGACACAATGAAATCAACAAGAAGAACTCAAAAGCGGCTCTCACCTGTACAGAAATGAAGGATGCTAATACTATAAAAGCCAGTGGAGTAGAAGAAATAGTCATACCTCTGTATCCAAAGGTTCCGCATCTGCAAATTCAATCAGCTGCAGATCAAAAATATTCGTAGGATTTTCTAGAATAAAGAACCTAAAATATCCTAAAATTTTTTGAAGAAGAAAATGGTTTGAAGACTCACTACATAATTCCAAAATGTGCTATAAAGCTAGAGTAATCAAGATGGTGTCATGTTGATATAAGGGTTTCAATGGATCAATGGGATAGGGGAGTTCAGAAATTGATCAATATGTATATATTGCTTTTCAACAAATGCCCAGAATAATTCAGTAGAGATAGAACTGTCTTTCAATACATGACACTAGAACAACTGGACATCTAATGCAAGAAAAATAAATCTCAATCTATACCTGACACCACATTAGAAAATTAACCTGATTTGGACCATAAGCCTAAATGTAATCCTGAAGCTATACAACTTCTAGGTGAAAAAATAGGAGAAAATCCTACGAACTATTTTTGATCTGCAGTTGACTGAATTCACAGATGCAGAACCTTTGAACCTGGCGCAGTGGCTCATGCCTGTAATCCCAGCACTTTGGGAGGCCGAGGCGGACGGGATCACTTGAGCTCAGGAGTTCCAGACCAGCCTGGCCAACATGGCGAAACCCCATCTCTACTGAAAATACAAAAATTAGCCGGCTGTGGTGGCAGGCATATGTAATTCCAGCTACTTGGGAGGCCAAGGCATGAGAATGGCTTGAACTCAGGAGGCAAAGATTGCAGTGAGTCACGATCACGGCACTTGCACTGCAGCCTGGGCAACAGAGTGAGACTCTCCCCTCGAAAAAGAAAAGAACCTCTGGAAACAGAGGGATGATTTCTTCCTTGGCTTGTCTTTTTCTTTTCTTTTAAACTTTTCTTTTTTAATTTTACTCTAAGTTCTGCAATACATGTGCTGAACTTGCAGGTTCGTTACATAGGTATACATGTGTGGTTCACTGCACCTATCAACCCGTCATCTAGATATTAAGCCCCCACATGCATTAGGTATTTGTCCTAATGCTTTAACTTTTTTTATTAGTATTTAATATTTTGATTTTTTTCTCTTCTTCTTTCCCACTAATGGACTGAGATCACATGTTTATTTCCTTGACATTGACATTTGAAAAGCAGAAGTTTTACATTTTGATAATGGCTAATTTATCATTTTTTCTTTTATAACTTGTGACTTTTGTGATAAAACTTAAAAAATATTTTCTTATCAAAAGATCACAGTGATTTTCTCCAATGTCTTCATTTAGAAGTTTTCTAGTTTTGGGTTTACATTTAGGTTTATGGTCCACATTGAGTTAATTTTTTCATGTGGTTTCAGGTATAGGTTGAGATTTATTTTCCTTGCATTTGGATATCCAATTTTTCTACTGTCATTTATTGAAAGACAGTCCTATCTCTACTGAATTATTTTGAGCATTTGTTGAAAAACAATATACGTATTGGTCAGTTCCTGGACTCTCCTATTGCACTGATCCATTGAAACCCCTGTATAACACTACACTGTCTCAATTACTCTAGCTTTATGGTAAATTTGGGAATTATGAAGTGAGTCTTCAAACTATTTTCTTCTTAAAAAATTTTTAAACCATTCTAGGATCTTTATTTTCCCGTGTGTATTTTAGAATAAGCTTCTTCTTTTCAACATAGACCTTTCTGGAATTGTGATTGAGATTGCATTCAATCTATAGATCAATTTGCAGAAAATATATGTCTTAAAAAATTTGAATCTTCCAGTCAGTAAATATATGGTTCATTTCTTCCTTTATTCCTCTTATTAGGTGCTTTGTGGCTTTTCTCATACAAAATTTTCACATAAAAATGCTATCCCTGGCCGTGCGCGGTGGCTTACACCTGTAATCCCAGCACTTTGGGAGGCCGAGGCGGGTGGATTGCCTGAGCTCAGGAGTTCTAGACCAGCCTGGGCAACACAGTGAAACCCTGTCTCTACTAAAATACAAAAAATTAGTAGGGCGTGGTGGCGGGCACCTGTAGTCCCAGCTGCTCTGGGAGGCTGAGGCAGGAGAATTGCAAGAACCCAGGAGGCGAAGGTTGCGGTGAGCCGAGATTGTGCCACTGCTCTCCAGCCTGGCCGACAGAGTGAGACTCCATCTCAAAAAAAAAAAAAAAAAAATGCTATCCCTAAATACTTCATGCTTTCTCATGTTATGGTACATGATACTTTTTAAATAATGTCATTCCCAGCCATTCGTTGCAAATATATAGGCATTTTTAAGCTGGTGTTGTATTATGTGATCTTGCTAATCTTATTATTTCCGGCAGGTTTTCTGGCGATAATTAACATAGGAAATCATTGTATCTGATAGTAAATATAGTTTTATTTCTTTAAAAATCCTTTTAGGCCAGGCGCAGTGGCTCACGCCTGTATTCACAGCACTTTGGGAAGCCGAGGTAGCAGATCACCTGAGGTCAGGAGTTGGAGACAGGCCTGACCATCATGGTGAAACCCCATCTCTGCTAAAAATACAAAATTAGCCAGGCATGGTGGTGCACGCCTGTAATCGCAGCTACACGGGAGGCTGAGGCAGGAGAGTCGCTTGAACCTGGGAGGCAGAGGTTGCAGTGAGCCAAGACTGTGCCACTGCACTCCAGCTTGGGTGACAAGAGCAAAACTCCGTCTCAAAAAAAAAAAAAAAACCCTTATCTGGGATGTATTATTATGTGTTTCTTTACAAAGTAGGTTTTATTATTATTGCTTTCTAATATAAGGCACAAGATGTATTTTCTAATGTAAAATTTTAAAATTTATTTGAGTTTAGATTCAGGGGCCAATGTGCAGGCTTGTTACGTGGATGTTTGTGTGATGCTGAAGTTTCTATTAAACTCGTTACCCAAAATAGTGAACATAGTACCCAGCAGGTAGTTTTTGAACCCTTCCTTGCTCCCCCCCTCCCGCTTCGTGGGCCCCCAGGGTCTCATGCTCCCATCTTTCTGCTCATGTGTACCCAGTGTTTAGCTCCCACTTGTCAGTGAGAACATCGTGTTTGGTTTTCTGTCTCTGCGTTTGTTTACTCCATTTCTCATATAAAATTAGACGTATATGACTTTTTAGTGATTCCTTTCAAAGGGTAGCAATACAATTGCTGAGCTGTGTAGAGCCTCTGTGTCACAACCAAGGAGATGTGATCTTTTTGCCTTCGAAGCATGCATTGTCACATTCCTGGGTCTCATCATTTCACAGTCAAAGCTTAGCTTTCTTGTCTTGCCCACTTGAGTGTCATCTCCCGGAGAGCACACATGAGTCTTCCTGAAGACTGAGCACTCTGTCCTCTGGGCCTGAGGCATGGTGCCGTCTGCACCCAGTACCCTTCAGGCAGCCTGGAGGGAGCGTCCCTTCTCCCACTTCTTATCTGCACTGTCTGCATCTCTGCAGGGTCATTGACGGCAGAGACCTCATGCCCTTGCTGCAGGGCAACATCAGGCACTCGGAGCATGAGTTTTTGTTCCACTACTGCAGCTCCTACCTGCATGCCGTGCGGTGGATCCCCAAGGATGACAGTGAGTGCTCAACCCGTGCCTTCCTGTTCCCCTGCCAGGAGCAGGGTCACGCAGGTGTATCCTGAGTGCGCACTTCCTCTCCTCCCTAGACCAGTCATTTCATTCCAGGGCTGTCACTGAACAGGTTTTTGGAAAAGTTTCTCAGAATTGCTCTTTGCAGAAAGGCAGGCGGGGGTAATGGGAGATGCTAGTTGGTTTCATTTAATTATCTCAGCAGATGAACATACATGAAAACATCACGTTGTGCATGGAAAATCTATGCAATTTTTACTTCTCAGTTGCACCTTAATAAAGAAAAACAGATGTATAAAATAATTCCATGGACGTAAAATTTACCCAAAAAGTCAGGGAGACACTTTTAAGAAACAGACATTTTTAGCCGGTTATGGTGGCTCACACCTGTAATTCCAGCACTTTGGGAGGCCGAAGTGGGCAGATCACTTGAGGTCAGGGGTTCAAGACCAGCCTGACCAACATGGTGAAACCCCGACTCTACTAAAAATACAAAAATTAGCTGGATGTGCTGATGCACTCCTGTAGTCCCAGCTACTTGGGAGACGGAGGCAGGAGAATTGCTTGAACCTGGGAGGCAGAGGTTGCAGTGAGCTGAAATCACACTATTACTCTCAAGCCTGGAAGACAGAGCGAGACTCTGTCTCAAGCAAAAACAAAACCAAAATATATATACATACATTTTTAGAAACAGGACTGATATCTGCTGGAAAATGTGTGGATCATTTTCCCAGGGGATTCTAACGTTCTCATTTTGTTCTAAGGATTGCATAATATTTAGCATTGACCTGTGGGCAGAAGGAAACACAAGAAACAGATCTGAGAGGCCGGAAGAAGACAAGACAAGAGCAGTCAGCACCTTGGGTGCATGTCTCTGATGTGCTTTGCTTTCTTTTTCTTTTTTTTTTTTTGGAGATTAAAAAAATGCTTATTGAATATCTTCTAAGGGTAGGTGATTTCGTAGGCATAAGTGGTCATGGTTAAACTTTTCATTTATAAAAATCAATTCTAGGCAGACTAAAGATAATATTTAAAATTAAAAGTGCTAGAAGAACATCGAGTTTATGACCCAGAACTTAGAAGTGTTTTTTGTAATTTTTAATTTTTAAAAATTGACACATACATAATAATATGCACATATTGCACATGAAAATGAGGGTATGTGGTGATATTTTGAGATACGTAATGCATAGTGATCAGATTACAATGAGTGGCACATCCATCATCTCAAACATACATAATCTCTTTGTGTTGGGAACATTGACTAGCCTCCTTCTAGCTACTTGTAACTATGCAACTACTGCTGTTAATTATAGTCATTCTACAGTGTTAGAACAAGGGTCCCTACTTTTTTGGCACCAGGGGCCAGTTTTGTGGAAGACAATTTTTCTGCAGACTGGGATGGGGGGGATGGCATCAGAATGATTCACGTGCATGCCATTTATTGTGCCCTTTAGTTGTTTTATTACTGCGTTGTATTGTACAATGAAATAATTATACAACTCATGATCAGGTAGAATCAGTGGGGAGCCCTGAGCTTGCTTTCCTGCAACTAGCGGGGACCATCTGGGGTGATAGGAGACAGTGACAGATCATCTAGGCATTAGATTCTCATAAGGAGTGTTCAGACCAGATCCCTGCCACGCACGCACAGTTCACAATGGAGTTCGTGCTCTTATGAGAATCTAATGCCGCCACTGATGTGACAGAAGGCAGAGCTCAGCCAGTGATGGAGCCATGGGGAGTGGCTGTCAGTACAGATGAAGCTTCACTCTCTCAGCCCACTATCCACCTCCTGCTGCCTCACCCGGTTTTTAACAGGTCACGAACAGGTACCAGTCTAGTGGCCTGGGGGATTGGGACCCCTGCTGTAAAGCACTAGAACTTCTTCCTTTGATTTGGCTGAAATGTGCATCATTTAACAAATCTCTCTTTTCTCCTCCAGGTGGCGCAGTTTGGAAGGCTCACTATGTGACCCCGATATTCTCAGCCACCATCTTCTGGTGGCTGCTATGTCACCTCATTATGCAAATGTTTCGGAGAACAGGTTACCTATCACAACTCCTCTCTGCTCTTCGACTCTCTCCAGGCACCTCTTCGGAGTCCACACCCCTGACACCTGAACAGAGCCCCCCCACGATTTTGTGATTAAAAAGGTGGCCGCTGCCCTAAGGAACACCAGGAATCCATCGTGCCCGTGACCCTCCAACTCGCAGAACTGAATCAGGCCAGGAAGTGGCTCACTCCTTGCTGTGGGTGTTCCCATTTGTCTGTGTGACAAGGAAGGGGAACTCTCTAGCCCTGGATGCTAAGTAGAAGAGATAATTACAATCAGATTACCAAAGGTCAATAACTTTGGTGCTTCTCAAGTTTGCAGGGAGTGCATTTAAGAGCCAATAAATTCATCTACCACTCCAGATTATGAAAGGCCCACTGCTTATTCCACTTGCTGCTTTTTTTTTATTCCTGTGGATAAATGTTGATTGGAATTTTTTTATTTTCCTGAAAGTTTGTAATTTATTAATTTTCTTGTCAAAATCCACACGACGGCTGCTCATCACGTCACTGCAGAATTGCTTACTTCTTCTGTTCTTCAGCTAATCCCCACCTTGCCCATCACCAGCACCACCAATGGCCTTTGCAGTCTCCTGACTCTCTTTGTCCCTGTTCTTTGGTTGCGCTTGCTGTTTCCTTGGCGTCTTTTTTTCTCATTTGGGCTGTGTCTTGCAAGTCCACGTTCGGGTTCATTTTCTTTGCACAAACCGAAATTTTTAATCATGCCAAAACCAGTTGTCTTGCCACCACCTAAATGAGTTCTGAATATGAATACAAAGAAGACATCCTGGCTGGGCGCGGGGGCTCACTCCTGTAATCCCAGCACTTTGGGAGGCTGAGGTGGGTTTATCATTCGAGGCCAGGAGTTCGAGACCAGCCTGGCCAACATCATGAAACCCCATCTCTGCTAAAAATACAAAAATTAGCCAGGCGTGGTGACACATGCCCATAATCCCAGCTACTTGGGAGGCTGAGACAGAATCACTTGAACTTGGGAGGTGGATGTTGTAGTGAGCCGAGATCGTGCCACTGCACTTCAGCCTGAGCGACAGAGCAAGACTCTATTTCTCAAACAAACAAACAAAACACGAAAAACAAAACAAAACCAACCAACCAGGACATCCTCTGTGGTCTTGTCCTTTTGGCAGAGCTTTTCCTAACTTCTGTCTTAGGTCCTGTTGCCTCCCTGTGGTGACGACATCGATGATCATTTGTTGCCTCTGAGAAGTCAGTAGCTCATGACCTTCCTGTGTAGATAGTTACTGTGTCATTCCTGTTGGCAGCTGAGTGCACTGACGTAATCATAGCTCGCTGCACCCTTGAACTCCTGGACTCCGCAGCAGCTCCTCCTAGTTCAGCCTCCTGAATGGATGGCACTGCAGACACATACTACCACACCTTGCTCTTTTTATTCTTTTGTGGGAGAATGGGTCTTGCTATGTTGCCCAGGCTGATCCTCAAACTCCTGACCCCAAGTGATCCTCCTGCCTCAGCCTCCCAAAGTGCGGAATTACAGGCATGAGCCACTGCACCAAGCTTAATTTCCATTTTCTAAACATGTCTTTCCGGTGCCCAGAAAACAAGCACCTACAGACATTTGTGCCTTCTGCTCCATTGCTTTGCTCTAATACAAGGCCCTGTGTGATGAGGAGGCAACATGCTGGTCATTTTAACAGTGCATGAAGAGGAACAGGTGTAAACGTGGCCACTAACCCACCAAAAGGGTTTGTGTTTGTCAACAACAGATAGAAACTGAATGGTGCAGCAATTCGGCAAAACGTGTGTGAACCCAGAAAATCTGGACAGGTCTCAGCTAATTTAGAAAGTTTATTTTGCCAATGTTGAGGACATGCCCATGACACAGACTCAGGAGGTCTTAAAGAGCAGTGCCCAAGGTGGCCAGGGCCCGCTTGGTTTTATACATTTGGGTTGGGAAGACATATGTAAGAAGTACATTGGTTTGGTCTGGAAAGGCGGGACAACTTGAAGCAAAGGCAGGAAGACTCGAAGTGGGAGGGTGGTTTCAGGTCACAGGTAGGTGACACACAAGGGTTGCATTCCTTGAGTTTTGATTAGCCTCTCCAAAAGAGGCAATCAGACATGCATCTGTCTCAGTGAGCAGAGGGGATGACTTTGAATAGAATGGGAGGCAGGTCTGCCCTAAGCAGTTTCCAGATAGGAGTTTTCCTTAGCGGTTTTGGGGAACCCAAGATAGGTCCCTTTCACACATGCTAGCACTGAGTAACACAGCAAGTGGTCTCCTGGCAGTCTGGAAATTTCAGCAACAGCTAAGACATCACCGTCTCATGAGCAGCCAAGTTCTCAAGAAAGCAAAGCAGGCGTCAACAACCTAGGAGGAGCACTGCTTTGACTCCGCTCCCCCGCCTCGCCCCGCCCCTCTAGAATGTGCCAGAGCGTTGATGAAGTCTCTCATTCCCTTCTTAGCTCAGCCTCATGCTTTAGGTATAAACACTTCTATGAGATTGCCCAGAGCTGTCATAACAAATTGTCATCAACTTGGTGGTTTAAGAAAACAGACATTCATTGTTCCATAATTACAGAGACTAGAACTTCAAAAATCAAGGTGCTTCCTGGGGAGACCCTGGGGCAGAATCCATCCTTGGCAATCCTTGAAATTTCTTGGCTTGTGGACACATCACTCCAATCTCTGCTTTTGTCATTACATGAATGTCTACCCTCTGTGTCTTTAAATCGCTCTTTCCTTATAGAGAGAGAGATTATAGTCATACAGAATTTAGAAGCCACCTATTAACAAATAAAGTCTCATGCACAGGTACCAGGGTTTAGGACCTCAATGTAACCTTTGAGGAGGTCATAATTTAACCCATTGCAGCCCTATACACCAAGTAGAGTATCTGGGAATTCAGAAATGTTTGTAACTTGCTCAGGATACACAGCTTAGGTGTTACTGGGCTGGGACTGGGGCCCTAGCCATACCAACCCCAAATCTCCATGCACATCAACCCTATGGTGTTGAAGTAGGAGGCGGAAATTGACTCCAGAGGTGGGAACTGGACACCAGACCAGATTGTGGACTAGCTAAAACAGGGCAGGGACAGGAGCTGCTTTCAGTCAGACATGCCCATCAGTATGCCATGTCAATTTACCATTGCCATGGCAACACTCAGGAGTTACCACCCCTTTCCAATGACGCAAAAGCTCAATAATAACTACCCCTCCCTAGAAATTTCTGCATGATCTGCCCCTTAGCCTTCATGCAATTAAAAATGGGTGTACACTTTGGGAGGCTGAGGCGGGCGGATCATTTGAGGTCAGGAGTTTGAGACCAGCCTGACCCAACATAATGAACCCCTGTCTCTATTAAAAATACAAAAATATTAGACAGGTGTAGTGGCGGGCGCCTGTAGTCTCAGCTACTCAGGAGGCTAAGGCAGGAGAATTGCTTGAACCCGGAAGGCGGAGGTTGCAGTGAGCTGAGATGGTGCCACTGCACTCCAGCCTGGGTGACAGAGTGAGACTCTGCCTCAAACAAGAAAAAATAAATAAAAATAAAAATAAGAGGATATAAATATGACTGCAAAGCTGCCTGAGCTGCTACTCTCCATCTACAGAATACCCTGTTCTGTGGGAGCAGTCACTGGACTATAACACTGTCGCTTCAATAAAGCCGTTTTCTTCTGCCTCTGCTTTGCCCTTGAATTATTTCCTGGGTCAAGCCAAGAACCCTTGTGGGCTAAGCCCCACTTTGAGACTCATCTGCCCTCCATCAGCGTCTCTCAAAGGTGCAACCCCAGGGGGTAACATAATCATGTGTGTGCGTCAATTCGCAATTGCAAAAATGTGGAACCAGCCCAAATGCCCATCATTCAACGAGAGGGGAAAGAAACCGTGGTATATGCGTATACAATGGAATACTGCTCAGCCATGAAAAGGAATGAATTAATAGCATTCACAGCAACCTGGATGGGTTTAGAGACTAAGTGAAGTCACTCAGGAATGGAAAACCAAACGTCGTATGTTCTCACTCATAAGTGGGAGCTGAGCTATGAGGATGCAAAGGCATAGGAATGATACCATGCATTCTGGGGGACTCTGGAGGAAAGGGCGGGAAGGGGTGAGGGATAAAAGACTACAAACTGAGTGTAGTCGATACTGCTCAGGTGATGGATGCCCCAGAATCTCACAAATCACCACTGAAGAACTTCCTCATGTAACCAAACACCACCTGTTCCTTCAAAGCCTATGGAACTAAAAAGAAATCAAAAATTATGCATGTTTGACTTATTTCAATGGACCTATACTGTTGCATTGAAAGTGCTAAGTGAAATACAAATAGCTGTCTTAATATTAGTTATTAAACAAGGGTATCTTTTTCCTTAGTGATTTGGGGCAACCAGATTAGACTTACTTGTCCACAAAATAATTCCTTACAAAGGCTGAGCAATTCCTCTGCCACTCCTTGTTTTAAGATCTCTAAAACATCCTTATTTTCTCATGACTCTTAGGAGGAGGTTCATTTTGAATTTAGAATGCCCTAGAACAGAATCTTAGGATTTGCACCTGAGAAATAACTTCTGAAATCATCTTCTCAAATGCTCTTATTTTTGCAGATGAAGAACACAGAGTGTGGAGACATGAAGAGGCTTTGGCGAGTCTACACCGTAAAGGGAGCAGGACCATGAGGTCTGGACCCCAGGTTGTCAACCCCAAATGCAAGGTCCTTCTCCCTCCCCCGGCTCCTGTCCTTCCATTTTCTGTAAGCGCACGCCAGGGAGAAGGTAGTAGATAAAAGCAAGCTATGTGGAACCAAGGGGATACGTTCTTTTCCACACCGTGGTGTTTGCAGAGGTGGAGAGAATGTTGTCTAGGGTTTGACACCGTGGGGGCAAATGGGAATTGTTCTTCTTGCCAGCTACCTATCTTTGGACACATTCCCTAACCTATCTCTACCTCAACTGTTCCATCTGTGAAATGCAACTAAAAAGTGTATTATGAGACTTACAAAGATTAACGGAGATAATATCTGTAAAAGACTTAGCACACAGCCCACAGGCCCAAATAAAATATTATATTTCCTTTTCTAGTGGTTATTTTGAAAATACCTTAAAATTAAAAGAGAAAGGATGCCATCTTTCAAAATGATACAGTCCTTTACCATTGGTCTAAACACTCCAAACTCAACGCTTCATTAACCTATCATGACCCACTGCATTGAGAAAATTACCTTCACCCGTCTTGTCTATCTGAGGTGGTCAATATTTTCCACATGCCCCCTAAGCCCTTAACCATTTTCCCTAAATAGAAAGATAAATTATAAAATTAAGTCTACAAATATAGTTACTTAAGTAATTTCTATTCTTTCCTTATTCTGAATTATTCTTTAAATAATCGATGTTCTTTCCTTTGCATAGCAAAGCGTGTTTTTAACCATTAGATGAATTTAAACACTAGGTGGCGTGCTGACACAGCTGTCTGCACCGCTAGCTCAAAATTCCTAATACGTAAATGTGTACATTTATTTCATTTTTGTAAAGATAGCGTACATTTAAACTTCATTCTTAGAAGATGAACTTGCAAAGGAAAAACACCTTTTTCAACCCATACTGTTTGATTATTTCCAGAAATTCACCGCCACCTACTTTATCCATTTGAGGTGGTCAGTGTTTCACGTAAGCTCCTCAAACCCTTCATAGCATTGAAGGAATGGAATGCATTGCCTGAAGTTTCAGATAGGAATAGCAGAAAGCAAAAATTAGAGAAAGACAGACAGAAGGGTAGCGGGGGAGAGAGAGAGACAGAAGTATCAAAGTGCATCATCTATCGTCTGGATTTTTCTAAGCACATATATTTTAATTACAACTAGTATTTGTGATCCATGCTGCTCATGAAGCCAGCGCTCACATCTCAGACCTTGGATATAATTTAGGTAAGGAAGTAGTGTATTTAGGAGCCTACTTGTAATGATTTGTAAAAATCCGAATCTTGTATGAAATTTGACTTGGATAGTACAGGGATTCGAGAGCAAATCCCGAATTAGATGGACTCACAAATGGTAAAGACTCCTAGGGTTAGGGTTATACAGTTTTCCTTACTCAGATCTGCCCATGGCCTCAGCAGCCCTGCCTCTGGCCAGAGCAGGTTTCCTTGCACTGTTGTAAAAAACAGCGGGAGATACAGGAAGTACACATCGCGTGGAAGCACAGTTTGTGTGGGTGGATACCTTGGGGTGACGTTATGGGGTGATGGTTAGTTGCCCGGCCACCTCTTGGTGATGGTAATTGAGCAATGGACATTTTCCAGCAGCAGGTGGCAGTATGACATTCGGATTCTGCAGAATAGAAAGCTTGGATTCTGATTCAGAAAAATCCTGCCTCTTCCAGTATGCCTTATTTGATTTTTCATTACATTTAGATGACATGCAAGTGAAACTCCCGGTTGGAAATGCCAAATATCCACCCCACATCTCCTCCTCCCTGTATGCATTCTTTAAACAGTAAAGACTCCCTCCCTCCCTCCCTCCCTTTCTTCCTTCCTTTCTTCTTTCTTTTCTGAGACAAAGTCTTGCTCTGTCACGCGGGCTGCAGGGCAGTGCTGCAATCATAATTCACTGCAGCCTCGACCTCCCAAGCTCAAGTGTCCTCCTGCCTCAGCCTCCCAAGTACTTGGGACCACAGGTACGAGCCACCACTCCCGCCTAATTTTTGTATACTTTGTAGAGATGAGGTCTCACTATGTTCCCCAGGCTGGTCTCAAATTCCTGGGCTCAAGCCATCCACCCACCTTGGCCTCCCAAAGTGCTGGAATTACAGCCATGAGGCACCATGCCTAGCCTATTCGTGTTTCTTCTAAGCAGAATTTTTACCAGCAATCCAGATTTCCTAATTTTAACCCCAAGAGCCAAATTTAGGTCCCTGCCAAAGAAATGCTATCAATAGTATAGACTCAGGAAATATGCACATTTAAGAGCAAACGTTTGCAGAAACTCATTCTTGCTATCAACATGAGTAGTAATGACAAGCAACCTCAGTTCTCGGTATCTTTCCTTTGTGGAGAGAAGCAGGTATATAGTTTGCAAGGCCGAGTGCAAAATGAAAATGCTCAGCTCTTGGGGAAACAGGTAAAAATAAAAATAAAATGCTTAGTTCTGTTAAAGCAAACTAAACTAAATATGGCCTGAGCAGGACTCTGTAATTCTATATTTGAGTCCTTGTGGACAAAGGGTATCCTAGCTTAATAGGCAGACAAAATCGAAAACCTAACTTAATCGTATGCATCTGTAACAATAGCTGATTGCTGACCAATCCCAGCAGCCGTACTTCAACCACTCGTAGACTGCTGAGTGTTCAAACCATGTTCAACTCAGGCAAATGCCAATGCCAAGCTGGAAGCAAACTCATTGTTTCTGTACCGCACTTCTGGTTCCTGTCCATCACTTTACTTTTTCTGTTTATGGATTTGTTCTGACCACGAAGCAACCCTGGAGTGTCTCTGAATCTGCTGTGATTCTGGAGGCTGCCCAATTCAATCATTTCTCTTCTTTGCTCAATTAAACTCCATCAAATTTCATTTGTGTGAAGTTTTCTTTTAACAGCTCCCTGTTCCAAAATGTTTAAGAATTTCCACCGGGTGCCAGCAGAGCAGAAGGAAAAACAACAACAATAACAACTTTTTCCTCTGTCCTTCTCAGCTCTCCAGCTGCCGCCCTGGAAATTAAACTGACAAAAAGAACAAAAGAAAAACAGAGTTTATTAAGACATGCGGTGCACATCCACATGGGGTGAAACTGAGTGACGAGAAACTCAAAAACGTGGTTAGAACTTGGAGCGCATAGAACAAATCACCCAAGAATACCTTTGTCAAGAAGGAAAAAGGCCTTTTAAGCTCCTGGGAGCTGCAAACTTTTGGAAGAGAATACAGGAGGGAAATGAATGGAAGAAAAAGGCAAATTGAGTAAGCTTTCTTATATGTAGATTCCTCTAGGCCTGTGTCTCTGGTACTTAACAGTCTAAGCCTGCTTTTAGGCAAATAAGAAGAGTGCAGAGAGTTTTGGGATTTTTTCCACCCCCTTAGCTGACTTGCTTATATTGTTTGAGTAAAAAAAGCATGAGATCGTGTTCTTTGCAGGAACACAGATGGAGCTGGAGGCCATTATCCTCAGCAAACTAGCGCAAGAAAAGAAAACCAAATACCGCATGTTCTCACTTATAAGTGGGAGTTGAATGATGAGAACGCATGGACGCAAAGAGGGGAACAACACACACCGGGGCCATTGGGAAGGTGGAGGGTGGGACGAGGGGAGAGCATCAGGGAAACGGCTAATGGGTATGTGAGCCAGAGAAAGTCTGAGACGGGTCTCAGTGAACTTAAAAAGTTTATTTTGCCAAGGTTGAGGACGCGCGTGTGACGCAGCGTCAGGAAGTCCTGACCACATGTGCCCAAGGTGGTCGCAGCACAGCTTCATTTTATACATTTAGTGAGACATGAGACATCAATCAATATATGTAAGAAGTACACTGGTTTGGTCTAGAAATGCCGGGCAACTCGAAGCAAAACCAGGAAGATTCGAAGCCGGGAGAGGGTTTCCAGGTCACAGAGGAACAGTTGCATTCTAATGAGTTCTGATGAGCCTTTCCAAAGGAGGCAATCAGATACGCGTCTATCTCAGTGAGCAGAGGGGTGACTTTGAATAGAATGGGAGGCAGGTTGGCCCTAAGCAGTTCCCAGGGCCCCCCAGATATATTATCCTTTTCACAGCTTCTAAGCGTAATACCTGGGTGATGAAATAATCTGTATAAGAAACCCCCATGAGAGTTTTATTTTGTTTCGTTTTAGCGGCTCTTGTTTCTCAATTGTCTTCGGCTCAAAACAATCCTTATGCCAAAGTGATATCTTTTGGGGTGACCTATCCTGCTCTTCTGCAAGAGCCTTAAGCAAAGTTTAGAGCTGTCTTGCAGAAGACCACCAGGATGACCAAAGACTGTAATAGAAAGGAGAGTTGAATTGGTGAGGTCAGGTTGCAAACTGGGAAGTGAGAGTCCCTGGTATAAACAGAAGGCGCTCTCTCGCTGAAGAGGGAAAAAGAGGTTGGGGTCTCATGCCTCATAGGGGTCATATAACACAATAGAGTCATGCATATTCAGCAGGTTTGGGGGGGGGAACTATACATATTTATGAGGGGAGCTGACTGCATGCCTGATGGGTAAACGTATACGTAACATATGTCCCACTTTCACTTTGGGGCTATGTTTTTGCATTAAAATGAGGTAGGGCATGGTGGCTCATGCCTGTGTAATCCTAGCACTTCCGGAGGCCAAGGCAGGTGGATCACTTGAGCTTAGGAGTTTGAGACCAGCCTGGGCAACAGGGCGAAACCTCGTCTCTACAAAAAATAAAAATAAAAGAATTAGCTGGGCATGGTGGCACGTGCCCATTGTGACAACTATTTGGGAGGCTGAGGTGGGCGAATCCGTCGAGCCCAGGAGGTCGAGGCTGCAATAAGCTATGACTGCACCATTGCACTCCAGCCTGGGTGACAAAGTGGGACTGCGTATCCAAAAAGAAAAAAAAAACTTTGGCTCTGTATGTGAAGAGGTGAACTATAGGACACGAAGACAGTTTATGTGAAGCCGTTATGCGCTGCTGAACCTGAAGTAAGGTCTGCAGTTGCTGATCAGAAAAGAACATGTGTAAGCCTGGTCCTCTGTGGGAATAGTAGTCTGGGTTGTCAAGAGTTAGAAGGGGCCGGGCACAGTAGATTATGCCTGTAATCCTGGCACTTTGGGAGTCTGAGGCGGGCAAATTCCTTGAATTCAGGAGTTTGAGAACAGCCTGGGCAACATGGTGAAACTACATCTCTACAAAAAATATGCACAAAAAAATTAGTTGAGCATGGTGACATGAACCTGTGGTCCCAGGTACTCAGGAGGCTGACCTGGGAGGATCACTTGAGCCCAGGAGATCGAGGCTGCAGTGAGCCATGATGACACCACTGCACTCCAACTTGGGCTATAGAGCGAGACCCTATTTAAAACAAAAGAGTTAGAAGGGTCTGATAATTTGCCTGGTAGCTCCACTTCTTAGGGAGTTTAGCGAGAGTGTGGTTTTTCTTATAGCCGTAGGAATTTAGGAAGTTGGCATGCTAGCCTCTCTGTCAACTCTCAACCATAGCTAACTTTTCTTTTCATAACCTCAGGGTCTGTTTTAGTTGCTAAAGGGGCATTTATTTTGGTCTCTCTGATGACAGGGCCTTGTGCAACAGTGGAGTTCCTGCATCATGAAGGTCACCCTGAACATGGATAATATCACCCCAGACCACACCTGCAGCCTCCACGGTAACCCGGGGCAAGTGTCACTGGTTTTCCAAAACACCGCTGAAATTTAGGTCTGACTACACGGGCACAGCCCTGTTCTTAGACTGGTCATGTTTAAGGTACGAGCTATATTTAAGCTGAGCGCCAAAAATGTGTTGAATTAAGTTTAGCCTAAAGCTGCCTCCTGACATATTTTAAGATTTGCCTAAAGGTTTCTAACCTAACTGGATGTGTAAGCGGGAACCTCCTTTTGTGCCAATCACAAAGCTTTGTCCGAAGGAAGTCAACTGTCCAAACCATGCTCAAACAAGGCCAGTGGTGAGCTGTAACGAATGTGGCTGTTTCTGTCCCTCGCTTCTGTTTTCTGCACATCACTTCCTTTTCCTGTCCATAAATCTCCTCTCACCATAAGACAGTGCCGGAGTCTCTCTGAACCTGCTCTGGTTCAGTGGGTTGTCCAATTTGTGAATCATTCTTTACTCAATTAAACTCTGTTAAATTTATTTTACTTATTTATCTTTATTATTAATTTCTTTTAGAGACAGGTTCTCACTCTGTCACCCAAACTGGAGTGCGGTGGCACCATCATAGCTCACTGCAGCCTTAACCTCCTGGGCTCAAGTGATCCACCCACCTCAGCCTCCCAATAGCTAAGACTATAGGTGCACCTCACCTGCCTCAGCCTCCAGAGTAGCTGGGGCATAGGTGTGAGCCTCTTTTTTTTTTTTTTCTTTATGTGCTAGAGGAATGCTGGTGCCACTGGCAGAATCTGATGGAGGAAGCTATGCGTTGTAAGCCATGGGTTGGAGATGCCACTGAGCTATCTCAGGGGAAATGCCGCGGAGGCAGTGGAAGGTGAAGGCTGGATGACAGGAGACTGTTGGTCTGGAGGTGGAGACAGAGGCACTAGGGGATCCTGGCTTCAGCTACACTGGGTGGTTTTCTATCACATGTAAATTTATGTTTCATGCTGGTTCGAAGCATGTCTGGCCTTCTTTCGTTTTTGTTGTTGTTTGCTTTACTCCTCTGATGCTATAAAAGCTCCAGTGTACACTCCTTCGAAGAGCAGAGTGAGCCAGGCACCCTGCTCCGTGCTTGTGGGCCGAGCTGCTCAGGAGGCTGCGGCAGGAAGATGGCTTGAGCCTGGGAGGGCGAGGCTGCGGTGCGCTATGGATGCGCCACTGTACTCTAGCCTGGGGGACAGAGTGAGACCCTATCTCAAAAGAATAGAAAAAATAAGCAAGATAGTGCATTTCAATGAAAGAACATTCTCTTAAAACAGAATGGAAAACGCTTTCAATGACTGGGCATGTGGCTCATGGCTGTAATCCCAGCACTTTGGGAGGCCGAGGTGAGAGGATTGTTTGAGCCTGAGTTGGAGACCAGCCTGGGCAACGTGGAACCAAAAACACCTGGACATGACTGGAACCCGGATGCAGAAACCTATTCAGAAGCAAAAGCTCCACTCTCCCGGAAGAGCTTGTGCTGAAATCCACTATTCCATACCTTACTAGAAATAGCCAACTTTAAAGTCCTTTGATTAAAACTTACCCCACCAGCACTTCCACATACTTCTTTCTGTTTTCTTTCTTTCTTTCTTTCTTTCCTTCTTTCTTTCTTTTTTTTTTTTTTTTGAGACAGGGTCTTGCTCTTCATCCAGGCTGGATTGCAGTGGCGTGATCATGGCGCACTGCAGCCTCGACTTCCCGGGCTTAATTGATCCTCCCACATCAACCTCCTGCGTAGCTGGGACCACAGGCATGCATCCTCATATCTGGCTAGTTTTTGTATTTTTTGTAGAATGTGGTTTTGCCATGTTGCCCAGGCTGGTCTTGAACTCCTGACCTCAAGCAATCCTCCAGCCTCGGCCTTCCAAAGTGCTGTCATTACAGACATGAGCCACTGTGCCCCATCGCATACTTCTTAACCCATAAACATTTAAGCTAACTCTCAGATTTCAGCCCTGCCTCCTGTCGCCTTGGATTGACCTCACAATAAAGCATTAAAAAGAAAAAAGGAAAAAAAAATGGTACTGTACGGCACGGCATGGTGGCTCCCACCTGTAATCCAAGCACTTTGGAGGCTGAGGCAGGCAGATTGCTTGCACTCAGGAGCTGGAGACCAACATGGAAATAGCAAAACCCTATCTTTACCAAAAATATCTAAAAATTAACCAGGCATGGTGGTGTGCTCCTGTGGTCGCAGCTACTCCGAAGGCTAAGATGGGAGGATTACTTGAATCTGTGCCAGAAGCTGTGGTGATCCAAGATGATGCCACTGCACTCCAGCCTAGGCAACAGAGTGAGACCCTGTCTTAACAACAACAAAACAAAAACCCCCAAAGCAGTGCCCTAGCATTGGCTTATATGCATGTCAAGGGGCAAGCCCATTGCTCAGTAGCAGAATGGGTGAGGCAACCCTAAAGAGTCGTGAGAACCCCTGTGTGCCTGGGGAGACCAGAATGAGGTAAGTGATGGCAGACTCTGAAGGTGGAGAGGTAGCAGTATGGAAGCAACAAGTACGAACGATTCAGACCTCGTGGTCCATGAGAAGCTTGTGCTTTATTCCAGGAACAATGGGAAAACCATGAAGTGCGTCTACTCAGAGCACACCACGGTCAGGCCTACAATCTCATCTTTCCTACAGTCAGGTCTACAATCTCATCTTCTACAGTGTCAAGAGGGTTTTGCACTAGAGGAGAATAAGGCTGGGAATTGAGGTGGTACAGTTAGCGGGATGTTGCAATCAAGAAAGTAAGAGATGGTGAAAGCTTCCACCTGGCTCCTGGCATTATGCAAGCTGGAACAATGCAGGCTGGTCCAGGAGCTATTTAGGATCAAGGCACAAGACAGGAAGATTAAATCATGCGTGATTAAATGGTATCCACAGCCTCCAATAAGTCGACTTTGCTATTATTCATCCTTGTTTTCTTGTTCCCGACCAACACCTCTGAGAAAGAAGTTGGATTACTGTGAAGGTCTTCTTTTGCTCTTTCCTTTTTTTTTTTTTAAGACAGTCTCACTCTGTCACCCAGGCTGGAGTGCAGTGACATGATGTTGGCTCACTGCAAGCCTCACCTCCCAGGTTCAAGCAATTATCCTGTTTCAGCCTCCCAAGTAGCTGGGATTACAGGTGTGCACCACCACGTCCAGGTAATTTTTGTATCTTTCATGGGGATGGGGTTTTGCCATGTTGGCCAGGCTGGTCTCAAACTTCCGGCTTCAACTGATGCACCCACCTCGGCCTCCCAAAGTGTTGGGATTACAGGCTTGAGCCACTGCCTGGCGGCTCCATCCTTGAAGGGCTATAATGGAACCAACCAAGGAAGGACCCGAGCAGCAAATGGTCACTCCTCACCCTGGTATCTCTGGGAATTTTATGAGGCTACTGTAGAAAAACGGTTTGATGAAATGAAGGCTGTGATCACCTAGTAAATCGTAGAGAAATGGCTTCCACATGTGGGGTTGTCCTTTCCCAAACACATGACATTAAGGTGAAATGGATAAAACTCCTGGCTTGGAAAGGTAATTAGTATAATTAGGACCATATTTCTTTTTCAAATACAGAGTTGAGGACCACTGTTGTTTTCTGTAATGCATGTCTAAGTGGGCTCGGAGGGACTGTGAACTCTGGTCCTGAAGCTGATTTCATAACCTGGGGCACATCCGTGGAAATACACGGTTAGAAGGGAGCTTGTACAGGGCTCTAGAGGTCCCACTGCTGATTGGTTTTGATAGAAGAAATAGCTCATGTGCCTCTGTGGTTGCCTCCATTCTAATAAGACAGTGCAGCTTCCTCTCTCCTCAGCTTTCAACATCTGTGGAGACAGAGAATAAGGATTCTGATGCCATCTTTTAATGATGCTCTTATAAAACCCTTGACTAGATCACAGGCCTTGCCTCCACTTTCCCCAAGCTGCATTAAACACTCTTTCTTCTCATTTGCATTCACCACCCCTTTACCTTCTCCGTATCCTCTCCAACCAAATCTTTCTGAAAATAGGCATCCACACTTGACCAAAAGTTGAATACGTGTCTACCAAAACCTGAGGATGCTAAAAGAGTTCTGTCTTGATTTTCATACCTGTGACCTGTCTGGCATTTTATCTTGTTAATAATTGTAACTTCCAGGCCTGGCGCGGTGGCTCATGCCTGTAATCCCAGCACTCTGGGAAGTCAAGGAGGAGGATCACTTGAGGTAAGGAGTTCAAGACCAGCCTGGCCAACATGGGGAAACCCTGTCTCTACTAAAGGTTGAAAAATTAGCCGGGTGTAGTGGTGCACACCTGTCATTCCAGCTACTCAGGAGGCTGAGGCACGAGAATGGCTTGAACCTGGGAGGCAGAGGTTGCAGTGAGCTGAGATTGCGCCATTGCACTCCAGCCTGGGCGACAGAGTGAGAAACTCCATCTCAAAAACAAAACAAAACAAATTACATTGTAAAGATATTCCATGAATGGGGTTATACTGTTAGTCAATATTTGAATCAGCATCTGTAGTCCTTTTAGGAAGTAATAACACGGTATAAGAAGAGAGGAAAGAGATGTTTCATTGCAATCTATGTGAAGCTTTGGGTGTGAGCTAGGTTTCTAGGGTCTTCTCACAGAAAAACAGCAAGAGAGAGAGGGGGGCATGCTTATATTCCATGCGGCCGAGAGTGCCAAAGATCTGAGAGGCAGATGGTGGTAGCAAGTGAAAGAGGAGAATTTTCCCAGTGGAGCACTTTTTAAAAAACAGAGATGGGGTCTTGCTGTGCTGTCCAGTCTGCTCTTGAACTTCTGGCCTCAAGTAATCCTCCGCACTGGCCTTTCAAAATGGTGGGATTATAGTTATGAGCCACTATGCTTGACCCCATCGGGGCACTTTGATACTTGGCTATAAAAGTTATACTCCCAAGAAGAAGCCCAAAGATGGAGAAAAGAACAAGTGTGTTGTGTTCACCAAGAGCAAGGTGTCTGCTTTGCATATAACCCCAAGAGGATACCTCTTAGAAGGACAGTGGTCATTGGAGTTAGGGCCCACCCAGATAATGCAAGATGATCCCATCTTGACATCCTTCACTTGATTACATCTGCAAATACCCAGGTAAGGGCCTATTCCCAGGTTCTGTGGTTAAGATGTGAACTTATATTTTAAATGTCGCCATTCAACCTGCTACAGCTTCCATGGAACATATTTGTCCAGCATCCAGTGATGTAAACAGGATTTCTGTGTGTTTTTAAGAGCTGAAAAGGGAGGAATAATTGTCATTCCTGAAATACCCTGAGTATTTTAGCAAAATAAAAGTTCTCCAGATTTGCTTAATGAATCTTTACAATAAGTAGTAGGGAATTAACTATCATGGGTGTGATTTGAGACTTGGATGAATTAAGGGAAAAAGTAAAAAGCTGTTAAAATCTTACTGCCTCCTGCCAGCTCACCAGACACCTTTAATGCTTCAGGAGTAGCACATGAAATATAATTTTTGAAGGAGAATTCCATGTGCACATCTACGTCAATGGAAAAAATAGCTGGGTGGAAAAGCCTAGGAAAATGAACAGAGAGTAATTTTCAAGATTTCCTTTCATTGAAAAACAAAACTTGCTGGTTCAGAGATAAAAGAAAGTGAAGCACTTTTTTTTTGTAAAGGAAAGAGTTCTAAGATTTGGAGTGAAACACTGATATGAGAAGGAAACGAATAGGTGAAAATATAAGGTAACTTTAGTGGAAAGGGATTTTAAAATTATTCTTTGAAACTCCCTGTTTCATATGCTACGTTAATCTGATTTATTTACATTCATTTAATGTTAGCATAGACACTCATGCTTTTACTCATGCTATGCAGAATTTGGTGTACAAAGAAATAGATCCACATATACTTATTTTGGTTATTGGTAAAATTAAATTAAGACTTGGTTATCATGTCTTCCTGGGTTTGCAAATACTTGATGTATACCCAGCTTCAATTTTGGGGAAGTATGTTATGGGGAAACTCACAAATCACAGCTTATTTTTTCAAAGCATGTGGAGATTCCACTCACATGAAAAAATAAACTTCCACTTAAAATAGCGTAAGTCCAATGGGTGCTTTTGAAACAATGGAATCAACTCAGAATCCAAATTCTCTAGCTCTCTGATCATCAGTTGTAGAGTTAAAATATTAAGGGAAATTGTTTAAATGTTGAAAAATTTTTAACAGATGGCTATCACAGAATCATATGGAATCAATAACCGTCCCCAAATGCATGATAGTGCACACAATGACCCATGGCAAGTTTTATTTATACCATGCAAATGTTAAGTTCATCATCGCTTCTAGCTAATGCACATCCCAGATTTTCTGACACTGTGGACGAAATCTAGAGCCACTTGTTGTTTTTGCAGAGTTACATGGAAATGTTGATTAAGTCCAAATGGAATCACAGTTTAGCTGACTGAAACGCCAAATGGCTCCAATCACTTCCTGGAGTGAGACAGAGGGGAACTCATTGCAAATACATCCTACACAGTGCCTTCTGTTGAAAATGTAGTGGTTACTTTGTTTCACATGGTCACCTCCATGCAGTAGCTTAGAAAAGTGATGAAACTTTACAGACAGATGAGGGGTGGGGGGGTGGTGAGAGAGAGAGAGAGAGGATAGATAGATAGATAAGATAGAGAGAGATGTCAAATAGGTGAGATACCTAATTAGATAGAGAGGTAGAGATAGATATAGATAGATAGAGGAATGAATGACAGTCTAGATAGATAAGATAGATAATTAGACAGATAGATGATAGATGAGATGGATAATTAATAGATGAGATAAATACAATAGATGAGATAGATACATGGAGAGATAGATAAAATAGGTAGGTAGAAGAAAGAAAGAAACAAAGAAAGAAAAAAGAAAGAAAGAAAAAAAGAAAGAGAAAGAATACATAGATGGATAGATAGGTGGTAGCCTAGGTACATAGATAATAGATGATAGATAAACAGATGAAATATATGGATGAATGTTTAGATAGATGGATAGATAGATGGAATACATAGATGAAATTGATGGACGGATGGGTGGATAGGCAGGTAGCTAGCTGGATAGTGACATAGTTTGGCTGTGTGCTCACCCAAATCTCATCTTGAATTGTAAGTCCCACAATTCCCATGTGTTGTGGGAGGAACCTAGTGGGAGGTGATTGAATTATGGGGGCGGGTCTTTCCTGCACTGTTCTTATGATAGTAAATAAGTCTCATGAGATCCGATGGTTTTAAAAAGGGGAGTTTTCCTGCACAAGCTCTCTCTCTCTGTCTGCTGCCATCCATGTAAGACATGAGATGTGGACTTGCTCCTCCTTCCCTTCTGCCATGATTGTGAGGCTTTCTCAGCCACGTGGAACTGGAAGTCCAATAAGCCCCTTTCCCGTATAAATTATTCAGTCTCGGGTATGTCTTTATCAGCAGCCTGAAAACAGACTAATAGGGAGAGATGTATAGAGACATGCATAGATAGATACATACACATACACACAGATGATAGATACACACACACATAGTTGATAGATACATACATGCACACATAGATGATAGATAGTTACATACACACATAGATGATAGATACATACACACATAGATGATAGTTACATACACACATAGATGATAGATACATACATACACTCATAGATGATAGATAGATACATACACACACATAGATGATAGATACATACATGCACACATAGATGATAGATAGATACATACATACATAGATGATAGATACATACACACACACATAGATGATAAATAGATACATACGTGCACACATAGATGATAGATACATACATACATAGATGATAGATAAGTACATACACACATAGATGATAGATGGATACATACACATATAGGTGATAGATACATACATACACACATAGATGATAGATAGTTACATACATACATAGATGATAGATACATACATACACTCATAGATGATAGATACATACACACACTTAGATGATAGATACATACATGCATATACAGATGATAGATAGATACACACACACATAGATGATAGATACATACACACACATAGATGATAGATACATACATACACACATAGATGATAGATAGATAGATACATACATACATAAAAACATAGAAATAGAAAGAATAAATGGTCTGGACAACAGGATAAAGAACAGAATTTATTGACCCTAAATTCTCCATGTGCCTCTGAAACAGTGCTAGCCAAAGCCCTTCTCAGATACAGGAGAGGGTCCCTTGATTTTCGTTCCCTTATTCCTTACACTGAGACCTCCTCGTTCTCAGCAGTGAGGTGCTCTGTTTAGCACTAGGAGTCGCAGCCCCAGCTCCCAATCCAAGAGACATCTGCAGGTTAGCACTCAAACTTAAAGAAAGAACGTGAAAGCTGCCAACACTGTGGAATGGGACGAGGCGGGAGAGCAGGTGACAGCCACCGTTGCAAGTCTGCTGGCTGCATCGATGCTCTGTATGACCTCAGTCCTACCCAAGGCAGCCCTTGCCTGTGGGTTCTGCACAGTTCTTTCTGGCTGACAAGAGCATGCAGGGATGGAGAGAGAGGATTAAAGCTCCTGCTTGTCCAAACTTGACCCAACCTTTAAAACTCCTGCTTGCCTGTGTCCAACGTTGACCCAACCTTGAGAAAAGAACGGTTTGATAATATCTGAGGCAGCACAAACAACAGGACTTGCAAGCCAGTCAGACCTGCAGTTTAATCTCAGCTTTAAAGCTCAGTGAACACATGATCTTCAACACATCCTCCCGCCTCCCTGCACCTCTGAGATACCCTGTTACCTAATGGGCACTGTTCTTCACAATATCATCCGCATGTCAATCAGACTGCAGTGCACACATTCAAATACAGGAAGGCTTTGTTTCATACAGACATCACTTTGAATGAGCCAGGATTGACCCACCGACACAGCTCAATTTGCACAAATAGCAATTTACTCAAAAATTTAAGTGATTTTTTTAAAAGAGGTGTTGACTTACTTTATAGCTTTCTTTTTGAGATGAAAATACTGAGAAGTTCTTTTTTTACTCTTGTATTCTTTACATTTAGAGTTGGTTTATCATACAACAGACATCAAGAATTTGTGGAGTGAATCAACAAAGAATTTTAAATTAATGATGTTAATCCCTGGTGTTGATTGCCATATGATTTAAGACACGGATATTTTTTTTCTGTCTTGAGACAGAGTCTGGCTCTGTGGCCCAGGCTGGAGGGCAGTGGTGTGATCTTGGATCACTGCAATCTCCACCTCCCAGGCTCAGCTGATCCTCCCACCTCAGCCTCCCAAGTACCTGGGACTCCAGGCACATGCTACCACCACAACCCACCAATATTTTTTGCAGTTTTTTTTTTTTCGATAGAGATGAGGTTTTACCATGTTGCCCAGGCTGGTCTTGAACTTATGGGCTCAAGCAATGTGCCTGCCTAAGCCTCCTAAAGTGCTAGGATTACAGGCGTGAGCCACCATGCCTGGCCAAGAATTTTTAATATACATCAAAGTTTCCATCAAGCACGTAGGTGTTTATTAGTAGTAGTAGTAGCAGCAGCAATTTATTTTTCACGATGAGATCTTGCTTTGTTGCCCAGGATGGAGTGTAGTGTTGTGATCAGGACTCGCTGAAATCTTGACCTCCGAAGCTCAAGGAATCCTTCCACCTCAGCTTCCTGAGTAGCTGGGAGTACAGGTGCACGTCACCATGCCCAGCAAATTTTTCTATTTTACATAGAGATAGGTCTCATCATCTTGCCAAGGCTGGCCTTGAACTATGAGCATCAAGCAATCCTTCCGCCATATTATTATTATTATTATTATTTTGAGACATAGGGTCATTCTGACACCCAGACTGGAGTGCAATGGCGTGACCTTCCCTCACTTCCACCTCTGCCTCCTGGGTTCAAGTGATTCTCGTGTCTCAGCTTCCCAGGTAGCTGGGACTACAAGTGCACACCACCCCGCCTGGCTAATTTTTTCTATTTTTAGTAGACACAGGGTTTCACCATGTTGGCCAGGCTCCTCTTGAACTCCTGACCTCAGGTGATCTGCTCACCTCAGCCCCTTAAAGTGCTGGGCTTACAGGCATGAGACACCGTGCCCAGCCACCATATTATTATTTTTAATAGACCTGTATTTTTAGAGCAGTTTTAGGTTCACAGCAAAATCGAGTGGAAAGTGCAGAGATATCCACATACTCCACGCCCCAGACAGGCACAGCCTCCACCACCATCAACATCCCCCGCTAGAGTGGTGCATTTGCTACAATCCATGGGCCTACACTGACACATCATCATGACCCAAAGTCAACAGTTGAAGTTCACGGTTGGTGTTGTGCATTCTGAGAGTGTTGACAAATCCAAGACATGCATCCCACACTACACTATCACACAGTACAGTTTCACTTTCCCTAAAATCCTCTGTGCTCCACCTATTTATATCCCTCCTCCACCAATCCATACTTTTGTCCTTTCCAGAACGTCATATAATTGAAAGCATGCAGCAGATAGGTCACTTTAAAAAATGAAATTTTGAATTATTTCTTTTGGAAAGAAAACATTATTTTTTAGCCATAATGATGTTTAAATGATTACTGTGTGTCAGACATTGTATATATCTTACCTAATTTAGTTGTTAACATTTTTGTGAATAAAGCGTTCACCTCCTTATGTTACAGTACAGCTCAGAGAATCCAAATTCAGGCAGGGTATGCATGTGAGCTTCCTTACTTTTGAGCCCTCTGCTGTTGACTCTATATTTGTTTTGAAAACTCTGAGTCTGCTATTGACCATCAGAATACTTTGATCTTGACTTTGACCTTAGGTTTCATTTATTTCTATCCAGGTGCCATTTGACAGGTTGAAGCCACCATGAAGTTGAGATTTCCTACACAAGAAATGTTCTTATGAGCAGGCTGGGCATGGTGGCTCACACCTGTAATCCCAGCACTTTGGGAGGCCAAAATGGGCAAATCACTTGAGGTCAGGAGTTAAGACCAGCCTGGCCAACATAGCAAAACCCTGTCTCTACTAAAAATACAAAAATTAGCCAGGCGTGGTGGTGTGCGCCTGTAATCTCAGCTACTTGAGAGGCTGAGGCAAGAGAATCACTTGAACCCCAGAGGCAGAGGTTGCAGTAAGTCAAGATTGCACCACTGCACTCCAGTCTGGGTCACAGAGTGAGCCCCTGTCTCGATAGATAGATAGATAGATAGATAGACAGACAGACAAACAAATGTTCTTATGAGTGATCATCTCTTTGAGGAATAAGGGAAAGGCCATTCCTATAAACAATTCATGTTTTATTATCACTGATCTTCTGTTTTATTGCATATTTTATGGGCAAGTGAAGAAGAAGACCAGAAGAATTTTGGAGAAATGCCTCATATAGATAGAGTTAGTAGTAAGAGAAATCAAACAAGAGAGGACCTAATTTAGTAAGTCAAATAGTCTACCTGGGTTACCTGGATACACAAGAGAAGTTCTGGGTTTTCATATGGTAGAATACTGGTAAATAATTATTTCCTTTCCCTTTGACATCTTAATGCAAATTTTATTGCAACTTTCTTATTGGGCAAATCAAGGAAAAACCATAAGAGATTGTGGGTCTTGTGAAACTCTGCTTAACATAAAGCACAAAGTATTGAGATACCACCGAAAAGCTCCAAGGGATTCCCTGGGTCTCTCTTTCCCTGGATTGTGTTGGATGCATGAATTCACACTGGAATTTCGGATACAGCATCCTCTTTATTGAAATGCTTTTCAGGCAGGGTCTGTAGGGACCTTTCTCAGAGTCAGTGACTGGTGACACCTCTTCCTAGCCTGCACTTATATTTCGAATCCGTATTACCTCCTTGCTGCAAATACATAAAGATGGAAATGCAACATCTAACTGTAATTATTGAGAGTGAAAGGTGGGTACTTGCTGCTGTAATCAGTTGTGTTTCTATGAAAATGCTTAGGCATAATTTTACCAAATTAATATTACAGTAACCATGCACTTGAGTCAACTTCTACCAAGTTCATTTGGGTTTAAAGGAAATACGGAGATGAGCTAGTTTTTACCCAGAAAGGCAGTGGGGGAACTACAGTAATATTTTTAGGTCTTATGGCTGATCATGAAGTAAAGAGATTCTGAATTCTATGATCCACTTTGAAAAATAAAGAAATTCTAGTTTCTATGGGGAAAATGTAACTTCTATGGAGAAATTCTAGTTTTTTGGGCAAGAGTGAGGTAGCAGAGACAGGAGAGGGAGAATAAGTTCAGAGAGAAGACATTTATGCAGGAAGTACAACACACACACACACACACACGCACGTTTACACAAACACAACAGGAGTAGGGTGGACACTTCAATAAAAGGAAGGGCTAGAATGAAAAAATGCAGGCCTGGCATGGTAGCTCGTGCCTGGAATCCCAGAACTTTGGGAGGCTGAGGCGAGAGATCGCTTCAGCCCAGGAGTTTGAGACCAGCCTGGGCAACATGGTGAAACACTATCTCTACAAGAAAATACAAAAAACTTAGCTGGGCATGGTGGCACACACCTGTGGTCTCAGATACTCGGGAGGTGGAAGTGGGAGGATAACCTGAGATTGGTAAGACAATGTGGCAGTGAGCCTGGGTGACAGAGGGAGACTCGCAACAAAACAAAAAATAAATGGAAAAAATGCGGAAGAAAAATACTGGTATAGGATAGCAAAAAGGAGTATCCGCTTAATCGAAATAGCCAAAGTATGCCAGAAAATTATAGATGGTGAAGACAGATTCCAAATAAAGCAAAGAACACTGTTAGCTTGGAGGTGGTCCTTATAACATGCAGACAGCCAAGGTAAGTTGCCGTGTGATGAGCATGTAAATGTGGATGCGAAGACCAACAGAAAACAGCTACGTCACCTGTTTTGCAATTTCCCATTTCTGGCGTCTAATGTTGAACAAGACCTTGGCCACCAGATGCTTTCATAGGCAACAGGAGATTCAGGGTGGGTGGGAAAAATAAAAATGGGAATAAGAAACTACCCAAAGACATGAGGGTAACCTCTGGGCATCGCTGAGAGTGAGGGTAGAAAACAACAGTGCTAAAATACATACATGATTACCATTCTGGATTCTCAACACAGACTGGGGTTTCAATAGTAAAGACTGTTAACTAATGTGCTCTTAGACTCTGTCATTTCTGCTATCCAGATCCCCTGCACTGCCAACATTTTAGCCAAGAAATCCATGCAAGTCATTCTGTTAGTCTCCAAAGACTAGAAACAAAAGTTGTTTCGAAACTTTTCTAATTAGATTGATTGAATTGTACTCTGGCCTCAAAGTCATTTCTTTTCCAGCTCATTAAGCTCATTCTAAAAAAAAATGACATTGTTCACATTCATTGCGAGTGGATTAATTATCCAGTATGAATTGTAGGTTCCAAATGCTTTGAATCATACCATCATGGTAGGTGTGGTTTTTCTTTAATCACTTCCAAAAGAGAGACATTTGTTTTTGTTGGTTTCTTTAAGCCTCTTCTCATCTAAATGCTGTAAAGACAGAAAAAGATCCCAGCACAGCATGCTGATAAATCCCATGATAATTCTCTCCACTTTTATTAGTTAAGAATTAAACTTTGTTATGCAAACGATCAGTATTGAGACACATACATCAAATAGGCAACAAAATGTCTTAAAACTTTTTTTTTCTGGAGTTTTCTTTTACCAAAGTGTGTAAAAGTCAATCATTCTTGGACATTTTCTTAACTTATTAATAACTTTGAACACCACTTTTATAGATTTTTAGAGTTGTTAACCAGGATTTCCTGACAAACAGGTTATGCTGATTTAAATCAAGCCATCAATTGAAAACAAAAATGTCTAAAGGTTTAATATTTAAGTGTGTTGAAATAAACTGCTGTCACCCTAAATAACAGAGAAAGACTCTGTAAAAGAAAAGATATTTATTTGGGAATGTAGCATTGCAATGGAAATTCGCATGCCACAGGAAACTGAGACGTTGATACCACCTGTGGAAGTCTGTTCTGCAGACCCTGACTCAGCGGCGTATGAATAAATACACTCAAACACACAGTACAGTGATCAAATGGGCTAGGGAAGCCGTCAGCTGTTCTCAGAGAGCAATTGCAGCTACCCAACCCCTTGCTAGCTGTTTCTCCTCGCATTTACTCAGTATAGATTTAGTAACAGAGGTTCTAAGTCAACACGCTTGTGGATAATTAACATGGTTAAAATAGTGGTTTTACAAATGATAAAAGCTTTTGGTTCCAGGACCCAAAGTAAACGCCATTAATGGGTAATCCCCCTTCAACCTCCCCAAGAGGGCCATCTGGCATAAAGTTTACATGAGTAAACAGTTAGAGACAAAGGAATGTGGGGTAAACAGACTCAACTGGGGAAGTTTCTGTTATCCCTAATCTTCACCCTATGACCTAATGCTCTAAGATAAGGACTGGCTGCTTCAACCTGTCCCATTATTTAATAAAAATCTTTCAGCCTTCCAAAATGTTTGAGACTATTATCCTATAACTTCCCGAATTATTCCCTTAATATTTTGCCAACCACTCTGAGTGGATCTTAACAGGAAATTATGTGCATATTTGGGGAGGTGGAGAAGGAAGACAAATATTTTTTTAAGAGAAATATTACTTAATTGTTTTGAAATAATTATCTGTGGCTACAAATATTGATAAAAAGGATGGGCCAGACACATTGGCTCACACTTATAATGCCAGCACTTTGGGAGGCCAAGGCAGGAGGATTGTTTGAGCCCAGGAGTTCAAGATCAGCCTGGGGCAACATAGTGAGACCCCAACTCTACAAAAGAAGAATAAGAGGAAGAGGAAGAATAAGAAGAAGAAGGAGGAGGATGAGGAGCAAAGAAAAAGAAAGAAAGGAAAGAAAGAAACAAGCAAAAAAAACAAAGAAAGAGAGAAAAGAAAGAAAGAAAAGGAAGGAGAAAAAGAAAGAAAGCAGAAAAAGAAAAAATAGAAGGAAAGAAAGGACAGAGAGAGAAAAAAGAAAGAAAAAGACAAGGGTAAAGAAGAAGTATGTCTGTCTCAGAAGAGTAACAAGAAGTGTGTCCTGCATAGGACAGAAATAGAAAGTGTGTGCTTCACAGGGTAGGAACAGAGAGTGTGTCCTGCAAAGAAGAGACATAGGAAGTGTGTCTCACACAGGGGAGGAACAGGAAGTTTGTCCTGCACAGGGGGAGAAACAGGAAATGAGTCCTGCACAGGGGAGGAACTGGAAGTGTATCAACCTTATGAGATTAACAAGAAGTGTGTCCTGCACAGGGGAAGAATAGAAAGTGTGTGCTTCACAGGGGAAGAACAGGAAGTGTGTCCTGCTAAAAGGCGACACAGGAAGCATGTCTCACACAGGGGAGGAACAAAAGTGTGTCCTGCACAGAGGATAAACAGGAGATGTGTCCTGTGCAGGGGAGACACAAGAAGTGTGTTCTGCACAGAAAAGAAACAGGAAGTGTGTCCTGCACAGAGGAGCAATAGAAAGTGTGTGCTGCATAGGGGAGGCACAGAAAGTGTGTCATTCACAGAGCTGAAGAAGAAGGCGTGTCCTTCACAGAAGAAAAATAGGAAGTGTGTGCTGCACAGGGGAGGAACAGAAAGTGTGTCTTGCACAGGGGAGGAATAGAAAATATGTCTGTCTTAGGAGAGTAACAGGAAGTGTGTCCAGCACAGGAGAAACACAGGAAGTGTGTCCTGTACCGAGGAAGAACAGGAAGTATGTCTGTCTCAGGAGAGTAACAGGAAATGTGTCCTGCACAGAGGAAGACAAGAAGTGTGTATGGGCCTGGCGTGGAGGCTCACGCCTGTAATCCGAACACTTTGGGAGTCTAAAGCAGGCAGATCACGAGGTCTGGAGTTCGAGACTAGCCTGACCAAATGGTGAAACACCATCTCTACTAAAATACAAAAATTAGCCAGGCGTGGTGGCACACACCTGTAATCCCAGCTACTCAGGAGGCTGATGTAGGAGAATCTCTTGAACCCAGAAAGTGGAGGTTCCAGTGAGCCAAGATTGCAGCACTGCACTCCAGCCTGAGTGACAGAGAAATATAAAAACAACAACCACCACCAAAAAAAAAAGGACAGTAACAAGAAGTGTGTCCTGCACAGGACAGGAACAGAAAGTGTGTGCTTCACAGAGTAGGAACAGAAATTGTGTCCTTCACAGGGGGAGAAACAGGAAGTGTACCTTGCACAGGCAAGAAACAGGAAGTGTGTCATGCACAGGGGAGACCCAAAAAGTGTCTCATGCACAGGGGAAGAACAGGAAGTGTGTCTTTCTCAGGAGAATAGCAAGAAGTGGTCTTGCACAGGACAGGAACAAGAAGTGTGTAATGCACAGGAGAGACACAAGAAGTGTGTCATGCACAAGGGAAGAACACAAAGTGTGTCTTTCTCAGAAGAGTAACAAGGAGTGTGTCTTGCACAGGACAGGAACAGAAAGTGTGTACTGTAATGCAGAGACACAGGAAGTGTGCCCTGCCAAGGGGAGACACAAAGAATGTGTTCTGCACAGAGGAGACACCAGAAGTGTGTCATGCATAGAGGAAGTGTGTCCTTCTCAGAAGAGTAACAAGTATGTCTTGCACAAGACAGGAACAGAAAATGTGTTCTACAATGGGGAGACACAGGAACTGTGTCCTGCAAAGGGGAGACACAGAAAGTGTGTCTGCACAGGAGAGATGAGGAAGTATGTTCTTCATAGGAAAGAACAGGAAGTGTGTCTTGCATAGGATGGAAATGTGTCATGCACAGGGGAAGAACAGGACAGGTGTCTGTCTCAGGAGAGTAACAAGAAGTATGTCTTGCACATGACAGAAACAGAAAGTGTGTGCTGTGCGGGATAGAAACAGGAAGTGTGTCCTGCAAGGGGGAAACACAGGAAGTGTGCTCTTCACAGGGGGAGAAACAGGAAGTGTGCCTTTCACAGAGAAAAATCAGGAAGTGTGTTCATCACAGAAGACAAACAGGGGACGTGTCCTGCATAGGGAAGTACAGGAAAAGTATCTGTCTGAGGAGAGTAACAGAAAGTTTGTCATGCACAAGGGAGATACAGGAAGTGTGTCCTGCACAGGAGAGGAACTGAAAATGTGTCTGTCCTCAGGAGAGTAATCGGAAGTGTGTCATGCACAGAGGAAACACAGGAAGTGTGTCCTGCACAGTGGAGGAACAGAAAGCATGTTTGTCTTAGGGAGAGTAATAGGAAGTGTCTCCAACACAGGGGAAACACAGGAAGTGTGTCCTGCACAGAGGAAGAACAGGGAGTGTGTGTGTCTCAGGAGAGTAATAGGAAATGTGTCCTGCACAGAGAAGATACAGGAAGTGTGTCCTGCACAGAGGAAGAAAAAGAAGTGTGTCTGGGCAGAGCGCAGAGGCTTGCGCCTGTAATTCCAGCACTCTGGGAGGCCGAGATGGGCAGATCATGAGGTCTGGAGTTCGAGACCAGCCTGACCAGCACGGTGAAACCCCATCTCTACTAAAATATAAAAATTAGCTGGATGTGGTGGTGTGTACTTTTAACCCTAGCTATTCAGTAGGCTGAGGCAGGAGAATCGCTTGAACCCGGGAGGAGGACGTTCCAGTGAGCAGAGATTGTGCCACTGCACTCCATCCTGGGGGGACAGAGCTATCTCAAAACAACAACAACAATAACAACAACAAAAAACAAGTGTGTCTGTCTCAGGACCTTAACAGAAGTGTGTCCTGCACAAGACAGGAACAGAAAGTGTGTGCTGCACAGGGTAGGACAGGAAGTTTGTCTGTACAGGGGAGAAATAGCAAGTGTACCTTGAACAGGTAAGAAACAGGAAGTGTGTCATGCACAGGGGAGACACAAAAGTGTCTCATGCACAGGGGAAGAACAGGAAGTGTGTCTGTCTCAGGAGAGTAACAAGAAGTGGTCTTGCACAGGACAAGAACAAGAAGTGTGTAGTGCACAGGGATGACACCAGAAGTGTGTCATAAACAAGAGAAGAATACAAAGTGTGTCTTTCTCAGAAGAGTAACAAGAAGTGTGTCTTGCACAGGACAGGAACAGAAAGTGTGTCCTGCAATGCAGAGACACAGGAAGTGTGTCCTGCAAAGGGGAGACACAGAAAGTGTGTTCTGCACAGGGGAGATGAGGAAGTGTGTCCTTCACAGGGAAGAAACAGGAAGTATGTCTTGCATAGGACAGAAGTGTGTCATGCACAGGGGAAACACCAGAAATGTGTCAGGGGAAGAACAGGATGGGTGTCTGTCTCAGGAGAGTAACAAGAAGTATGTCTTGCACACGACAGAAACAAAGTGTGTGCTGTGCGGGATAGAAACAGGAAGTGTCTCCTGCAAGGGGAGGCACAGGAAGTGTGCTCTTCACATGGGAAAAACAGGAAGTGTGCCTTTCACAGAGGAAAATCAGGAAATGTGTTCGTCACACAAGAGAAACAGGAAGAGTGTCATGCACAGAGAAGTACAAGAAAAGTGTCTGTCTGAGGAGAGTAACAGAAAATTTGTCATGCACAGGAAAGATACAAAAGTGTGTTCTGCACAGGGGAGAAACTGAAAGTGTGTCTGTCTCAGGAGAGTAATTGGAAGTGTGTCATGCACAGAGGAAGACCAGGAACTGTGGCTGTCTCTCGAAAGTAACAGGAAGTGTGTCATGCACAGGAGAAACACCAGAAGTGTGACTGGCATACAGGAAGGGCAGGTAGTGTGGTTGTCCTCAGGAGAGTAACAGGAAGTGTTTCATGCCCAGGATGGAAACAAAAAGTGTGTACTGGCCAGGGCAGAAACAGAAAACGTGTTTTGCAAAGGAGAGACACAGGACATGTGTACTGCACAGGGGAGGAACAGAAAGTGTGTCTGTCTCAGGAGTGTAATAGGAAGGGTGTCATGCACAGGGTAAACACAGGAAGTGTGTCCTGGACAGGGGAAGAGCGGGAAGTGTGACTGTCTCAAGAGATTAAGTGGAAGTATGTCATGCACAGGGGAACACAGGAAGTATGACCTGCACAGAGGAAGAACAGGAAGTGTGGCTGTCTCAAGAGATTAAGTGGAAGTGTGTCATGGACAGAATAGAAACAGAAAGTATGTATTGGACAGGGCAGAAACAGAAAACATGTCTTGCGAAAAAGGGACACAGGGCATGTGTACTGCCCAGGGGAGGAACAGAAAGTGTGTGCTGCATAAGGAAGACATAGAAAGTGTGTCATTCACAGAGCTGAAGAAGAAGCATGTCCATCACAGAAGAGAAACAGGAAGTGTATCTTGTATAGGGGAGGAAGAGAAAGTTTGTCTGTCTCAGGGGGAGTAACAGGAGTGTGTCCAACACAGGGGAGACACAGGAGGTGTGTTTTCCACAGAGGTGACACAGGAAATGTGTCTGTGTCAGGAGAGTGACAAGAAGTATGTCCTGAACAGGACAGGAACAGAAAGTGTGTGCTGCACTGGGTAGGAATACGAAGTGTGTCCTTCACAGGGGGAGAAACATTAAGTATGCTCTTGCACAGGCAAGAAACTGGAAGTATGTCATGCACAGGGGAGACACAGGAAGTGTGTCATGCATAGGGAAGACAGGAAGTGCGTCTGTCTCAGGAGAGTAACAAGAAGTATGTCCAGCACAGGGGAGACACAGGAAGTGTGTCATGCACAGGGAAGAACAGGAAGTGTGTCTGTCTCTCAGGAGAGTAACAAGAAGTATGTCCAGCACAGGGGAGACACAGGAAGTGTGTCATGCACAGGGAAGAACAGGAAGTGCGTCTGTCTCAGGAGAGTAACAAGAAGTATGTCCAGCACAGGGGGAGACACAGGAAGTGTGTCAGTGCACAGGGAAGAACAGGAAGTGTGTCTGTCTCAGGAGAGTAACAAGAAGTATGTCCAGCACAGGGGAGACACAGGAAGTGTGTCATGCACAGAGGAAGAACAGGAAATGTGTTTGTCTCAGGAGAGTAACAAGAAGTGTGTCCTGCACAGGACAGGAACAGAAAGTGTGTGCTGCACAGGGTAGGAATAGGAAGTGTGTCCTTCACAGGGGAGAGACACTAAATGTGTCTTGCACAGGCAAGAAACTGGAAGTGTGTCATGCAGAGGGGGAGAAACAGGAAGTGTGTCATGCACAGGGGAAGAACAGGAAGTTTGTCTCTCTCAGGAGAGTAACAAGAAGTGTGACTTGCACAGGACAGAAACAGAAAGTGTGTGCTGTGTAGGATAAGAACAGGAAGTGTGTCCTGCAAAAGGGGAGATACCTGAAGTGTCCTGCAAAGGGGAGACAAGGAAGTGTGTCCTTCACAGAGGAAAAGCAGGAGGTGTGTTTTCACAGAAGAAAAACAGGAAGTGTGTCCTGCACAGGAAAAGTGTCTGAGGAGAGAGTAACAGAAAGTTTTTCATGCACAAGGGAGATACAGGAAGTGTGTTCTGTACAGGAAAGTAACAAAGTGTGTCATGCACAGGGAAGTGTGGCTATCCCAGGAATGTAACAGGAAGTGTGTCATTCACAGGATAGAAACAGAAAGTGTGTATTGGACAGGGCAGCAAAATGTGTCCTGCAAATGAGACATACAGGACGTGTGTATTGCACAGAGGAGAAACAGCAAGTGTGTGTTGCATAGGGGGGGGAGAAACAGGAAGTGTGTACTGCAAAGGGAGGACAGAAAGTGTGTGTTGCATCAGGGAGAAACAGGAAGTGGGTTATGCACAGGGGAGACACAGGGCATGGATTCTGCACAGGGGAGGAGACAGAGACTGTTTCCTGCACAGAGGATAACAGATGTGTCTCTTCATAGGGGAGAAACACGAAGTGTGTCCTGCACAGGAAAGACAAAGGAAGTGTGTCTGTCTAAGGAGATTAACAGGAAGTGTGCCCTGCACAGGGCAGGAACAAGAATTGTGTCTCTCTCAGGAGAGTAACAGGAAATATGTCCTTCACAGGTAAGACACAGGAAATGTGTCCTGCACAGGGGGCGAAACAGGAAATGTGTCTGTCTCAGGAGAGTAACAAGAAGTCTGAACTGCAAAGGGAAAGAACAGAAAGTGTATGCTCCTCAGAGGAGGAAAAGATAGTGTGTTCCCAAAGGGGAGACACAGGAAGTGTGTCCTGTGCAGGGAAGGAACAGGAAGTGTGTCTCTCAGGAGAATAACAGGAAGTGTGCTATGCACAGGGGAGACACCAATAGTGTGTCCTGCAAAAGGTAGACATAGGATGTGTGTCCTGTACAGGGGAGGATCAGGAAGTGTGTCCTGCACAAAGTATAAACAGAAAGTGTGTCCCTCACAGGGGAGAAATAGGAAGTGTGTCCTGCACAGGAGAGACACAAGAAGTGTGTCTGTCTAAGGAGAGTAACAGGAAGTGTGTCTGCAGAAAGAAGAAACAGGAAGTGTGTCCTTCACAGAAGAGAAATAAAAATGAGTTCTGCACAGAGGAAGAACAGAAAGTGTATCCTTCACAGGGGAGACACAGAAGTGTGTCCTGTACAGGGCGGGGACAAGAATTGTATCTCTCTCAGGAGAGTAACAGGAAGTGCGCCCTTCACAGGAAAGACACAAGAAGTGTGTCTTGTACAGGAGAAGAACAGGAAATGTGCCTATCTCAGGAGAATTACAAGAAGTCTGTCCTGCACAGGGAAATATCAGAAAGTGTATGTCCCACAGGGGAGGAATAGGAAGTGTGTCCTGCAAGGGGAGACACAGGACGTGTGTCTTGCACAGGGAAGGAACAGAAAGTGTGTCTTGCACAGAGGATAAACCAGGAAATTTCTCCTGCACAAGGGAGTCACAAGAAGTGTGTCCTGCACAGACAATAAACAGGAAATGTGTGCTGCCTAGGGAAAAAGAAGAAATGTGTTTTTTTTACAGAAGAGAAATAGAAAGTGTGTTCTGCACAGGGGGAGGAGACAGGAAGTGCATCTCTCTAGGAGAATGACAGGAAGTGTGTCCTTCACAGGGAAGACACAGGAAGTGCGTCCTGCACTGGGGAGGAACAGAAAGTTTGTCTTTTACATGGAAGAGACAGAAAGTGTCCATGTTGGTCTCGAACTTGTGGACTCAAGGGATCCTCCTACCCCAGCCTCCCAAAGTGTAGGAATTACAGGCGTAAACCACTGTCCCTGGCCCTCAGATCATTTCTTATGGCCAGTTTTTACAAGGAAAGGTGGGTGGAGGGAATTTGAGTCATATTTTTAGGTTTTATGCCTGGCTTTGGGGGAAAAGGAGTTCTTGTTTCTAGGACCCATCTTGGGGGAGGAGCTATTCTAGTTTCTATGGTGCCTTGGGGGAGAATGGGACTGAGATACTCAAGATGGTGAGTAGAGTGATGTCTGATCGGTCCTCCTGCTACACTCCCACCTGCGCCATGACACTTTGCAAATGCCATGGCAACGTCAGGTAATTACCCTATATGGTCTAAAAAGAGGAGATTGGAATAATCAACCCCTTGTTTAGCATATCATCAAGAATAACATAAAAATGGTGACCCAGCAGCCCTCAGGGCTGCTCTGTCTATGGAGTAGCTGTTCTTTTGTTCCTTTACTTTCCCAATAAACTTGCTTTCACTTTACTCTGTGGACTTTCCCTGAATTATTTCTTGCGACAGATCCAAGAATCCTCTTTTGGGGTCTGTTTCCTGGACCCCTTTCCCTGTAACAATATTTGTTCAAAATAAATCTCTTCAAATATTTTACAGAGTTTGACTCTTTTCATTGACATTCCTATGAGTCAGGGGTGAAAAAAATAATAACGTTTTAGGGAAGGCAAAAAAATCTGTACCTAATAGAGTACAGGGATTTGTTTTCTGCCTCTAGTCCTGGGCCTGTTGACTTTTTAAGTATAGCTACCCCAGGTGCTTGTGTGAGCTCTCTCTCTCTCTCCTTTTCTTTCTCTCTGTTGCTCTTTCTTTCTCTCTCTCTCTCATACACTTTGACCCCCTCTTCCTTTCCCCTGCTTTCTTTTTCTCTCTCTTTGCTCTACCTGTCTTCCTTCTTTGCTTCTCCTCACTTTCTTTCTTCTCTCTCTTCTTCTCTTTCCCCTTGGTCTCTCTCTCTCCTCCTTCCTACCCTCTCTCTTCTCGCTCTGTTTCACACTGTGTTTCTCATATTTCTCTTCTCTCTCCCACCTTCTCTCTCCTTTCTTTCTTACTCTTTCTTTCCCCTATCTCTCTCCTCCTTTCTCTTTCCCATCTCCTCCTCTTCCTCCTTTCTTCTCCTTTTTTCTTCTCCTTCTCTTTCTCTCTTCTCTTCCTCTCTCTCCCTCCTGTTTTCCCTCTCTCTCTCCCTGTCTCTCATTTTTCTCTATTCTCTCTCTCTCTTTCTGTCTGTCTCTCTCTCTGTCTCTTTCTCTCTCCTGCCCACCTCTCCTTTTATATTAAAGTCTGCAGACAGTTCCCATTTCTTCTAGACATTGAGATTTGTAGACATCACCAGGGTAGCTCACATATACCCTAGGATATGATTGCTTATTTGGGCTGTTGAAGGAGTGAAGGACGTGCCTTCCCAAAATATGCCAATTGGTATCTTGCGTATTTTGAGTCGAAAACACTGGAGAAATTGTAGTTTCAGAAAGGGCTAGCCAACCTGTCTCTTCCTGAAGGCAGCAACCATAAAGATTCTTCTGGGAGGGGACTCCTCTCCATACCAGCGTGAGAAAATAGCTCTCATCACCAGAGACTGGGCTTTGCGACCTGCAGTGGACCTCAACAAATGCACTTCCCAAAGTAACAGTTTTCCACTTGTTTAACCCCTTCTATATATCCCCTTGTGACTCCCAGAATTCACTGCCCCTAGCCAGATCCCCCTTTGTTTTTCATTTCTTCTCAAATTTGCCATTCTTTGTCTAAAAAAGTATAAAAGCATCTTGGTTTGGTCACCTCTTTGAACATCATTCTTGGGAAGATTCCCATGGTCCATGTTTTCCTTTGTTAATCTGCCTAGCATCAACTTGGTTTCTAGTTGCAGCTACAGAGCTCACTAAGAGCTAAAGGGGGTTGAAGGGGATGTCTGGTTCCCCTCCCCCACACCGTGCACACAGGGGAGCTGACCCACTCACCCCCTGGATGCCTCATGGACAGCTCAGTGGGACAGGAGCTCCGGAGGTCATAGGGGTGTTTATGCAGACCCCAGTGGCTTCCTGGGAGGAACAGGATTCAGCAGATCAAAGTCTCCAGCATCTGTGATAGTCTGAGGCTACCAGGAGGGAAGGAAATAAAGACTCTCAACCCAGCCCCAGGTGTCATGAGCATTCATAGAGTAGGAAAGGAGCAGAGAGTGTTGAGTCTCTGAAGAGGGCACAGTGGAAAGCACCTCCAAGCAGAAATTGCCAAGCGTCTTCACTTCACTTCTGTGCCTTTTCCCTCTGCTGTCTCCTGAATTACATTTGTTTTTCCACAAAAGCCAAAAAAAAAAAAAAAAAAAAAGACAAGGATTCTTCTGACTTTGGTTACCATGCATGGGAATGTCCACGTTTCTTCTTCTCTCGTCTCCCCTCTCCTCCTCCCTCTCCTTCTCCTTCTTCTCTTCCTCTTCTTTTTCCTTTTCTTCTTCTTCTTCCTCTTCCTCCTCCTCCTCCTCATCCTTCTTCTTCTTAAGACAGGGTCTCACACTGTCACGCAGGCTGGACAATCATAGCTCACTACAGCTTCAACCTCCTGGGCTCAAGCAATCCTCCCACCTCAGCCTCCCAAGTAGCTGGGACTATAGGTATATGCCACCACACCCAGCTAATTTTTGTATTTTTTTGTATAGATCTTGCTGTGTTTCCCAGGTTCTTCCTGAACTCATGGCCTTAAGTGATCCTCCTTCCTCAGCCTCCCGAAGTGCTGGGGATTACAGGCATGAGCCACCACACCTGGCAAGGATGTCTAGAATCCTAAGAGCCAGTGGACAGGCTCTAAAAAGAAACCTCCTTTCTTCTCTGGCACAAATTGCCACAGGTCCCTTTTCCCGGGACTTATATGTCTGTCCTCAGCATTAATGGTTTCCACTTTGTGAGGGGTGAGGCTGTTTTCCTCCCAACCACATGGGAATATGCATGTTAAGACTTTTTGTGGTGTAAGCGCTAATAGGATTTTCCAAGTAAGAAAAAGTTTGTTAATCTCAGGATTTTAGTTTTGTTGTTAACCCTTTTCAGGTTTCTGTGGGGTAGGAGGGATGTCTCTTTTTCCCCTTTAATTTTTGAAACTGTCTTTTCTTCATTTTAAGGATGAGCATTCACAGATTGTAAAAGGTTCCATGCAGCATGAGCAAGGTGATTCTTGGCCTCGTGAGTGTCTATAGTAGCCAGCGTTGACTGAAAGTGACTGGAGGGAGAGTAAGAGCACCTGTCTTCATCCCTTACTGCTCCATTCTGGAAGTGCCATTTTATTTTCCAAAAATGTACTCCATAATTCATTGCTCCCTTCTCTGCTGGGAGTCTTGCAGTATCAAAACATAATTCAATATTTTTGTCACTGCAGTATGAAAGAAAGATCATGCAAGTCTGTGAGTTCGCAAGGACACTGGGCTTCTTACTCTTTCCAGTAGACTGTCATCTGAATTAGGATGTGGGGAGAAATTTTGTTTTCATCTCTCACGGGGGGTTACAAAACGTGGGATCCTGGTAAACACACACACACACAGTCACACACATGCCACAAACAGTGTTTTTTGCAAGAGACATTTTTCTGTTTTATTATTCTTTTTATTGCTTGCTTTTTATTTTACTTCTATTTTCCCACCAGAAATAGTGGCTTCAAAGCCATGAGGTTCACACTTAAATAAAACAAAAATAAAGCAAAGAGAGTGGTGCAAATTTGATTCATTTCTTTTTCTTTCAATCTTCCAAAGTGGATGTAGAATGGTATAAAATAAAAGTTGAAGAAGCGAAGTTTTTGTCAGAAACTGTGGTGTTAGGGTGTAGCTTTTTATTTTATTTTTCTGAAAAGAGTTGAACTCGTTTTTTTCTGGGAAGCATGAAGTTTCTGTGAGTGTTTTGTGGGGTTAGAGACTGAATAAATCAGAAAAGAAACAGATGTTTGGTGTGATTAGTAGGTTTGATTGAATGGAACCAGGTTTGAAGTCTAATTGAAGACATTTGACATTAAAACACTAAGATTATTTTGGTGCTGAACAAAATAAAATTTAAAATGAGAGCCAGTAAAGGAAAAATATATAATATGAAACATTTGTTGGCCAGGTGAGAGACTATGCTGATGAAATTATTATTGGCATCTGAAGACTCCATTTTGATTGAAATTTATTTAAATTTTCCATTCTGCTCAGTGGTGTTTTGCTCATAACAATATAAAACTTGTGGAACATGAAAAATAAGCTTAAGTACCTTTTGCAAAATTAATAGATGTAACTAGAATAGTTTAAAACAAGATACACAATTAACAACTATTTGGAGAAGGAAGATGAAGCGCGAGATGAATGGGAAATGAATGTCTTATATTTCAGTTTTGAAAGTCAAAACATCCTGCTTAAAATAGATTGGCAAATAAATACAGATATCTTGTGTAAAATTTCAGAGATTGTCATTAAAGAATTAAAAACTGCCTTGTCGCGGTGGCTCATGCCTGTAATCCCAGCACTTTGGGAGGCCGAGGCAGATGGATCACCTGAGGTCAGGAGTTCGACCAGTAATCCCTGGCCAACATGGTGAAGCCCCGATTCTACTAAAAATAGAAAAAAAAATTAGCTGGGTGTGGTGATGGGTGCCTGTAATCCCAATTACTCAGGAGGCTGAGGCAGGAGAATCGCTTGAACCCGAGAGGCGGGAGGTTGCCATGAACCAAGATCACGCCACTGCACTCCAGCCTGGGCAACAAGAGAGAATCTCCATCCCCCCAAAAATTAAAGGCAAAAGGGATTTCCATGACCTCCCATTTGACCACTTCTAGAAGGGGAGAGGGGAATACTTTTCACATATTTATACCTTTGTGTTTTTATAGCTGTCATACAGGTATCAATGTTTCACCTTGGAACAGAGAACTAAAATAGTACATAAAGCTCTATTATCATATGATCCAGTACCTCACTACTGTTTACCCAAAGGAAAAGAAATCATTGTATCAGAAAGATCCCCACACACCTGTGTTTATCACAGCACCATTCACAATAGCAAAGATATGAAATCAATCTCAGTGTTCATCAATAGATGATTGGAGGTCTTATCCAAGGGAAATAAATTAGTCTGTTCTCACACTGTTATAAATAAATATCTGAGACTGGCTAACTTATAAAGCAAAATAGGTTTAATTGGCTCATGGTTCTGCAGGGTATACAGGAAGCATGGTGGCTTTTGCTTCTGGGGAGGCCTCAGAAAAGTTACAATCATGGCAGAAGGGGAAACAGGTGTCTTACATGGCTGGAGCAAGAGGAAGAGAGAGGCAGGGAGACGCCACACACTTTTAAACTGCAAGCTTTCATGAGCTCTATCACTAGAACAGCACTGGAAGGATGGTGCTAAACCATTAGGAACCACCTCCACGATTCAGTCACCTCCCACCAGGCCCCACCTCCAACATTGAGGATTACAATTCAACATGAGATTTGGGTGGGACACAGGTTCAAATCACATCATTCCATCCCTGGCCTCTCCAAATATCATGTTCTTCTCACACTGCAAAATACAATCATGTCTTACCAATAGTCCCCAGAGTCTTAACTCATTCCGGTATTAACTCAAAGTCTACAGTCCATAGTCTCATATGAAAGAAGGCACGTTCCCATCTGCCTATGAGTTTGTAAAATCAAAAACAAGTTAGTTACTTCCAAGATAAAATGGGAGTGTAGGCATTGGGTAAATACTCCCATTTCAAGAAGGAGAAATTTGCCAAAAGAAAGGTGGTACAGGCCCCATGCAAGTCTGAAACTCAGCAGGGCACTCATCAAATCTTAAAGCTCCAGAATAATCTCTTTTGACTCCATGTCTCTCATCCAGGACACCCTGGTGCAAGGGGTGGGCTCCCAAGGCCTTAAGCAGGGGAGGTCTCAGAGGAAAAACCATCCTGCAGTCACCCTCTATGTGAATCAAAGACAGACCTTATTTTAAAGCTGTGAGTTGAACACTGGTTTACTGTGTGGGAAAAAACTGAAGACCCCTATCAATTTACATGCTTTATAGGGACTGCTTATGGAGCCAATTGCTATTCTAACCGCCCAGAAGGTAGGATCTCAGTGGATGGACGCTTGGAAAAACAAATCATTATTCTTTCTTATTCACGCTTGTGGTTTGTGTGAATAATATTTTTGTTTTACTTACAGCCTTTTTTTTAAATGTAGCTTTACCTACATTTATAACGTGTTAGACATTTATAACGTGTTAGACATTCTCATTCAATGGGAAGTCTGCTGTACAGTACTCAACAGTAGTTGCTCAAGAAGGGGCAGTTAATAGTGTGTCAGAAGTCAGTGAGAATCCAGACGTCTTCCTCCCCCATGGAGAGACACAATTACATGCAATTACGTCTTCTTTTTCATGCCTAGGGAAGTCATTGATACATCCACTCATAAAATACTAGACTTTGGGTTTCTATTTAGAAGAAGCTTTTACAACTCAAAAAAAAAAAAAAATTGTAAAGGCAATCTCAAACTCAGCATCTTAGGCATGTCAACCTTTAAAAATGAACAGAGGACCTTAAGTTGTAAAATGTCAGGCTCATTTAATTTATAGCCATATATGTGTGTATTTCAGACACACATGGGGAACAGGGAAAGTACAATGTCATGGCTTCTGTGGTAATTCATTCAGGGCTAAGAATCACCTAGTCCAAGAATTCCACAAAGCCTCTCAACCTTGTTTTCCCAACGACCAATGTTGATGTGAACACGAAAATTAAGGCAGTTTCAGGGACTCACTATGGTGTAAATTGGTATCTGTTGCAGGCAACACTAAGGCCAGCATTCTGAATGTGCAACTTTGGACTAAGCACATTGCATATTTAGGAATGTAATCTAAGGAAATACTTTCAGTTGTGGGTGCAATTATATTTATTGTAATGTTGTTGATAACATTATAGTAAAGAAAAATAATGTGAATATATGTCAGTGAGAGATTGGACAAATCACCTAGAATCAATATATACAACAGCATATTATATAGCTGTGAAAAAGGACAAGGTATTTATTTACATGATCAAATGAAAAGATGACAGAGATTTGAATAGCAAAGTAGTTCCAAAGAGTATCTGTAATATAATGTCTTTTATGTTAAAATTATATGTTAATAGATGCACTAAACCTTTTTCCGGTGAAATGATATATGTTGTTATAACTTAAGTTACAGGAATGTAAAGAGATGGAAAGGTTTACCTTTGGTCTTACTCTTTCATGCAGTCTGTATTTTATTTATTTATTTATTTATTCATGTAGAGACTGGGTCTTGCTATGTTGACCAAGCTGGATTCGAACACCTGGGCTCAAGCAATCCTCTAGCCTCAGCTTCCAGAGTAGCTGGAATTACAGGGGTGCACTGCACATAGCTATTTTTTAAAATAATAAGCATTTTTAATGCATTCATCTAAAACATAGTGAGAAAAGAACACAAAGAAGAATAATATTTGGAATACTGGGGAATAACGTCTATCACTTCTGTCCCTGTCTGCTGCTATTTTATAAAAAGCCATAAGAACCAGCAACGTACACATAGTTTTCAGGCAAACAGATATGTATCTGTTATAAGATCATTTTTTAAATGATGAAATAACTGTGTGTGTGTTTGTATGTTTTGTAAATCAGTTTACAGTAGATAGCTATTCAATTCCTAATTGAGATGTAAAAAAGGGAAAAAAAACTTCTACAAGGTGTGTTACAGACTGAAGGTCTGTGTCTTCACAAAATGCATGTGTTGAAATCCTCCCGTTCCAGGTAATGGTGTTATGAGGTGGGGCCTTTGGGAAGTGATGAGTTTGTGAGGGTGGAGCCTCATGAATGAGATGACGGCCCTTATAAAAGAGACCCCAGAGAGCTCCCTCACCCCTTCCACCATATGATGACACAGCGAGAAGGCACCGTCTATGAACCAGGAAATGAGTCCTTACCAGACGTAGAATCTGCCACGCCTTGATCTTGGATCTCCAGCCTCCAGAGCTGCTGTGCATGATAAATGTGTTACTGATAAGCCATCCAGTCTTAGGTGTTTTTTTTATAGCAGCCTAAATGGACTAAGACAAGAAAAAGACTTTGGCTTCAAGCAAAATAAACTTGTGCCTCTGTCCTTAATAGACACAAACAAATGGACAAAGATGACTGCATTATCCCAATCCGTAAATCAAGGATTTTCAACCCAGAAGCAAAGTTCCGACTGACATAGCAAAGCTCCTCCTCTTTACAGGGGTAAACAGAAAGTGTACAAATCATAGGTAGCCTCTCCTATTTGTGCAAACCCCATTGTGAAACTCCACATTACACAGATTCATGGCAGAATCATCACTTTGGTAACCAAAAAGGAACCTTGCACATCTGTAGAGTAATTCATCTATAAGTGCATTCTGATGAGCCGAGATATTCTTGGCACTGTGCTTGTCATTGTCAGTCCAGTGAAGACCAGGATGGATTCATCAACTTTCATGAGCTTCAATACTAGAAGAAAGGGCTGAGAAGTTAGTGGGCATTGGTTACCCCTGGGACAGGTTGCGTGGGGAAGATGACGTAGATGTGGTCTTAAGGTGGCAACCGAGTGATCAGAGGAGGCTTCCTGATGCCCGTGCACCTGCTGAGCCCTTGCCGATGAGTGACAAGTGGAAAAGCTACCTTGAGCAAAAGAAGAAGGGAGTAGGAGTTCTTAGCAGGAAGGTGGGGTTCCTGCTTGGAGTTTCTAGCAGGAGGATGCCCCGGTGCCTTGGCTCATAGGCAAAAGATAGCAGATATTGGGAAACTAAAATTGATTAGCATTGGCTGGTGTGCAGCAGGTACTGCCGAGGCAGGCAACAGTGATCAGGTAATGATGAATTTAGAGATGAGGGTGTGGAAATAAATGAAGACCACCCACATGAAAACAAGCAAGGTTTTTATTCAGAGCTTACTGTAGCAAAGGACTCAGCCATCATCACTCATGTCTGGCAGAGATTCAGAGCCATGGGGAAGCTTTATAGGGGGAAAAAGGGAAAACTAAGGTGTGTTCTGATTGGAGGCAGTTGTTCTAGTGTTCAGATGGCTCACTAGAAGCGAGACATCCTTTGTGACTGTTTAGGGGGCACATTTTGGTTTCTCTGCTTGGTCCTGATTTGGAAGTAGGGGAAAAATTAGGGAAGCTCATAGTTATTGATCAAGTACTGGATATTTTGGGCTGGTTGCTACAGGGCTTGCTGCGTTTACTCTTCTGTCTCTTACAAGGACACCTGCCTGATAGATAAAGAAAATGTGACACATAGACACCTGTCTGATAGACAGATAAAGAGATTTTTTTTTTTGCTAAATTAAAGTTTATTGCAGAATAAAAGTGTGTACAGCCATCATTTGTAAGAGGCTACAGTGAGATGCCTTCCAGAACTTGGCAATGCAATTAGGTAGAGAGTTAAACAGTAGCGTGCACCTGTCCTTCTAAGAGGCAGAAGAGGCCCATCCTACTCCAGGGTGACCTCATCTCCACATCCTTAACTCATTACATCTGCAAACACCTTATTTTCAAATCAGGTCCGGTTCACAGGTTCTGGGCATTAGGACATGGATATATCTTTTGGGGATCATCATTCAAATCTTTGCAATTGTGTTTGGTTCCCTCTGGAGGGTCTAGGGGAGGATGCTCCTGCCTCTCCAGCTCCTGGGGGCTCCAGCATCCCTGAGCTTCTGGCCCCATCACTCCAGCCTCTGCCTCTGTCTCCATGTGTCCTTCTCCTCTGTGTCTCTGTCTCCTAGAAGGATGCCTGCGAGTGGATTTAGGACCTTAGTTAAATGCAAGACGATCACATGTCGAGCTCCTTCATTATATCACATGCACAAAGACCCTACTTACAAATAAGGACACACTCTGAGGTTCTAGGTGGGGGTTGGAGGGTTAGCAGGGTTCTTTTGTCGGGGTGAGGAGTGAGCATGGTTCAACCCAGTACAGGGACCTAATCCAACACGGTGCCCTGATTAGGGAAGGAAATGCGGTCATTTCACTCATAGAATCATGAATTGACCATTCGTCATGTTTATCAAGCATTCTCTAAAATCTTCGCCATGCCAAGTGCTGAGCTCCTGAGAACTCCTTTTGTTTGTTTTTGAGACAGAGTCTTGCTATGTTGTCCAGGCTGGAGTGCAGTGGTGCGATCTCGGCTCACTGCAACCTCCAACCTCCGCCTCCCAGGTTCAAGCCTTGGTGCCCCCCCGTAGAGCCTGTGTGCAGCTGAGATATTTATCTGGGATGAGCTCAGGGCGAAATGGGGAGTCATATCTGTTTTTAGGCTTTCCTGTTCCCAGCTGAGTACCCAGAAAGTCATGTAAAAATATTACATATAAAATGTAATCTATATTTTAATGTTATATAATTATATTATAGTATACATAACATATAACACGTATAAAAATATGTTACATATAAAATATATGTTATATGTAACATATAACATGTATAAAATATACATCACATGTAACACACAAAACATAAGTTATATGCAACCCATAACATGCATAACAGATACTGCATGTGCATGCTATATGTAACATATAACACATGACGCATATATGCAACATATAACATGTACGGCCTGTGTTATAAGTAACATAACATGTATGACATGTATATGTAGCATGACATGTATGACATGCATGTGTAAGGTGCGACATATGACATGTAACGTTTGACATGCATGACATGTATACGTAACATGACATGCATGACATGCATATGTCGTGTGTAGCATATGACATGTATGGCATGTGTGTATAGGTTATATGTGACATGTAACATGCATGCATGTTATGTGTGACACATGCATACATGTCATGTCACAAATGACAAATGCCATGCAATGTCATACATGTGTGCATGTTATATGTGACATGACATGCATGTGACTGGCATGCCATATGTAACATATAACATGTACGACAGGTGTGACGTGCTACATATAATATGTATGACGCACATACGTACAAAATGTATGACATGTATGTGTGAGACATGCAAAATGTATGACATGTATGTGAGACATGCAACATATATGACATGTGTGTGATATGTATGTTGTGTATGTATGTATATATACATATATACATTTATACATGTATACATGTACAAAATATGCAAATAAGTATATAATATATATAAAGTAAATATATAAAATATATGAAATATGTATTACATATACATAATTTTTTATTAGACGGAGTTTTGCTCTATCACCCGGGCTGTAGTGCAGTGGTGTGATCTCGGCTCACTGTAACCTCTGCCTCCTGGGTTCGAGCAATTCTCTTGCCTCAGTGTCCCTAGTAACTGGGATTACAGGCACCCGCCATCATGCCTGGCTTTTTTTTTTTGTATTTTTAGTAGAAACAGTGTTTCTCCATGTCAGTCAGGCTGGACTTGAACTCCCGACCTCAGGTGATCCGCCCACCTCGGCCTCCCAAAGTGCTGGGATTACAGGCATGAGCCACCACACCCAGCCAACTGCAATATTTTAGTAATGAAAGTGTGTGTATACATACCTAGATACAGATGGTTTCCAACTTATGATGGTTTGATGTACAACTTTTCAACTTTATGATCAGATTATCAAGATAGTAAATGCTTTTTTTTTTTTTTTTTGATGGAGTTTCCCTCTTTGTAGCCTAGGCTGGAGTGCAATGACCCGATCTCAGCTCACTGCAAACTCCACCTCCTAGGTTCAAGTGATTCTCCTGTGTCAGCCTCCTGAGTAGCTGAGATTACAGACATGCACCACCACGCCCGGCTGATTTTGTATTTTTGCCGGGGTTTCTCTATGTTGGTCAGGCTGGTCTTGAACTCCCAGGCTCACGTAATCTGCCCGCCTTGGCCTCCCAAAATGCTGGGATTACAGGTGTGAGCTACAGCACCTGGCAGATCCTTTTAACTTCAATTAAATTTTCATTTCAAGCTGTAGGGTACATGTACAGCGTGTGCAGTTTTGTTACATTTGTAAAGGTGTACCATGGTGTTTCGCCACCCAGATGAATTAATCACCTAGGTATTAAGCCCAGCATGTTTTAGCTCTTTTTTCTGATGCTCTCCTACCTCCTGCCCTGGCAAACGGGTCCAGTGTGTGAGGTTCCCCTCCCTGTGACCATGTGTTCTCATTGTTCAACTCCCACTTATCAGTGAGAACATGTGGTATTTGGTTTTCTGTTCCTGTGTTATTTGCTGAGGATAATGGCTTCCAGCTCCATCCATGTCCCTGCAAACAACATGATATCCTCCTTTTCATGGGTGCATAGTATTTCACAACGTATGCTACCACATTTTCTTTCTCCAATCTATCCTTGATGCGCATTTCTGGTGGTGACCATTGTTCTTCTGTCTTTATAAATTTGTTTACTCTAGATTAAACTGTGACATATATATTGCAGTTTATGTGTATACAAATTATATATATATAATGCAATATAATATATATAATATAGATAAAATATATATAAAATATATATTATGTAAAAATATATATAAATGTTAATCTATAATATATTTTAATATGTAATTATATTATAGTATATATAACATATAACATGTATAAAATATGTTACATATAATATATATTAAATTTTATATATTATAGATATTATATGTTACATATAACATGTATATCTATGTAACATATAAAATATATGTTATCTGCAACATATGGCATATATAAAATATATGTAACATAAAATATAAAATATGTTATATGTAATATATGACATGCATGTATATGTTATATTTAACATATGATGTGTATATGTGGCATATGACATGCATGACATGTATGTGTTACATGCAACATATAACATGTATATATGAGTTACTGCAGCTTATAGGTTAGACCTCTGTCTTTATATATGATCTAGTCATCGTCCATTTGTATATTACTTCTCTCAATGGTAAGGATTTGAGAACATTGCTAGGAACAATAGTTATTTAAGTGTTTTGGCCTCAGGGATTTTTTACTCTATTACTTGTTTCGTCGTTCTTTCTCCCTGGATGTGTTCCATTATTTGGCACACTGTGGTGTTTCAGTATCACATCACTGTTCTCCCAAATGTGTCATTCAAGGTTCTTGTCTTTTCCTCCATGGTTTTATTTATGTATTGTTGCTCTGAGTTTCACATACCGCTTCCATTTAATCTCTCTAGTTCAGGGACTGGCAAATGCTTTTAGCAAAGGGCCAAATAGTAAATGTTTTTGGCTTCCTGGGCCATCCAGTCTCTGTTGCACTACATAACTCCATCGTTGTACTGCAAAAGCAGTCATGCACAATATATAAATGTATAGGTATGGCTGTTTAAATAAAACTTTATTTACACAAACAGGCTGTGGGTCAGATTTGGCTTTTTGGATAAAATTTTTCTGACTTCTTTTCTAGGTTACTTATTTAAGTCTCTAAAGATGTGTCGCTGCATCAATGAATATAATGACAAATATAATTGCATAAATTTGTTTTTTATAAATTATATAAAGAGAGAGAGAGAGAGAGAGATGTGTGTGTGTGTGTGTGTGTGTGTGTGTGTGTGTGTGTGTGATATCCCTAAATACTCTGAAGGCATCAAAGTATGTCATCTCCAATATGCCACTTTGGTGTGAGAATTATTTTGAGCTGAGGTGGAAGAATGGCTTGAACCCAGAAGTTCAAGTTTGCAGTGAGCTCAGATCGCACCACCTCATTCCAGCCTGGGCGACAGAGTGAGATTCTTACTCAAAAGAAAAAGAGAAATAATAAAGTAAAATAAATAATAGAGGTGCAGAGGAGATGCAAATTCCACACATGGACAGATAGCCTTGTTGAACGAGAACACAATTTTCCACCTTAGAAAATAATTGAATAGGAAGTTTAAGAAGATATTCACAGAGAGGAAGTGGGAGAGTCAAGGACTGGAATTTCCATGAGCTCAGATGGCAGGTCCCATGGGGATCACTGAGAGCTGGAATTGCAGGAAGAGCCGCTTGAGTTGGGCGTCTTGAGTGATGACAGGCAGATAGTGGTTCTGGAAGTGATTTATGGAATCGGGGATGGCTGGGGAGGTTAATCATGGAACTGGGATGCCAGTGTGTCCAACACGTTATGCACGCAGAAGGGGAGACTCTGATGGGGTTCAGCACACACTACCCCAAAATGCAGCATTTTGACATTAAAAAAAAATAAACAGCAGAAGGAGAAAAGCTACTCTCACCTTTCCCTCAGCCTTCTCCCCCTAAAACATGTTGCCAGGGTGGTCCTGAACCCCACTTTCCTGCTAGGAACCCCACTCCCTCTTCTTTTGCTCAAGGTAGCCTTTCCACCTGCCACTCATCAGCAAGAGCTCAGGAGGTGCACAGACATCAGGAAGCGTCCTCTGATCACTCTGCTCCCTGAAACAAGTCAAGAAACCTGGAAAATTTCTCTAGCCTTCCCCTGAAGCAGGTCCTAGGACCTTCATTCAAGAAGTGCCCTCCCTATCTACAGAGAGAAAGAACATTTTGTCTCTGAAGACACAGACACAGAAGAATCTTAACACGCAGCCTTGCTAAGTTCCCTCCCCCTCAACTTTATTCACATTAGTTCATGCCCTGTTGTCCTCCAATCACACTTCCGCCTGACTGCCTACAAAAATATAGTTTTCTGGCTGGTCATGGTGGCTCACGCCTGTAATCCCAATGCTTTGGGAGGCTGAGGCAGGCGGATTGCCTGAGCTCAGGATTTCACCCTGTCTCTACAAAATATACGTATATAAATTAGCCGGGTGAGGTGGTGCATGCCTGTAGTCTCTGATACTCGGGAGGCTGAGGTGGGAGGATGATTTGATCACTGGAGGCGGAAGTTGTAGTGAGCCAGGATTGCACCACTGCGCTCTAGCTTGGGAGACAGAGCCAGACACTATCTCTCTACATATAGTTTTCCCTGGGTCTTTGGGTTTTTATCCCTAAAAGCTCCTGTATCACACAAAATTTATACTAAATAAATATGTATGCTTTCTCTCTCTGGCTAATCTGTGTTTTCTTATCAGGGTCTCAGCCATTAACCTTGCAATAGGTGAGGAAAAGACCTTACTTTTTATCTCCTACAATGTGTAGGAGGTAGGTAGTTTGTAAACCATGCAACAAGACTACTGAGGAGACCCGAGGAATGGAATGCCCTCTGAAGAACTGCCTCAGAGGCAGAGACAGCAAAGAGCAGAACAGAATTGGGGATTGTGGGTAGGACAAGGGACATACACTATCAGAGGCAAATGATGAGGTAACTGGGTGCATGGCTTATCTAGAGAATTGCTCCCAGGGAGTATGCATTTTGGGGGAAGCACAGGGCTAATCAAGATTTGCACTCTTGGCAGCTCAGAAGGCTTTCTGGGCTCTGGGGATGGAGGGAATTGGCTGAATGTGGGATGGCTGTCCTGACTCCAGAAGAGGCTGCATGTCCAAGTTCCTTAGTAAGCTCCTGGGGGAGTTACCAGGATCTGGCTAGAGACAGAAGCTGCCCTTCCTGGGGACCTTGAGACAGAAGCTGCCCTTCCTGGGGACCTTGAGACAGAAGCTGCCCTTCCTGGGGACCTTGAGACAGAAGCCGCCTTTCTGGGGACCTTGAGACTTGTTGCCTCCTAGTATTCTGCAGGACAGAAATGTGAGCTGCCTTTGTGTCTCGCAGTGTAGGGTTATTTTCTGCAAATTGGCTGAGATTGGAGTGGCACCTCCTGAACTTCATTTTGAGGACTCTCCCCAAAGCCTGCAATTCCCTTAGCAAAGATCATTTTTAATGCAAACCATCTGCTTCAATGAAAAAACAGAAAAAAGAAAGAAATCATGACCTCAGTTTTCTACAAAACAGACGAATCCTTGCTTTTCACCAAAAGGCAAAGTGCTAATTAATTTTTAAAATGCTGACCTCCTTTGAATTATTTTAGTCCATTAGATTAAAAACATGTGTCACGACTGCATGTGTTTTTATTCTCCCACAGGCTTGAAACTCTGGGTGTTCGGGGAGGCTTTCTATACATCTCGAAGCCCTTCATACCTCATTGTGAACTGGCATCTCAGGTTACTTTTCTCATGAGTGACAGAACAAAGACCTGCATTGTGGGCAGAGGAGAGGCAAGGCTGAATTTTAAAGCACAAAGTGGTTAATTTAGAAGCAGCAGAGGTTGGAGACGGGGAGAGAAATTTACTTAGTTTATAAACTTTTCTGGAGCTGGCCAATTATATGACCAATTCAGGTAGAAATCAGACCTAGAAATAGGAGAAAAACAATATACAAATGAACACATGTGAGGTGATACTAGAGCTTTGGTAATGGGGGATTTAGGGGCTCTGGTTGATTTTAAGAACGTGTGTGTGTATGTGTGTGTGTAATTGGTGATCAAGAATTATTGGTCCTCAAAAATAATATTAATTCAAAATATAATTCGATTTGAATAAAGAGTGGCTTGTGTTAGGGAGGATTTATAACTCACTTCTTGAGCTTGGCAGTCATATTCTTTTCTGGGGAAAAAACAGTAGCAGTATTTTAGAATAGGGTAAAAAATAAAAATAGAGTCCTGGAAGTAGATCTATGCCACGAGCTGGGCTCCTTTGTAATACATCTCCACAGTAACTTTATCTTCTTCATAAGGAATTAAATGAGAAGAAAACTGGACTACTATGCACACACGAGTTATTAATATCTTCTTTCTGCAATTTTTATAGATTTTCTCAACACCATTGATTTATAGGATCGTCAGCAAGAAACACTGATGGCCATGAAGATGAATAAGGAAGGAAAAGTGGTCTTGATTGGTGAAATTGATTATGATTTCATGTGTTCTTTACCGTAGGGGATACCTAAGTTCTGCAATTCATATTATCAGATCTGATGGATTAGAAACTCAACCACTTCTTGCCTGCACTAGAAAAAATGCCAGACACTGTGAGCCCAAGCAAATCATGACTAACTAAAATTTTTGAAGAACAGGAATCTCCAACACATAATGAGAACATGTTTGGTTTTCCCAGAATTGTTTTTTGACTAAATGGAAAAGAAGAAAGAAAAAGGAATTTGTTAAAGAAGCTACAATGTTTACATCAAAGCCCAAAATACTTGGAGTTCTAAAAATGCACTTAACATTTTAACCCAGGGGAAATGTTTGTCTTTCAAAAGTGAATTAGGGTCAGGTGCCGTGTCTTACACCTGTAACCCCAGCACTTCCTGGGAGGCTGAGGCGAGAGGCCCACTTGAGCCCAGGAGCTTGAAAGGGCAACATGTCAAAACTTCATCTCTATACACAAAAAATACAAAAATTATCTGACCATGAGAACATATGGCTGTAATCCGAGCTACTTGGGAGGCTGAGATGTGAGATTCACTTGAGCCCTGGAGGTCAAGGCTGAAGTGAGCCATGGTCGTACCACTGTACTCCAGCCTGGTTAACAGAGTAAGACTCTGTCAAAAAAAAAAAAAAAAAAAAAGTGAATCAGGAAGATCAACGATTTAAGAAAATAAAATTTGACTGAGATTTGGGGAATGTGCATTATTCAGAAAAAATTGCAAAATGTTATTCCATTGTAAAGATGTACTGGCATTATTTAAATATTAACATTCTCAAGGGTGATACATCTTAGAAGAAGAACAGTAAGAGTGCTTTCAGGGCTGAATAATTGCTTTGGCAATTTGAACTGATCAAATTGACCAGATAATTACCAAACCTCACCTCATTTTGCATGTATACGTGATGACCATGTCCAGGAAAACTAGAATGATGGCTTAAACTATCATATATATAGTAGACTCCATGTCCACCTGGACCACTGGCCCCAGGACATGTACTATCATATATATGGTAAGCTGCACTTCCACTCGGAGGCCTGGAAAGGGGACAGGTATTATCATACATATGGCAGAGTTCATGTCCACCTGGAGGAGTGTAGCCAGGACATATTCTATTATATAAAAGATAAAATCCACTTTCTGCCGGGCATGGTGGCTCATGCCTGTAATCCCAGCACTTTGGGAGTCCAAGCCGGGCAGATCATGAGATCAAGAGATCAAGACCATCCTGGTCAACAGGGTGAAACCCCATTTCTACTAAAAATACAAAAAATTAGCTGGGCGTGGTGGTGCACACCTGTAGTCCCAGCTACTCAGGAGGCTGAAGCAGGAGAATCACCTGAACCTGGGAGACGGAGATTGCAGTGAGCCGAGATCGCGCCACTGCACTCCAGCCTGGCAACAGAGCAAGACTCCATCAAAACAAAACAAAACAAAACAAAACAAAACAAAAAAACACTTTCACCCGAAAGACTGGAGTCAGAGCATATGCTAGCATATGTACAGTAGGCCTCATTTTCCCCATAGTATTGGACCCAGTACAAATACTACTATATATATGGTAATTTCCAATTCCAACTGGAGGACTGCCAGGGGGCTCTATATTATCATCTATGTGGTAGATGTCACATCTACCTGGAGGACCAGCAGGGAGCATATATTATCATATACACGGTAATTCTTACTTCTACCTGGAGGAATGGCAGAAGGTCATATATTATATGGTAGGCTCTACTTCCACCTGGAAGACCAGACCCAGGACATATAGTATATATATTGGTAGACTTCCTCTTCCACCTAGAGGAATAGACCCAGGGCATATTTTATCTTATATATGGTAGACTCCCCTTCCACTGGGAAGAACAGACCCAGGATATATATTATCATATATATAGTAGATTCCTTCCACCTGGAAGTCTGGACCCAGTGCATATAGTATTATATATATGGTAAACTCCCCTTCCACCTGGGAGACTGGGATCAGGGAATATATTATATATGGTAGACTCCTTTCACGTAGAGGAGTGGAGCCAGGGCATATACTATCATATATATGGTAGACTCCTCTTCCACTTGGACGAATAGACCCAGGGCATATTTTACCTTATATATGGTGGTAGACTCCTCTCCCACCTGGAGGAATAGACCCAGGGCATATATTATCATATATATAGTAGACTCCTCTTCCACTGGGAGGACTTAACCCAGTGTGATGGTTAATACTGAGTGTCAACTTGATTGGATTGAAGGTTACAAAGTATTGATCCTGGGTGTGTCTGTGAGGGTGTTGCCAAAGGAGATTAACACTTGAGTCAGCGGGCTTGGAAAGGCAGACCCACTTTCAATCTGGGTGGCACCATGTAATCAGCTGCCAGCTCAGCTAGAATATAAGTAGGGGAGAAAAATGTGAAAGAGAGACTGGCCTAGCCTCCCAGCCCACATCTTTCTCCCGTGCTGGACGCTTCCTGCCCTTGAACATTGGACTCCAAATTCTTCAGTTTTGGAGCTTGAACTGGCTCTCTGTGCATCCCAGTCTGCAGACAGCCTATTGTGGGACTTTGTGATCATGTGAGTCTATACTTAATAAACTCCCATATATATATACACACACACACACACACACACATATATTCCATTAGTTCTGTCCCTCTAGAGAACCCTAATATATTGTTATATACATGATAGACTCCCCTTTCTCCTGCAGCCAGGACATATATTACCTTACATACAGCAGTAGACTCATGTCCAGAATGACACCATTAAAGGCACCCAGTGAGGTTTTCTATTCTAGTGTTGGCTGCATGTAGATTTGGTCAGCAAAGTCCCCATAACCTCCAAATCCACTGGATGTCCTTTGATGCTAAAGCCCACTGACTTGGTACAAAACTCTCAAGTTGTGAAATAGAGTCATATAAAAATGAACCCTCAGTCCCTCACCTGGAATTCCATAATTCTGAATATGTCCTTTTCAGGCACTTTCTTGGACCATGTTTTGAGTGACTTGCCTGCACAGCTGACCTCTGCCTTGGATACTACCAAGGCTACAGCATTTGAGATGATGGGTCAGTCGTTTTTGTTTTCCAGTCGTAGTCAGGGTTCTCCAGAGAAACAAAGCCAATGGGATATAGAAGTACATAGAGATTATTTTATGGAATTTGGCACATGACTGTGGGAGCTGGAAAGTCTGAAATCTTCAGGACATGGTGGGAGGCTGGAGATTCAGGCAAGACTGGTTGCAACCTCGAGTCCTAATTCTGCAGGACAGTGGGCTGGAAACTCAGGCATAATTTCTATACTGTAGTCTTAAGGCAGAATTTGTTCTTTGGAAAACCCCCTATTTTTTTTTTTTTTTTGAGACAGAGTCTCATTCTGTTGCCCATACTGGAGTGCAGTGGTGTGATATCAGCTCACTGCAACCTCTGCCTCCCAGGCTCAAGCAATTCTCATGCCTCAGCCTCCCTGATACCTGGGATTAAAGGCAGGGGCCATCAAGCATGGCTAAATTTTGTATTTTTAGTAGAGACAAGGTTTTGCCATGTTGGCCAGGCTGAGACCCAGTCTTATTCTTAAGGCTTTTAAGTGGTTGGATGGGACCCACCTACACGATGGAGGGTCATGTTCTTTATTTAAAGTCAACTGATTGCAGACGTTGATCACATCTACAAAATAACTTCACAACAACACCTAGACTGGTTTGTGTAAACAATTGGGTACTATAGCCCAGTGAAGGTTACATATAAAATTAACCAATACATCCCAGGGACACTCAATAGGTCCAGTCCTTCTAGTAGAAGAAGAATCTACCATATATAAGATAATATATGCCCTGGGTCTATCATCTATGTATCTTACCTATCTATCATCTATCTATGTATCTATGTACTAAACAAAAAAACCAGGGCTAGGCATGGAGGCTCATGCCTGTAATCCCAAGACTTTGGGAAGCCAAGGCCTGAGGACTGCTTGAGCCCAAGATTTCAAGATCAGCCTGGGCAAGATGGTGAGACCCTGTCTCTATTTAAAAAATAAAAAATAACCTTAAAAATGGAAAAATCAGACTTTTAAATAATTAGTTTTATTCAGTATCTTACTGAAAATTGCAATTCCAGAATCTTTCGGAGAGTTTCTGTTAGACTGCAGCCCACAGCTTACCTACAGGCGGTGGAGGTTCCGCAGGTGCTCAGAAGTTACAACAAATGTGCTCAGAAGCCATAAAAGTCATATGTTCTCAGAAGTCATTTCCGATGTGTTCAGATGTTACATTAGAGCCAGTTCTCATCAAGGTTTGGGTGCCAGGGAACAACTGGTTATAGATAACAGAGGCATAGTCATTCATCCTGTCGGACATTATCTTATGTGCTGGAAGGCGCAGGGGCTAGGAGCATTGAAACCATCTTTTCTAAAAATGCAGTGATTCAGGCAAGAGATGTGGGAATCTATGATCGATTTATCCCATTTATCACCCTCAGGGCATTCTTCCACAGGGCTGGGCTCAGTCACTGAATCAGGGACTTTGTGACAGTCCCCTGGCAAACAGAAGGCACTAACATAGCTTGTTACATTTGCTACTTTGTCTCACATATCTGTCTATCTCCTCCTGGTTCCTATTGGTAGTTTCTCTGGAGAACTCTGGCTAACACAGGAAATCATGCTATTCTTAGGAGGAAATTCTTAGCATTTCCTCCTAAGAATGGCATTCAATGATAACATTTTACAACTTATGTGTCTTACACCTGGAAGAAGAAGTGGCTGTGTAAAGGAGAAACGGGGATAGAACGCCCTTCAATGCTTGACTCCTGATCCCTGGAAAGGTTGGACAGGTGAGTGCAAGCCTACACAAGGAAGGATTTGGATGGAGACAGAGAAGCTCTGTCTGGTGAACATCATTTTGATAAAATAATTACTACCAATAATGAAAGTTTAGCAGCCGTTAATCAGGACGCCATCCCTTTTACAAAAAATACTGCTACAAATATGACCCGATGCTCATTAAGGTCTTCGTCATCATTCTTGGTGATTACTAGTATCCTCATTTGCAAATTTATTTTGCCAGTCAAAGGTGAAGGCTATAGAGAGGGGAGCAAGTGGCCCTGCGTGGCCAAATGTTTTGTCTTGCAAGCTCGAAAATCGATTACATTTTCATTAGCCTCCTGATTAGTCACGGTCTCTTAGAAGAAAGAGGGTTCTGTTTATATGCTGAACCCCTCTGTCTTCTTTTTAATGAGTAGTTTCCTTTTTGTTATACAGACCAAGAAAAAAGGCGACTGGATTGGATGTAAAATTATAGTTGATCTGCTTTCATGAATAAAGAATATTCATAAAGCAAAGAGGAGACACATCATATCACTTCGTAGGGAGTAAAAAAAAAATTGCTTTCAAGCGTCTCTCTGTGTCAACAAACTTCAGTTAGAAAGCAGTATTCCTAATTGAAGTAGATTATTACCTAAGGATGAAAATGAAGCCACATAAAGGTATTGAATCTTTGGGTTGGAGTCCTTCATAATTCTGGCCTTCTTTTTTGTGTGCTGACTTCCTGCAGACTTTTCAGGCAGTCCCACAGTGAGCAGGAGGAGAACCATGGGGCTTAATCACCCATGAAATCCTACAGCAGTGCACGGGCTGGGGAAGGAGGGCTATTATTTGCACATAGGGAGGTGTGAGCACCATTAAACTGTTGGGCTGCAGAGAATCTACATGTACTATAGATGAGGCCTGAGAGTAACTCAGTATCTTCATTTGTTAGCTAAGTTTTCTAGTAAAAATACAAGTACACAAATAAACGGCATTCATTTTCTTGTTTTGGTTTGCTTTAAGATAATAGACTTATTTTTAGGGCATTTTTAGGCTCACAGTAAAATAACCAGAAAATACAGAGAGGTTTTATAAACCCTTGTTGATGAAAAAAAGTCAAATTTTGTAAAATATTTGAAGAAATTTATGCTGAGTCAAATATGAGTGACCAGTGGACCGTGACACTGTTACAGAAGAGGGATCCCGATCCAGACCCCAAGAGAGAGTTCTTAGACCTCATACAAGAAAGAATTCAGGGTGAGTTCATAGAGTAAAGTGAAATCAAGTTTATTGAGAAAGCAAAGGCATGAAAGCATGGCTACTCGGTAGGCAGAGCAGTGGTGTGGGCTGCTCGACTGCTTACACTTATTGTTATTAAGACTTTCCTGATTATATGCTAAACAAGGGGGTGAGTTATTCGTGAGTTTTCTGGGAAAGGGTGGGCATTTCACAGAACTGGGTTCCTCCCCTTTGGGACCATATAGGATAATTTTCCGATGTTGCAATGGCATGTGTAAGCTGTCATGGCGCTGGTGAGAGTGTCTTTAGCCAATAATGCATTATAATTAGCGTATAATGAGCACTGAAGACAACCAAATGTCACGCTCATCACCATCTTGGTTTTGGTGGGTTTTGACTGGCTTCTTTACAGTATGCTATTTTATCAGCAAGGTCTTTGTGACCTATATCTTGTGCCGACCTCCTGTCTCTTCCTGTGACTTAGAATGCCTTAACTTCCTGGGAATGTAGCCCAGTAGGTCTCAACCTTGATTTACCCAGCCCCTATTCAAGATGAAGTTGCCGTGGTTCAAATGCCTCTGATAACACAGCCCTCAGGAGATCCTGAGCACATGCGTCCAAGGTGGCCGGGACACAGTCTAGTTTTGTGCATTTTAGGGAGACATGAGACGTTAATCAAATACATATAAGATGTGCATTTGTTCAATTCAGAAAGGCAGGACAACTCCAAGCTAGGGGGGCTTCCAGGTCATAGGTAGATTTAAACATTTTCTGATTGGCAATTGGTTGAAAGAGTTATTATCAAGAGAAAAGAATGTCTGGGCCAGGCATGGTGGCTCATGCTTGTAATCCCAGCACTTTGGGAGGCCGAGGTGGGCGGATCACAGGGTCAGGAGTTCAAGACCAGCCTGACCAAACATGCTGAAACCCCATTGCTACTAAAAATACAAAAATTAGCCAGGTGTGTTAGTGTGTGCCTGTAATCCCAGCTACTCAGGAGGCTGAGGCAAAAAATCACTTGAACCCAGGAGGCAGAGGCTGCGTTGCGGTGAGCCGAGATTGCACCACTGCACTCCAGCCTGGGCAACAGAGCAAGACTTCGTCTCAAAAAAAAAAAAAAAAAAAAAAGAGAAAAGAATGTCTGGGTTACGATGATAAGAGGTTGCGAAGACCAAGGTTTTACTAACATGTGGATGAAGCCTGCTAATTCCAAAAGGGAGGAGGGTATAATGAGGCTTGTCTGACCGTCTGTTCTCGCCATGGCCTGAACCAGTTTTTCAGGTTAACTTGGAAAGCCCTTGTCCAAGAGGAGAGGGTCCATTCCGATTCAGATGGTGGGAAAGGAGAGAGGCTTTGAATTTTTTTTTTTTTTTTTTTGAGACGTAGTCTTGCTCTGTCACCCACGCAGTGGCGTGATCTCGGCTCACTGCAACCTCCGCCTCCCGGGTTCAAGCGATTCTCTTGCCTCAGTCTCCTGAGTAGCTGGAATTACAGGCGTGCGCCACCACACCTGGCTAATTTTTTTTATATTTTTGGTAGTTACAGGGTTTCAACATGTTGGCCAGGCTGGTCTCCAACTCCTGACCTCAAATGATCCACCTGCCTCGGCCTTCCAAAGTGCTGGGATTACAGGTGTGAGACATTCTGGCAATTTTATTTTTAATTTTATTTTTCATTTATACCCTCTCATTCAATCCATTTTCCAGTCTCAAATTAGTGTAATACATTTGTGACAATTGATAAAACAATGTTGATACTTTGAACCCAAAATATCTGAGGCAGGTCTCAGTCAATTTAGAAAGTTTATTTTGCCAAGGTTAAGTACACACCTGTGACACCGCCTCAAGAGGTCCTGATGATGTTTGTCCAAGGTGGTCAGGGCAGAACTTGGTTTTATACATTTTAGGGAGACATGAGACATCAATCAATATATGTAAGATGTACATTGGTTCAGTCTGGAAGGCGGGACAACTCAAAGAGGGAGGGGGACTTGCAGATCATAGGTAGATAAGAGAAAAAATGTTTGCATTCATTTGAGTTTTTGATTAGCCTTTCACTGAATGCAAAATTTACAGGAATTAGTCACTTATGCCTCAGTCTAGCTTAGTGAAACAATAGGGCAGAGGAAGCCATCAAATATCCACTTGCCTCACAGGAGCCAAGAGATGACTTGGAGTTCCTTCTGCCCTTTGTCCATGAGGAGTTTCCTTGTTGGCAGATTGTAGAGAGGTATGCAGCTTTTTTCTTTGCAGGTATCTTATTTAGGAACAGAACGGGAGGCAGGTTCGCCTGACACACTTCCCAACTTGACTTTTCTCTTTGGCTTAGTAATTTTGAGATCCTGAGATTTATTTTCCTTTCACAATACATTCTTTTTAACTGAAGTCCATAGTTTATATCAGCTTTACCACTTCTGTTGTACACTCTCTGGGTTCTGACAAGTGCATATATGTTACTATATCATTATAACACCATTGCAGATGTAGTGCAATCCAGAGAGTATATCCAGAATTGATTTAGAATTCCAGTCTGTGTGATACTATGTTTTTGGTTGGTTGGAGTCTTCCTCTCTTGCTCTGTCACCCAGGCTGGAGTGCAGTGGTATAATCTCAGCTCACTGCCACCTTCGGCTCCCAGGTTCAAACGATTCTCCTGCCTCAGCCTCCCGAGTAGCTGGAATTACAGGTGCGCACCACCATGCCTCTCAAAGTGTTGGGATTACAGGCGTGAGCCACCATGCCAGGCCACTATGTATTTTTTAAACCCCCAATTCAATTTCTCTGAATCAATTAAGAAATCAATCCACCTCTTCTAATAAAATACAAAGGATTGAATGTTTCTTCTGCTCACTGTGTTAGTCTGTTCTCACACTGCTACAAAGAACTACCTGAGACTGGGTAATTTATAAAGAAAAGAGGTTTAATTGGCTCACAGTTCTGCAGGCTATTCAAGAAGCATGGCTGGGGAGGTCTCAGGAAACTTACAATCATGGAGGAAGGTGAAGAGGAAGCAAGAGTCTTACCCGGCCAGAGCAGGAGCGAGAGAGAGAGAGAGGAGGTGCCACACACTTTTCAACATCCAGATGTTTCTGACAACTCTATCACAAGAACCATACTTGAAGGACAGCGCTAAACCATTAGAAAGTGCCCCGATGAGCCAGTCGCCTCCCGCCAGGCCCCACCTCCAGCTTTGGGGATTACAATTGAACTTGAGATTTAGGCAGGGGCGTAGATCCAAGCCATATCACTCACCATCAAGGAGTCATAATCATCATCAAGGAAGTAATGTCAGCAGTACGAAGGCAATAAGAAAAGGTGGTGCCTGTTGGGAGTGTGTCATCTATTAAGAGCATACATTGATAAGCACTAGACATTTGTAATATACGTAGGAGCATAATGCAGTTTAAGAAAACAAAGACAAGATTGTTCTGCACCTCCCAAAGCCCTAGGATTGTCATGGAGCAAACCAAACTTCAGGGACAAAAAAGCTTTTTTTTTTTTTTAAAGAAAATACCAAATTATGACTGCAGCTCTATTTTTGACTTCCATGAGAGGCAATTCCAAATTGACAAACTTTATTTCCCAGCTTTGAGAATGGACTTTACTTGTGGGGTGACTGAGAAAGAGGATACCACAAATGCTCATTGCATAGAGTAGTGTTTGGCCAGTTAAGCAAAGGAAAGGATTTAGTTTCTATTTTAAGGATTGTAGGCTTCCCAGGATTTTCTGTAGGCCTTGCCTTGTTTGCACAAACATGATAAAGGAACTGTTTCGTTGATGTCCTGGTGAAAACGCCTTTGCAAAATTGTGACTGAGACAGAGGAAGAGATCTAACCTAACCAACTCCACCTTGCTTCTAACCTCTAAGCTGTCCTTGTTCATTCCTGGGTGTAGGCCGAACTAACTTTGGGAGAAACTAAGTTTATAGTTTATAGTTTAAAACAAACATGATAACAGCCCTTTCCAAAGCAGACCTCCTTCTTGCCTCGGGACTAGACTGCCTTTCAGGACTCACAGCCGCCAAGATTAGAAATTGTGGTTTGGGAGTCATGCAGCTGGAGGCAACAAAATTCTGACCCTCTCTAAACTGCTCCTAAGATCAGTGCCTGAGATATTTTGCAGACCCTGCACTTGATGGATCAGTTGGCACCACTCAGATCAATAAACTAGCCATCCAGGAACTGATTCAGCAGGAAGACAGCTTCAATTCCCTACGATTTCATCCCTGACCAATCAGCATTCCCGGCTCACTGGCTTCCTCCCACCCACCAAGTTGTTCTTAAAAACTCTAATCCCGGAATGCTGGGATCAGAGTTTTTAAAATCTCCCTGATTTTACTCACATGAGGGAGACTGATTTGAGTAATAATAAAACTCCAGTCTCCGCAGAGGCACCTCTGGGTGAGTCACTGTTTCTCTATTGCAATTCCCCTATCCTGATAAATCTGCTCTGTCTAGGCAGCAGGCAAGGTCAACCCTTTGAGCAGTTACACTGGGCTTCTTGAGGGAACTAATTTCCAACTCTTTGGCTTTTTTGTCTCTCTGTTGGTGAGGTTTCATTTCTAGTCTGTGCGAACCTCCGTCTTCTGAGATGTCAAGCAGTTGCTGGGGAATTAGTTCATATTTATTACTCTGGCTGTGATTGCTCTCTTCAGATCTAGGACTTTGACGTTTCATTTTTCAAGTGATTGTGTTTTTTTAACCTGTATTTCCATGTGTCAATGGTAAGAGGAAGCGTGAGTGCATTTGCTCAGCCCCTTCTGTCACTAGGATGAAACCACAGTGATCATTTAAAAGATAAATAAGGGCTGAGTGCAGTGGCTCACACATGTAATCCCAGCACTTTGGGAGGCTGAGGTGGGCAGATCAGGAGGTCAAGAGATCAAGAGATCAACAACATCCTGGCCAACATGGTGAAACCCTGTCTCTACTAAAAAAATAAATACAAAAATTAGCTGGGCGTGGTGGTGTGCGCCTGTAGTCCCAACTACTCGGGAGGCTGAGGCAGGAGAATTGCTTGAACCTGGCAGGCAGAGGTTGCAGTGAGCTGAGATCACACCGCTGCACTCCAGCCTGGCGACAGAGCAAGACTCCATCTCAAAAAAAGCAAAAAACAATTTTCCAAAATGTTAACATTGACTTTCTGGGTTGTGAGATCACAGATACTATATGTCATACTATATTCTTTAATTATATCTGTAATCTTACCATTTTGAGCAATAAAAAAATAATATTTGGGCTGGGCATGGTGTCTCACACCAGTAATCTCGGCATATTGGGAGGTTGAGGTGGGAGGCTTGCTTAAGCCCAGGAGTTTGAAACCAGTATGAGCAACATGGCAAAACCCCATCTCTACAAAAAATACAAAAATTAGCTTGGCATAGTGGCACCTGCCTGTAGGCCTGGCTACTTGGGAGACTGAGGTAGGAGAATCACCTGAGCCCAGGAAGTCAAGGCTGCAGTGAGCTGTGACTGCACCACTGCATTTCAGCCTGGGCAACAGAGGGAGAGCCTGCCTCCGTAATAAATACACACATACATAATTAAAATAATAATATTTGAAAAACATAGTGGATACTATTGCCTGGCAATTATAATACCTTTAACTGAGTATCACATGAGAGTAGCCAAGACTGATTACTCAAAATGGCATTATTTGGCCACAGTTAAGGACATGTAAATTTGGGGAAGAATTCATGAAACAGAGAATGAGGTATTTGATCAAAGATGAAGATCTCTGCTTCTCTTGGAATATATCAAAGAACAACAAGACACATTCATTGTGATTTCAGGAAAGGTTTTACTGGGATGACTTCAGAAGCAAGACCTATTTCCAATTGCATAAATGGCTAGCGCACATTGTTGATACGAAGGACTGAGTCAGTGGGAAATAAAAAGCTAATCTAAGACACTGACATAAAGCAACTAGGAAAGAAATGTGGACAGTGGTGCAGTCATAAGAAAATGTGTTTGATTTAGAAGTGGCATCATTTATGAGAGTGACAGGCAGATTCACACAAGCACGTAGAATGCACCCTACAGACACAGAGCTGACGCACCTCACTTAAAGGGGAGCTGGTATTTAGGATGCATAATTTAGGGAGAAGATGATAAAATAATGGCGAACCAATAGCCCCCCCCACTCCCCCACTATAGCAAAGAAAATAGACATAGCCTGAATTTTTGGTGCACAATTTTAAAAGCAGATACTGTAAAAGTAAACTTGAGCTGGTTGCGGTGGCTCACGCCTATAATCCCAGCACTTTGGGAGGCCAAGGCGGGTGGAACACTTGAGGCCAGAAGTTCAAGACCAACCTGGCACACATGGTGAGACCCTGTCTCTACCTAAAAATACAAAAATAAGCCTGGTGCAGTGGTACATGCCTGTAATTCCAACAGCTCTGGTGGCTGACGCATGAGAATCGCTTGAACCCAGGAGGCGGAGGTTGCAGTGAGCTAAGATGGTGCCACTGCACTCCAGCCTGGGTGACAATGGAGATTCTTGTCAAAAAGAAAAAGAAAAGAAAAAAAGAAAACAGGGGATGGAAAAGTATGATATAGAAAATTAATTAAAATATGAGAACCTTGAAAGCTGTATATCATTACAGGTTAGGATTAACTGATTAAGCACTATTCAATCTCTCTCTTTTTGTGGGGGATCCAGACTGGAGTGCAGTGGTACAATCATAGCTCACTGCAGCCTCTAAGTCCTGGGCTTGAACGATCCTCCTGCCTCAGCCTCTTGAGTAGCTGGGAGTACAGGTGTGCATCACCATGCCCAGCTAAGTTTTTAATTTTTTGTAGAGATGGGAGGTGGGAGTCTCTATGTTGCGTAGGCTGGGGTCAAACTCCTGGCCTCAAGCCATCTTTCCACCTCGGCCTCCCAAGGCTCTGAGATTACAGATGTGAGCCACTGTGCCTGGCCTCTTATTTTTCTTAATGTCTGAGTTGCACAAGACTCCCACCTACAGAGAAGAAGGATGAAAAGAGATTAAGCTCTGATGAGAAGCCATTCAGTCTGGTGTGTTTCCTTCTTTGTAGGATTCTGAACAGATCACGTTATCGCTAGGTTTCAGCTTTTTCAGCTTCAAAACAAAAAGTCAGATCTGAGTTATCTTGACTGTTCTTAATGAAATTCTTTGAGTCCCGTATAGAGAAAAAAGTACATAATTTTCCCCTATTTTGTTTTGTAATATAGAGAGATTTCCATCTTTCTATTCTTTGTTTAGAATACAGCTTTATGTTTTGTTTTGAATAAATCTTTGAGAACGAGATGCTGACTTCTATGGGTTATTCAAGGTGAATTTTCATTTCAGGCATAAAAAAAAGAATGATTCACTCTTGGGAAATGTTAGCTGACTAAGTTGCCACTCCTTTTAAGCCAGGAGTCAGCAGTAAAGTGCGTTTTTATACAGAATGTTACCTATTCAATGTAAGTCTTTAATAAGGCATAATAGAGGGTTTTAAAAGAAATCCAGACTTCATGAAATGAGAATATCCAGAGAAAAAGGATTGATTTTAAAAAGAAAAAAAAAAGGAACCTTCAATGTTAGCTGTATTCAGCCAAGGGGATCTGCTAATGGAATGATGAAATCCAGTTGGGAAGTGAAGGGAAATTTCCCAGCCACCCGACTCAAAGCACAATATCCTAAAGTGCTTAATGAAGGCTAACCTGTGAAGGATTAGGAGTTTAGACACGTAGTTACTTAAGGTTTCTTATGCCCATAACCGAACTTTCTCGCAATAAAAGAAAGAAATAAGTCAGCATGATGGCTCCGTCACTGGTCTGGCCTCAGATAGTACTGGTGTCTCATAGTGATAAATGGAAGGAATGTAGAAATCTTCTAACGGATTCCACATTTCTGGTGTTGTTTTTGACTCCTCTGACTTTATCTTTACCCCAATTACCCTGTAGCCTGATCTCAGTATTTCCCCTGAAATACAACAGCTTTTCTCTAAAATACAACAATCTTGTCTCCCTTCATCGACAGATCATTGTTCCATAGCAAAGTAATCATTGAGGGAAGACGTGAAAGAAAAAAAGACTATTGTATATGCCTGCCAATTACTCTGTTATTGCTCTGATTTTCTTTTCTTTCTTTATTTTAGCCAATCTGCCCTTGTTTTAGGGAACAATTTTTCATGGAGCTGAAATCAAAATGTGTTCTTAACCAAGTTGTCATTTTTCATAGACTGTCGATGCGATAATACCTTCAGGCTCATGGAGAAGATATAGTTTACAAAGGTCCATTTTGGTATATACGATCTTCTCCTTCTACATTTTCAATAGCTTGAGTTGAGCCACTGCATGCAAATTGGTGACCTTGCCAATGACGCTGGTTAGGTCTACTCCTTCACGAATCCCCTTTGTCTTGGTGAACGAATGGAGGGGTTTAAGATAAGACCAGTGGTCAATGCTGTAGCTGACTTACAAATACCTGGAAAAGTGGTGACATGGGATCGGTTATCACTGATAAGCTTCACCCAAAACCTTACAGAAAATGTACTAAAAACTTTTTTTAATCCAGAAAACTATGTTTTCACTGTTAGATTATGCTTTTTTTAATCCAGAGATTTATATTTTAGGTTAAATGTATACATTCTATTTATCTATGCTGAATCAGGTCAAAATTAGGTGTTTAGTTTGTTGAATTCCATGATGTTACCTCATGCTGAATTCATTCAGTTGTGAGCAAAAAGATTCTGAATGACAACCAAAATGTCAGCTATATGTTTATTCCAATTTATTTATAGTGTTAATTTAGCAAACCTTTTAACTGCTAGGCATCAGCCTAAGGCAATCATCTTCTCCAATTAGGAAGTATATATGCAAAACTACATTATAATTAGGGAGGTAATTTTTGAGTTTACGGAGTCATAAAACGTAAGTGAATTGGGAGATAATTTTTGAGTTGACAGAGTCATAAAGCATAAGTGAGTTGAATGTTTCCTGACTGAAATGCATTAAGGAATTCATTTCTATAAAAAGAGCTGCAAGTTCTTGGAAATGTAGGTTGCTCTCAGCTAGGCAGGGTGTTTTCTCCTCCAGCTAGAGTTAGTATTTCCAATAGATATTGCAACTTGGACTTATATGTCTTTTACTTGTTTTGTTTCATTTCATTAGATGCTTTGGACGACAGACTGTGCGTATCTGGGTATGTTCACACCTCCATTCAAGTAGGATTTGTTGTCTGAGTCACTCTCTTTACTTAAGGCAATGATCACTGTCTCTTCCGTACTGAATATATTATATTTTGGTTTACATTTTTCCCTTTTGCAACTCCTCATTTTCAAGTTATATGTGTACACTGCCCATGGTCTCAAAAGAAGCAAATTAACTTACATAAATGACAACCGCATATTTGAAGGTTTTTGGAAGATTTTCCTGCATGGAAATATGTCAATGTTGTGTCATCACTGGGTTATTTATTTGTAACTATATATCTAAAATCAAGAGGAGAGGGCAGGGATGTTCTTAGGATAAATAATAATAGAGTAAACTCTCTGACTCTGATGGTGGGTGGTGATGTTATTATTTTAGGGAAAAGTTATCTATGACCGAGATGATGGATCATGAGCATCTCCGTCCAGGAAAAGCAATTCTATGACTGAGATGGTAAGACTTGGGCATCTCAGCCCAGGAGAAGCAGTCTATGAACAAGACAATGAGTGCTGATTATCTTATTCCTGGTTTTATTAGAACAGGACTTTGCAATGTTCTACTTCAGCCTCTAGCTCAAGAATGACTTGCTGATTAACAGGCTTAAGCTTCCTTGACAGAGTGGGGTCTTGGCAAAAATGCTGAGTAGGGAGTAGTAGAAGCTTGTTGGGGGCTCTGGTAGCTGTTTCTTTCAGTAATCAGGCTTCCTTGAAAACACAACCCTCTTGCCTCACTCTGCCCACTTCAGATGTCCCATGGTGCATATACTATGTGAGCAAATCTTTCCTATTTTAGAAATGTTTCCCTTCTGGCCGCACACAGTAGCTCATGTCTGTAATCCTAGCACTTTGAGAGGCTGAGGCGGGAGGATTGCTTGAATCCAGAAATTCAAGACCACCAGCCTGGGGCAACATAGGGAGACACCATCTCAGCAAAATAAAATAAAATAAAATAAAATAGCTAACTGAGCGTGGTGGTGCATATGCCTGTGGTCCTAGCTACTTGGGAGGGTAAGACAGGAGGATTGCTTGAGCCCAGGAGTTCAAAACCAGCCTGGGCAACATATCAAGACCCCATCTCTGCCAAAAAATAAAATAATTAGCTGAGCATAGTGGTGTACATGCCTGTGGTCCTAGCTACTTGAAAAGGTAAGGCAGGAGGATTGCTTGAGCCCAGAAGTTCAAAACCAGCCTGGACAACATACCAAGACCTCATGTCTACAAAAAATAAAATAATTAGCCAGGTATGGTAGTGAGTATTCGCAGTGATTTGGGAGGCTGAGGCAGGAAGATCCCTAGCCCAGGAGATTGAGGCTGCGGTGAGCTGTGATCGCACCACTGCACTCCAGCCTGGGGGACAGAGCAACAACTTGTCTCAAAAAGAAAAAAAGAGAAAAATGTTTCCCTTCCTTACTGAGATCAGATCATACATGTTCCATTGCTGCTTTTTTTGGGGCATTCCTCAAATCAGTGTAACACATTCTCATTAGTGGTTCTGGTGGCTCCTGTATCAATGTCTAGTATTTTCAGGCATTCTGGCCTCTAATACTGGAAATGCATTGCCTAGGCTAGCCACGAGGTATAGTTGGTAAACAAAATAAAACAAAACAGGAACACATCTGAACTGCTCCTGGAGTCTCACATGCAAATGCTCCTACCCCTTTAACAATTCCACAACCCCCCCTAATGTATGCAGTCCAGTTTCATGAGCGGAATTGAAGTGGACAGTTCTGCTTTAAATTGGTGGAGGGGACTGAATTTGCAGGAAAACACTGAGTTCATTTTTTTCTCTCTCTCTGAACATAATGTCTTTTTTTTTTTTTTTTTTTTTTTTGAGATGGAGTCTCAGTCTGTCACCCAGCCTGGAGTGCAGTGGCATGATCTCGGCTCACTGCAACCTCCACTTCCCAGGTTCAAGTGATCCTCCTGCCTCAGCCTCCCAAGTACCAGTGATGACAGGCGTGCACCACCACACCCAGCTAATTTTGTATTTTTAGGAGACATGGGATTTCACCATGTTGTCCAGGCTGGTCTCAAATTCCTGACCTCAAGTGATCCACCTGCCTCAGCTTGCCAAAGTGCTGGGATTACAGGCCTGAGCCACCGCACCTGGCCAGGATACATGTTTTCTTTAAAGCAAAAAATAATCATGTGAACTTCAAGTTTTGAAGATAACGTCAGAGAACAGACACAGTCCAGGACTAAGCCTGAAGAAGAGAGATTTTTCTCAGCTCTCAGGAAGCAATGCACAACTACAGGGCAGGAACGGGAGTCTCAGGAAACAGTAATGGGGCCCAGGTGGGATGGTAGGGGAAGTCTGCCACACCAAGGAAGGCTCTGGAAGGATGGGCATCAGAGATGGTCATGAATATCTTTCATCCATCAGTACTTGCAACATAATCTTTGGTGTTTGTTGGTTTTGTTTTTTGAGACAGGGTCTCGTTCTGTTGCCCAGGATAGAGTGCAGTGGTGCAATCATAGTTCATTGCAGCCCCTGGGTTCAAGCAGTTGTTCTGCCTCAGCGTCCTAGTAGCTAGGACCACAGGCATGTACTGCCACACCCAGCTAATTTTTGTATGTTTAGTAGAGACAGGGTTTTGCCATGTTGGCCAGGCTGGTCTTGAACTCGTGGCCCCAGTGATCCACCTGCCTCGGCCTCCCAAAGTGATGGGATTACAGGCATGAGCCCTGATGCCCAGCAAGCCGGCCAACATAATCTTTGGAGGTCAAAGAGTCCTGGAGATTTCACTTATGAGACAAAGCAAAGCATCATTCCACATTCCTAAATTGACTTTACATTTGGACATACACCCTGAAACAAAGTTGACATTCAAGCAAATACCCATAAATACAATTATCTATTTATGACTTCCTTTAGTTTTGAGGAGGATTCTTAGCAGAGCAGATGTTAAGATGTCTATGCCGATATTTATTTCACTACAGAGATGTATAAAAGAATGGAGAGTGCCTAAAAAAGTTAAAGATATCAAAATAGTGTTTATAAGAAAGTCAGGCTGGGTGCAGTGACTCATGCCTGTGGTTGTAGTATTTTGGGAGGCCAATGTCAGGGGATTGCTTGAGGCCAGAAGTTTGTGGCTGGCCTGGGCAACATAGTGAGACCTCATCTCTACAAAAAAGTAAATATTAAAAAATTAACTAGGCATGGTGACACTCAACCTGTAGTCTCAGCTACTCAGGAGGCTGAGGCAGGAGGATCACTGCCAAGCCTGGGAGGTCGAGGCTACATTGAGCTGTGATTGCACCACCGCACTCCTGCTTGAGTGACAGAGTGAGACCCTGTCTCTAAAAAAACAAAAGAAATTCAGCTTAGTGGGGGTCTTTTTAAACTATTATTTCATTTGGAAAAAACTTCACTTTGGTATTGGTAAATAATACATTTATGCATACACATAAAGTTTAAATTCCCAGTGCCCAACGCGGTGGCTCACGCCTGTAATCTCCCAAGACATGCAGGTCACCTGAGGTCAGGAGTTCGAGACCAGCCTGGCCAACATAGTGAAACCCCATCTCTACTTAAAATACAACAACTAGTCAGGTGTTGTGGCTCGCGCCTGTAATCCCAGCTACTTGGGAGGCTGAGGCAAAAGAATTGCTTGAACCCAGGAGGCGAAGGTTGCAGTGAGCCGCGATCGTGCCTCTGCATTTTAGCCAGTGGAACAGAGTAAGACTTTGTCAAAAAAAAAAAAAAAAAAAAGAAGAGTTCGGCTGGGGGAGAGATAGCATGGGGAGAAATGCCAGATATAGGTGATGGGGAGGAAGGCAGCAAATCACACTGCCATGTGTGTACCTATGCAACAATCTTGCATGTTCTTCACATGTATCCCAAAACCTAAAATGCAATAAAAAAATAAAAAAATAAAAAACAATTTTTTTAAATGATAAAAAAAAAAAAGAGTTCAAATTCCCAATCATTGTTTTTCAACAGGTAGTCTTATAAATCTTCAACTTACAGCTCTGGTCTTTCTCTTAGGGATGCTCTTTGTACAAAGAGGACTGAATGCACAGAGTCTCATGTCCATCCTGAGAGTAACATGGCCTGAGCTACCAGCTTCTCCACACCCCTGGTTGCTGAAAGCCGTGCTGTGAAACCTCAAATCTGGTTTAGAATTCCTTCCCCAGCCACAGATGGAAATATCAGACTACATGTGTTCACTGCAGATAATTCAGATACAAATAGGTGTTCTACCAAAAACGAAATATTGTGATATAGACAATTCTATCACTTGGCATAATTACTAATGTTCTTCTTTAAGGATAACATATGATTATGGTTTGAATAGTGATCTCCTGTCCCCCAAATTCACATGATAAAGTGCTAATCCCCAATACCTGTGAATGTGACCTTCTTTGGAAGTCAAGTCTCTGTAGATGTCATCGAGTTAAAATGAGGTCATTTGGGTAGGTTCTAAATCCAAAAACTAGTGTTCTAATAAAAAAGATGGAATTTGGGCTGGGTGCAGTGGCCCATGCCTGTAATCACTTCACTTTGGGAGGCCCAGGAGGGTGGATCGTTTGAGACCAGGAGTTTGAGACCAGTCTGGTCAACATGGTGGGACCCCATTTCTACATTTAAGTAAATAAAATGGAGGGGGGCAATTAGGAGGCAGACACACACCCAGGGAAAATGCCAACCACCAGAAGAGAGGGAGGAAGCATGGGACAGTCTCTCCTTCAGAGACTCTTGGAGGAACTGCCATGGTTTGGCTCTGTGTCCCCGCCCAAATCTCACCTCGAATTGTAATCCCCATCATCCTCACATGTCAAGGGCAGGACCAGGTGGAGGCAATTGTATCATGGGGGTGGTCTACCCCATGCTGTTCTTGTGATAGTGAATGATTTCTCATGATATCTGATGGTAATATAAGAGTCTGGCATTTCCCCCTGTTTGCACTAACTCCATCCTGCTGCCCTAAGAAGAAGGCGTGTGCTTCTCTCTTCACCTTCTGCAATGATTGTAAGTTTCTTGAGGCCTCCCCAGTCATGCAGAATTGACTGTGAGTCAATTAAACCTCTTTTTTTAAATATAAATTACCCAGTCCTGGGTATTTCTTCACAGCAGTGTGAGAACAGACTAATACAGGAACCAACTCTGCCACCCTTTTTACCATATACATATATATAATATGTGCATCTATATATATATATACCCACACACATATTTATGTGTGTATGTATATATACATAGAATATGTGTATATATGCATTAAAGTTTGTGTATATATACATAAAATATGTGTGCATATATATATATATAAACACGTACTTTTTTTTTCCCATAAAATCTAGACCCTGCACAACCTGCCAAACCTTTGATCTCAGACTTCCCTGCTGACCTATGTGTCATTATGGTCAAACGTTTTCTGTCCTCTCTGCTCTTATAGTTGAGCATCTTTCTGGGACAAAACCACAGGATTATCGTGCCTACTATGTACTTCTGGAGAGTTTATATGGACGAAATAAAGGAAAAAAGAGATAGATCAAGGGGTGTGATATTTCAGCTTGCGTCTCAACCCAAGTGATATGGTCTGGCTGTGTCCCCACCCCAAATCTCATCTTGAATTGTAGTTCCCATCATTCCCATGTGTTGTGGGGATGGACCTGGTGGGAGATAATTGAATCATGGGAGAGGTTTCCTCCATTCTGTTCTCATGGTAGTGAATAAGTCTCACAAGATCTGCTGGTTTTATAAGGGATTTCCTCTTCCACTTGACTCTCATTGTCTCTTGCCTGCCACCATGTAAGATGTGTCTTTTGCCTTCCACGTGATTGCAAGGCCTCCCCAGCCATGTATAACTGTAAGTCCATTAAACCTCTTTTTCTTTATAAATTACCCAGTCTCATGTATGTCTTTATCAGCAGAGAAAACAGACTAATACACCAGGTCAGTGGAAATTGTGCAAGAGAGTTTGAAGTCATCTTTGTTGCTTTGTGTAAAAGAAGAAATCTCGCCGGGCGTGGTGGTGCATGCCTGTAGTCGCAGCTACTCGGGAGGCTGAGGTGGGAGGATTGCTTGAGCCCAGGAGTTCTGGGCTGTAGTGCTCTATGCCGATCGGGGTGTCCGGACCAAGTTCAGCAACAATATGTTCACCTCCCGGGAGTGGGGGACCACCAGGTTGCCTAAGGAGGGGGTGAACCGGCCCTAGGACGGAAACGGAGTAGGTCAAAACTCCCGTGCTGATCAGTAGGGGGATCGCGCCTGTGAATAGCCACTGCACTCCAACCTGGGCAACATAGCGAGACCCCATCTCTTGTAAAAAAAGAAAGAAAAGAAAGAAATCTCAGTATAGAGGCAGAATCTGCTGCCCTCAAGATTAAGACAGAAGGGAAGAGAGGCAGTGCCCCCTCCCCTGAAGGCAAGTCAGAATGAGGACATGCTCAGTTTGGGACCCAAGTTTCCCAAGAGAAAGTCATTCCTTCTCCCCTGGGATGAGGAAAAGATGAGCATGGGAGTTGGAGAGATTTCTTAAGAGAAGTGTAAGTGGAGGGGTTTCTCCTATACTTTTCCCCTGGAGAGTAAAATAACCACACTCCCATAGGAAAACAATTGTTTCTTTCCTACAGCACGTCAGATCTGTTAATGAATGCTTTACTTTCAACTCGGGCCATTGCAAAATCATCAGCCCGAAAGAGTGGAGACTCTTGCATTAGAATTCACTAAAGTTCAGTTTGTTTACAATGTGGCTTTCCTGTCCAGTGTTTTAAAATTCCACATGTATAACTGACCCTTGGAGAACAGCTCCATTGCTTAAAGAACTCAGCAGGATGTTCAGTAGCTTTGCATACTGAACATTGGGCAGCAGGATGACAGTAGCTTTGCATACTGAAAAAGAAACAGAACAGATTAATAGGGAAAGGCTTTGATGATGAGTTCACCAATAGAGGTGGAGAGAAGGGACAGAGAATTTCAAAAGTGTTGGAGGCTTCTATCCAGGGGCTGGGGGAGACTTTGATGACACAGGCTCAGTTGGGCTCTGTTTGGCAGATACACTTAAGGAGGAATTAGAAAAAAAACCAAAAAGACCCTGGAGGTTTCCAAGGAACTGTCTCTGTTGCAATACTTTGGCTGCAAGATATTTTCTTTTGTCCCCAGCCAGAAGGAGCAATCCTGGTGCTTAAATAAAAAGGCAGGAAGGCCCGAAGTGGCTCTTGACTTGCCAAGGCAGTATTCCGGAAGAATTCAGTCCTATCTTAGGGCATGCTAGGAGCCTGCTGTAGGTGTTAGTATTATCAGAAAAGAGGCCCGACTCAGATCCCAAGAGAGGGTTCTCGAAACTCGTATAAGAAAGAATTCTGGGTGAGTCCATAGAGTAAAGTGAAAGCAAGTTTATTAAGAGAGTAAAGGAATAAAAGAATGGTTACTCCATAGACAGAGCAGCCCCACAGGGCTCCTGGTTGCCCACTTTTATGATTATTTTCTTGATGATATGCTAAACAAGGGGGTGGATGATTCATGCCTTCCCTTTTTAGACCACATAGGATAACTTCCTGACTTTGCCATGGCATTTGTAAACTGCCATGGTGCTGGTGGAAGTGTAGCAGTGAGGATGCCCAGAGGTCACTCTCGTCAGCATCTTGGTTTTGGTGGGCTTAGGCTGGCATCTTTACTACAACTTGTTTTCTCAGCCAGGTTTTATGACCTGTATCTCATGCTTACCCTCCAATCTCATCCTGTCTTAGCATGTCTTAACTTCCTGGGAGTGCAGCCCAGCAGGTCTTAGCCTTATTTTACCCAGACCCTATTCAAGATGGAGTTGCTCTGGTTTCAAACACCTCTGACAGGAGCAGCAGAGAATGTTTAGGGCAGGGAAACTGTTCTGTACAAGGCTACAATGGTGGATTTCACAGGTGAGTATGTATTTGTCAAAACCCATAGAATATGCAACACAGTAAACCTTAATGTAAAACTCTGGGCTTTGGGGTTATGTTACGAACCCAGGGGGTTCCCCAGTTGTAACAAATGTGCTACTCTAGTTGGGGATGTTCATAGTTCGGGGAGGCTGTTTTGGAAGAGGGCAGAGAGTATGCGAGAAATCTTTGTGCCTTCCACTCACTGTTGCTGTGAACCTAAAACTGCCCTAAAAAAATAGTTTTTTAAAAAAGAAAAAAGAAAAAGAGTACAGACATGTTATAGCATGAGTGATCCCCAAAACAGAATGCTATGTGACAGAAGTCAGTCACAAAGACCACACATTGTAGGTTCCATTTACATGAAATGTACCTAAAAGGCAAATCTATAGAGACAGAGACTAGATTTCTTGGGACTGATGTGTGAGGTTTAGCCCTCCTATGGGCTGAGTTGCTTCTGGGTGGAGCCACAGGACCGGGATTGGTAGTCCCCGGTGGAGTCTTCAGGTCCAGGTAGAGCCATGGGTGTCAGACATTGTTTAAAAAAAAGGCATCTCAGAACAATCTGAGGTTTTACAATAGTGATGTTCTTTGCAGGAGTAATTGAGGAAGTTGCATATCTTACATGCAATAGCCTGGACAACGTAGTGTAGAGGAAAAGAGTCAAACCCTGTAAAATATTTGAAGAGATTTTATTCTGAGCCAAATGTGAGTGACCATGGCCCGTGACACAGCCCTCAGGAGGTCCTGAGAACATGTGCCCAAGATGGTTGGGATGCAGCTTGGTTTTATACTATTTTAGAGAGGCATGGGATATCAATTAAATACATTTAAGAAATACATTGGTTTGGTCCAGAAAGGTGGGACAACTTGAAACTGGGGGGTGGGTTGTGGGCTTCCAGGCTATAGGTAAATTAAAAATTTTCTGGTTGTCAATTGGTTGAATTTGTCTAAAGACCTGGCATCGATACAAAGGAAATGTTCAGGTTGAGATAAAAGATTGTGGAGACCAAGGTCCTTTGGAAGTCTCATAGTGGCTGCCCTTTGAGACAGTAGATGACAGATGTTTCCTAATCAGATCTTTAAAAGGTGCTAGACTCTCAGTGAATCTCTTCAGGACTGGGAGAACCTGGAAGAAAAAGATCTAGCTATGTGAATAAATGTTCTTTACAAAAAGCAAAATTTCCCCTACAAAAGATAGCTTTGCCGGGCCATTTCAAAATATGGCAAAGAGACATGTTTTAGGGTAAAATATTTTGATTTTCTTGTCTCAAAATGTAATGCTAGGGTCAGACTGGAATGTAATTTATGATATATAGGGTTGAATAAAACACATCTGAAGAGAATTTATGGTTTGTAGGGCATGACCCCCAGACCCTTGGGAATTTGGGCAAGATTAAGAAAAAAATCAGAGCTTAGATCTCAATAGCAAGACCCATCTCTAAAATTTATATATATATATAAAATCTTTGTGGTGGTGGTCCAACTTGGTAAACTTAAAATTCATTAACTTATTACACTGAAAGCAACTGGGTTTTACAACATGTAAATTTCTACCTCAATCGTTTAAAGTGAACTACACACAGGGCAAAGCCTAGGCAAAGGCAGAAATGAGTAAATAAGCCCACAGCCTAGAGCAGAAGTTCCTCTGGGGCTCCAAAGAGTCAGGCAGTCACTTAGTAACAGAAACCAGCTGCCTCACCCCATGTCTACAAAGGCAGTGACAAGTCATCCAGTCGGTACTTGAAATCCTCATTTATTATTGTGTGAAACTTGGGACATAGTTCATTATTAGTTGGGTTTTGAATCATAAGAAAATATAATTTGGAAGATGCCCCCAAACATCTGAAAAGGACCCCCTCTTCTCAGCCAAAGGGCATTCCAAGACTTAACCCGAAAACTAGTTCAGGCTATGATGGAGAGTGGGGGCTGGACATGTTCATGATGCGCCCTGGTCAGTTTTGGAATTACTCGGATAGAAGCCGACTTTTTTCAAGGTCTTATACATTGACAATCTCTTCTCTCTGAAGCCTGCTACCTGGAGGCTTCATCTGCATCATGGAACCTTGGTCTCCACACCTCCTTATCATAACCTAGATATTCCTTTCTATTGATAATAACCTTTCAACCAATTGCCAATCAGAAAACTTTAAAATCTACCTATAACCTGGAAGCCCCCCCACTTTGGGGTTCTTTTTCCCTTTCATGTTAAACCAATGTACATCGTATATGTATTGATTGATGTCAAAGTCACACCTTTGAGATGTACCCATTTTCCTCTGGGGTATTTTCCATGAACCCAAGAGGTGCGCACGTTTCATAAGCTTGTGTACATCTTCCTCTTGTTGATCTGCCTTTCATTATGGGATTTTAGAAAGGATAGAGAAAAAGTCCTTTTTCCTTCCTTGCAATGGGAACACTGGTTGTATATTTTGGAGTCAGTTGCACACCAAAAGTATATACACAATATATGTTGTATCTTTAAACAAGTCTATGTAGTGATGCTAGCTCTGCTTTTAAAATTACTTTTCAGCATTATCTGCAGGATACAGTATGTAGTTTGCTCCAGCCATTCTTTTTTATGTTGACGGACACAGTCCAGATGGATGGGAATAAGCAGTTTTCTCTCTGCAAGTAGCGTGGTAATTAGAAGACCACAAAAGGAAGAGGCCATGAGCTGAGGGGCCTGGGGAGATGTGCACATGGATCTCTGCAAGAGGAGACATTCAACACAAGTCGAGCTCAGTTCTTGTTGTGGTTGAGTTACAGCATATGGGTATAGCTTTGGGGTTATTTTAACACCTTTGAGTATTTTAACATAAACTGGATAGGTTCGGATGTATCGTTAAAAGAAATTAAAATAAATGAATTGTTTATTTTGTTTTTGCTTTTTTAGAGGCAGGGTCTCAACTCTGTCACCCAAGCTCTGCAGCGCAGTGGTGCAATGACAGCTCAGTGCGGCTTCAACCTCTTGGGCTCAAGCCATCCTCCTGCCTTAGCCTCCTGAGTAGTCGGACCACAGGCACGTGTCACCACTCCCAGCTAATTTTTCTTTTAAATTGTTTGTATAAGAAGTGGTCTCACTGTATTGCCCAGGCTGCCCTTTTAAGTCCCGGCCTTGAGTGATTCTCCCACCTCAGCCTCTCAGTGTGCTGGGATTACTAGGGTGCGAGCTGCAGCACCTGGCAAATGAGTTTATTTTATAACAGTTTTACGTTTCTGGAAAGATCATGAAGACAGTACAGAGACTTCCTGCATACTCCACACTCACTTTTCCATATTATTAACATTTGACGTTTATATGATAAATGTATCACAATAGATGAACTGACCATGATACACTGTCGTGAACTCGAGTCTATACTTTATCTGGATTGTCTCAGTTTTTCCCTAGTGTCTTTTTCGTGGTCCGGGATTCCTTCCAGAACACCGTAATTACATTTATTTGTCACTTCTCTTTAGGCTCATCTTTATTGTAACATGTTTCTCAAACGTTTCTTGTTTTCAATGGCCTTGACAGTTTATTCTGTAGGCTGGCCCTTTAATGGTGATGTTTTTCTCATGATTAGACAGGCTTCTAGGCTCTTGGGAGGAAGACCACAGAGGTAAAGTTCTGTCTCTAAACAATTCTATGCAATGATACTCAGCTCTGCTTTCAAAACTACCTTAGCAATTTCAGCAGGATACAGTAGATAGTTTGTTTTCAGACTCTTTTTAAAAGATGTGGCTGAGCACAATGGCTCACGCCTGTAATCCCAGCACTTTGGGAGGCTGAGGCGGGAGGATCACCTGAGGTCGGGAGTTCCAGACCAGCCTGACCAACATGGACAAACCCTGTCTCTACTAAAAATACAAAATTAGCCGGGTGTGGTGGCATATGCCTGTAATTCCAGCTACTCGGGAGGCTGAGGCAGCAGAATCGCTTGAACTGGGGAAGTGGAGGTTGCTGTGAGCCGAAATTACACCATTGCACTCCAGCCTGGGCAACAAGAGTGAAACTTCAACTCAAAAAAAAAAAAAAAAGAAAGAAAGACAAGTGATAAACTGCAATAACCCTTTCACATACTTTGATAAAAATGGTTTTAAACAGTTGGGAAGATTAAGAACAAAGAAAGCTTCTTTAAAAAAAAAAATTTCAGAACCTCCAAAAGTTTTTACCATTTCCTCATTATTATTTTGTCTACTTTGCACTTGATGAAATCAGAAATGGGTTATAAGGTAGAATTTGTAGTTCCTGGCTTTTCAAGAAAATAGTGGACAAAACCTGAAGACCATTTTCAGATGCAGGAGTTTGTGGGCGATGCAGTGTGCGAGGGTTATGGCACCATTAATCCTCGTACTGTGGGCTGGTGGGAGGCCAGCAGAGTCTCGCGGCTGCCAGGTGGATTAAAACCACAGACTCAGATTTTCAGGGACGGCTTCTTTCAGTAAACACCTACATCCACATGCCATGTGGCTGGAAGAGCTTGTGGATGGGCAAAAGAAACCATGTTTTAATTTGCTGCCTTGAGAAGATGCACACATCCACTTCAATACCATCGTTTTTTATAAACCCAGGCAAATATTTCAGAAGTGTGTGGTGAGTAGGTGACAAGTTGCATTCATGGCTGAGTTATTGCTGTTTTAAAAGAGCCAACGTTGACTTGGCATAATTTTATGCTCCATAAACACACTTTATTTTACCGACAAAATGAGATGCCCCGCAGCAATTTGGCTCTGGAAGAATCTGCTGGGTGAAGCAACACAATTCTGAGCCTCTTGCATTGAATTAATCTTGGAGATTTGAAAATTCTTATGATTTGATCATTTTTATTAACTCAAAAATATCGGCCAGGTGCAGTGGCTCATGCCTGTAATCCCAGCACTTTGGGAGGCTGAGGCAGGTGGATCACTTGAGGTCAGTAGTTCAAGATCAGCCTGGCCAGTATGGTGAAACCCTGTGTCTAGTAAAAAAAAACACAAAAATTAGCCGGGCGTGGTGGCGCATGTCTGTAATCCCAGCTACTCGGGAGGCAGGAGAATAGCTTGAACCCGAGAGGCGGAGGTTATAGTGAGCCAAGATCTCGCCACTGCATTCCAGCCTGGGTGACAGAGCAAGACTCTGTCTAAAAAAAAACAAAAAACAAAAAACAAAACAAAACAAAAAATTACCATATAAACATGATAATCAAGTATTTAGTTTTTTCACAATGGCCAGGGAGACATATCGAAGACAGCATGTATCTTTTACATTTTCACTGGCTTCTGAACTTTTCACAACAAAGACATCTTGTTAGAGTCTACTCTCAGGAAAGCATATTATGCTTGACAAGGTGCCACTGAAGACCTTTGCAGCTGTATTATTAAATAATGAGCTTATTACAATTCCTGAAGTCTCTGCAACCTCAGATACAATAATCCAGCACATTGGTTGCTCAAAAGTAAATTGGTGTCCAAATGCTGAGCTACCGCTTTTAGAAGATTACTTATGCTTTAATCTTAGAGGGGAGGAGTTAGTTATTGGCATTCATAAGCGTCTTTTCAAGTAATCGATGCAACATTTTGACATGGAAAACGGATTACAGAATTTTCCATGAGTAAATGTGAAGAAGGATTTGACTTTTTTAAGTGCATTTAAAGGAGCTAACATTGCTTGGAATCGATCCTCTTAACCACAAATATGATTGTTTTATTACAACTTAAGGAAAAGAAAAATAAAATATGTCTCCCAAAACAATTATGGCTTGAGAGGAAATCTGAGTGCAACAGATTTCATTAATCTTCTCAGGTTTTGAATGACTTCTTAAATGTTTGAATCTTCATTAGTTTATTACTGTGGTTGGCAAACAATGCCTTTATAATGTTAGTTGAGTACACTGTTTTTGGAATTCTGTCAGCTAAGAAGCCAAGTTGGTGGAGGATGACATCTTGCAAATGACTCAAGGAGACTGGACATAAAAACATTCGTGCATTAGAAATTAGGGGTTCAACATGCATGCATATATTCATTGCAGCACTATTCTTAATAGCAAAGACATGGAATCAGCCATGAAGTAAAACATACAGGAAAAAGACAGTGATTAGAAGAATATAATCCAAGAAATGATGTGTGTGTATATGTATGTAAATATAAATGTATATTTTCTACATAAGTATAAATATATGACATTAAACAATTATTTATAAATATGTATAATTTCTTTGGCCACATATACATATATGTGTATATTTTATAACAAAATCTATTAATTTTATGAATATAAATAAAGCAAATTAAACATGATTAGATATATAACTTTATAAATGTTAACATTTAAATACATATATTTCTACAATTAACTTACAGTTGACCCTTGAACAACACAGGTATACGGGGATTTTCCTCCAACTCGGCGGCCCTGAGGCAGCACGACCAACCCTTCCTCTTCCTCCTCTTCCTCCGTCTCCTCAGAGTGAAGACAATGAGAATGGAAATCTTGATGATGATCCACTTCCACTTAATGAATAGTGAATATATTTCCTCCTCCTTATGATTTTCCTAAAAGCATTTTCTTTTCTCTAGCTTGCTTTATTATAAGAACACCATATATAATACATATAAACATACCCAATATGTATTCATTTACTGTTTATAGTATTGGTGAGATTTCTGGCCAAGATTTCTCCCCCACTTCTGACATTCAAAAATGCTTCCTAAACACATGTTGTTCAAGGATCCACTGCATGTTAATTATGTAATGTATATATTTATAAATTATAAGTTAATATTATAAATTAATAATTTATAATAAATCAATAACATACAATATTATATTAACATAAATTATAAAGTGATATAACTATATTATAAAATTTTATATATGTAAATGTTAATACTTATATAGTTGTATATCTAATGTTTAAATGTTTCATTTATATTTATGAAATTAAAATATTTTGTTATAAAATAGACATATACATACATGTACATGTGGTCAAAGAGATTATATATACATATATATATATGAATAGGTTGTTTGTATTTAAGTTTTGGGGAGTCCAAAGTTATAGGCAGATTTTCAACTGTGCAGGGGTCAGTGCTTCTAACCCCCACATTGTTCAAGCATAAACAATGACAATTAATACATATTAATCATACATCATATATTTAGTATATATTAATAGACATATATTTGAAAGAAAACATCCACTTCCATCTTTGAATTGAAAAGTTTTACTAACTGATACTAAGAAAAAACGTGTAAGAAGGCTGACTACCATAGGTGGCAGAAAAGTCCACCATTCTTAATGACGCAATGTATCAAGCGGTAGAGTCATTTCCTTCTCCACTGAGTATAGGCTTGCCCTGGGACATGCTTTGACCTTGAAATCCAGGGAAAGCAGGTTCACGCTGATTCTAAGCCTTGCTGCAACAGCTTTGCCGCTTCCTTTCTCACTGAATTTGGAATCCAGCCACCATGTGAAGAAGTGCAACCCAGCCTACTGCATGATGAGAGACAATGGACCCATTTCCCCTAATTCCCCAGCCAGCAGCCATCCTTCTCCCATAATCGGGGCCTAGCTAGCTGACCAGCCTGCTGACCACAGAGAAGTGAGTGCCCTACTGAGCCCTGCCCAAATTATCAACCCAGAGAATTGCAAGCTAAGCAAATCAGTGTTGTTTGAAGACACTCAAATTCAGGGGGGTTTGTTACTCAGCAGGAACTAACTGTTGCAATGGTACAAGTGGAGATCTTTATTCTCCAAGATAAAAATAAAATTAAGTTACCCAAGTTGCAACCACAATCAGAAATCATGAAACTTCTCAACAGCAATGGTGGATGCTAAGAGACAATGTTGCAATGTATTCAGCTTCCTGTGAGAACATTATTTTTTCTTCTAGAATTCCAAATCTGGCCAGACTTGTGAATCAGTATGAGGGAAGAAAAAAAGGAAGAGTTTTTCATATGCAAAAAGTTAGAAAGTTTTCATTCCAAAGTTCTTTTCTGAAAACAAGACAAAACAAAAAGTAAATACTTGACGTATTCCAGGTTAAGAGGAAATAAGTGGTAAAATTTAAAAAGCAGCTGCATTAATCCACTTGGATTAAGGTAGAACAGGAAATCAAGGGGCTCCCAGAAGAATTTTGTCAGGAAGGAATTGCATATCTCTAGGCTAGAGGGGGATTCAAAAGTTTTTTATGTGGACATGAAAGCCTGTGCTTCTTCAACAAAAGGAAGGTAATATTGGAGGACAAAATTACTTGCTGTTCAAGAAGCAAACCAAAATACGGAAGGTCTTTTTTTGGTTTTTTATTTTTTCAATAATTAATCAACTATGAGAAACAATAATTCTAGAAAAAAATAAACGAAACAGAATTCTTCCCTTGCCAGGCCATTCCCAAAGAAAGAAAAGATCCCTTTGAATATATTAAATTCTCTGGATTAATAGCAAAGTTTCAATTAAAATAATTTCCACATGTTGGTCGTAGTGATTTACCCCTTTATTAGATGTGTCACATTTTCCTAGAGGATCATCTTCAGCCTTTCAATTTTTTCTTCTTTAAAAGGGCTAATATCCAGAATCTACAAAGAACTAAAACAGATATACAAGAAAAAAACAAACAAACCCATTCAAAAGTGGGCAAAGGATATGAACAGACACTTTTCAAAAGAGGACATATATGAGGCCAACAAATATATGAAAAAATGCTCATCATCACTGGTCATTAGAGAAATGCAAATTAAAAACACACTGAGATATCACCTCACACCAGTTAGAATGGCGATCATTAAAAAATCGGGGAGACAACAGATGCTGGAGAGGACGTGGAGAAATAGAAACACTCTTACACAGTTGGTGGGAGTGTAAATTTTTCTTCAACGTTAAATTTAAAGCTTTTAATATTTTCTTCTCCTATATTTTTACATTTTAACCCAGTGCTCATTGGATTGTTTATTTAGATATCAATTCAGTCTTACAGTTTTTAAATCAAAGATAAAAACTATATTTTGCTTTTTGAAATGCAAAGCTCATAAAACATTGCATAGTTTAAAAACTCACAATTTTCAGAGTTTTCAACTTTCTTCTCAGCATCACTGTAGACATGATTGTTTTCCCCAGCAACATTGATTACTACATATCTCATTTTGTGATATTCAGTTTAGGTTTTTCTTTCCATTCAATAAAATATACTTCCTTTTAAAATAAAAAAAATAACATTAATAGTTATCATTTCTGAGTGAAGAAATGAGGGACAATTTTAATTTTCTTCTTATACTTTTCGATTTCATGAATTTTATCTATTTTATCATTTTTCAGTTAGGAAAAAACAATAATTAAAATTGCATCATGGAAGGTTTCCATGGTCTTAAGAGAGGGGAGAATTGAGTTTACCTGTGGGGCAGACTTTCATCTGGCATCTAACTTCCCATTGGTGAAATGCAGGCTCCATGCTAAACATGAGTCTATTTCCCTTATGTAACAGGGATGCAGTGTGAAGGGGTTTGGGGTTAAAGACCCCATCATAAACACTAAAAGGAAGCTATCTGGGAGAATGCTTGACAATGTGTGCATTCAACTTAAAGAGTTACACTGACATATGTATGTAGCAATTTCACAATGCTTTCTGCAGGCTGGACTCATGACTTTGCAGGGACCCCAACCCTAATGATGTTGCTGACACCATAATCATCACTGTTGCTCTTGGAGGCTCTGTGTTTATTTGCTAGATTTTCACACACTTATTTCTGTGTCAAATTGTCTCTTCTTCCTGGCTTCACTGTTTCCTCTGCTAGACCATCAATATTGTCTGCAGCTGTGTTTCCAGTTTCATTTTTTAATGAGAAGACCATTGTTAAAGCAATGACCCATGGTGTATGATTTCCAAGTCTAGGAGAACTCACTTTTCTTGAGGTCTCTCTCATGCAATGATCAGTCATCACTGTCCTGTTTGTTCTTCTTGATAAATTATCACTGTTTGGCTGGGCATGGTGGCTCCTGCCTGTAACCTCAGTGCTTTGGGAGGGTGAAATGGGAGGATTGCTTGAGGCCAGGAGTTTGCGACTAGCCTGGACAACATCGTAAGACCCCATCTGTACCAAAAACATTCCCATCCTTTGACATTCAGTCCAAGGGATGCTTTCTCTGTATTTATCTTCCAACAGCCACATCTCTGTCTTTGAATGAATTTAAACCTTCGGTTTTTATCTGACAGCACAGTGTGGACAGGCTGAGCTTCTTAGCTAAATGCTGCAGGCAATAGAAGGTCTATAAGTGAATTTGATACTGCAGTTGGCATGACGAATGTGGTTGTTGCAGAGCTCATTATTGGATGTGCCTTAATCTGGTTTCAGACTACGAGGTCTGCACAAATAAAAATCATGTTTCAGATGATTTGGATTTCTTCCATCAGTTCTAGCTAAAACGGACATAAAATGTCAACCTAACCAATTCACACAATAAGGATGCACGTGATGAGAAGGTACTAGGCATGGACTGATGAGACTCTGGCTCTTAATGGTAACTCTGCCTACATGCTAGCTCCTCTGGTGCTCTTCAGATAGAGACCAGATGTCTCAAGCAAGCCTGACAGTGTCTGCAGGTGGCAACAAAGAGAGAGGGAACATTTCTTTTTCTTTTGAGACAGGGTCTTGTTCTTTCACCCAAGCTGGAGTGCAGTGGCCCCATCTTGGCTCACTGCAACCTCTGCCTCTTGGGTTCAAATGATCCTCTAGCCTCAGCCTCCAGAATTAGCTGGGACTACAGGCACACACCACCATGCGTGGCGAATTTTTGTATTTTTTCTAGAGACGGGGTTCTGCCATGTTGCCCAGGCTGTTCTCAAACTCTTGAGCTCAAGCAATCCTCCTGCCTCAGTCTCCCAGAGTTCTGGGATTACAGGTGTGAGCCACCACGCCCAGGTGGGAGAAGAAACATTTGCTAATAGCACCTGATATGGTTTAGCTATATCCCCACCCAAATCTCACCTTGAATTGTAATCATCTCCATGTGTTGTGGGAAGGGCCTGGTGGGAGGTAATTGAATCATAGGGGCAGGTTTTTCCCCCTGCTGTTCTCTTGATAATGAATAATTCTCATGAGATCAGATGTTCTATAAAAAAGCAGTTTCCCTGCACATGCCCTCTTGCCTGCCACCATGTAAGATATGTCTTGCTTCCCCTTCACCTTCTGCCATGATTGTGAGGCCTCCCGAGCCATGTACAACTGTGAGTCCATTAAGCCTCTTTCCTTTATAAATTACCCAGTCTTGGGTATGTATTTATTAGCAGCATGAGAACAGACTAACACAGCACCCCAAAAATCTAACCTTACGTGTCTTTAGACAAAGTGGCGTTGTAGGCCTATGTTCAACCCACATGTGGCACAAGAAATGAAACGACTCATGGTTGGCTTTGATCAACCAGCATTTGATCAAAAGCTTCTCTTGGAATATATGACCTCAGAGAAGTAGAATGTTACCCCTCCAAAAAAACTTGGACCCTACCAGCAATAATTATGTAGAGACAGGTTGTAGGTTGAGGGGCTCAGTAAGAGTTTGCTGAATGTATGTAGTATCTGTGTCCTCAAAATTATCCTCATGTACAATTATTTTGCTGAGGAGCTACCAGGACCAGAACAACCAAGCTTTTTCTAGGACACATACAGTTGACTGGAAGAATCAATAAATCTTTTCTTCTCCTCTCTTTAGAAATTCTTTGACCTATTTCCATTTTCTTTATTACATAACCTGTTAAAATTCCCCAGAACTTCCGCCAGGACACTTGCCTTGGGTAATTTCGAAATATTGTGCATCCAACATCATGAAAATTCCACTTTATATTAGCTTGAATAAATGTAGTCCACACAGAGAGGGAACGTTAATGCTGGAATTGCTTTGAGTCCCATTTCCACAGTTCTTGTATCTTTAAATCCATTTGGTTTCAATGATACTCGCTGTCTTTTGACAGAACTGAAGTTTAGGCAGCTAGCCCAGCTCTGAGGTCAGGTTTGGGTGCAAAGATAATGGGAGATGAAGATTCAAATTTCCTTTGTATGAAACACGAACTTTTAAACAATGTCCTATGACTTTCTATAGTGATTTCTATTTGGTCACATTTTGCATAGGCAAGAAGAATCTCTATACTTCATACCAGTATTATCTTTGGATAAGAATGGGGGCAGAGTTCATCTTTTCAAGGTTTGAAACAAAATGATTTTCTACTTCTAAATGAAAATTCCTGCTGAGGGATAGGGATAGCCTTTTCACACATAATAATACAAAAACAGTACTTCACATGATCAGAGACCCCCAAGTAATTCCATCTTTATTTGTGTCTCAATGTTTGAGATTACATTATGCAATTATTTGGATATTTTCATGTTTTAAAATTGAAGGAAAAACTGTATTCTATTGTCCGAAAAGCTTGCAAGTCTATGTTAATTGCTACGTATTGGAATGTGTTTCATGTGACACATGTGGTCGTATGTGGTACATGTTGGAGACCATAAAAAATACCATCTGAATGTTTAACAAAAAGTAATATTGTAATTCCCAAATTAATCAGGGTCCGCATTGACTAAATACTTGTGGGGTGATTGATTTCCTTATATCCTTTATTATTATTTTTTTTACAGATACATTTTCTGCTTTTGATTTCTTTACATCTCCTGGTAAAATTAAGCACAAGTCCAAGATGTAATGACTAGGAGTTCAATGGAGTATAATCATTAATACCTGTGTCCTTATACCTTACAGAGTGTCCTATTTTAGTTTTTTTGAGACAGGGTGTCACTCTGTCGCACAGGTTGGAGTGCAGTGGCGCAATGGCAGCTCACTGCAATCTCCGCCTCCTGGGTGCAAGTGATCCTCCAGCTTCAGCCTCCTGAGAAGCTGAGAATACAGGCATGCACTATCACGCCCCGCTAATTTTTGTATTTTTGATAGAGATGGAGTTTTGCTACATTGCTCAGGCTGGTCTTGAACTCCTGGGATCAATTGATCCACCTACCTTGGCCTCTCAAAGCACTGGGATTGCAGGTGTGTGTGTCACCATACCCAGCCATGTCTTATTTTGAATGTCCATTATCTTTAAACTTAGTTCTCTTTTATCTCAGGTGAGAATATTGTATAGTATTTATCCTCATTAGTTCTTAAGTTTGAATTCCCTTTTATCACCTTTTAATAAATTTGAATACGTGGATACATGTCTATACTACCTAGTCTAGTGGGTTCAATAGGCTCCAATAATCAGGATGTTACAGTCAAGAAAACAGTTTTTTTCCCTGTCTTATTTGCAGTAGAAATAAGTATAGGAAAATCAGAGATCATGATACACTGACATTCCTGTAGGCTCCACTATGGGTGGGCATTGATTTTTAAATTACGAATGCATCATTTTCAACAATTAACATTGCAGGGAATATGTTGGAATAAGTGGCTTGACTTTCCCATCATCCACCCAAGCCACCCCATGAGAAACGTGCTATCGGGAGGGTACATGTGGTGTGACCAAGACTCAGAGCCGCCATAGGGATGGTGATGATTGGTTGGTTATCATCTTTTGTGATCTTCCCCTAAGGAAAACAGAGGGCAGTTGAGGCTCTCCACTTCTAAGTACTCATTTAATGATACTTCTCTTTGAATTACTCTTCTAAAATGTTGGGTTTATGGAGCCAAGGCAACAATATTTTAGGATCCTTCTCTCTCTGGAAAAAAAATTAATTTTTGATCTGAAATGAAAGCACTGAGTGAAGAGAAAGAAAATGTGAAGTGACTCATGTTCCCTGGGTATTGGTGACAGTCCACCCTTGGTTTCTTTCCCAGCAATGTGGTGGCCATATTTTCCCAACCAAGCTCAACCCACACGCCATGGGTCTCGGAAGGTACAGGAGAAACATAGATGTTAAAACTAGGAAAACTCACATTGGAGATCTTGTCCTGGAAGTCATCTTTTCTTTGTATGCCATTTGCTTTCCACTTACCCTTTAAAGCTGCATCTCCTGATCTATTGAATAAGATTTGTTATACGTGCTTGCTACTTTTTGTCGTATTTACGATTCGATTCAGGATTTGGTGTGATTTAGGATTCAATAAATGCGTGCTTCCATCCACTCCTTTCTCTTCCTATCATCTTTCTCTTCTTTGACCAATTCCCTTCTTTCCTTTTTTTCCTCCATATGGGTAAAATGAGGTTTCTTTTTCTTTCTTCCTTTTTTTTTTTTTTTTTTTTTTGAGACAAGGTCTTGCTCTATCACCCAGGCTGAAGTGCAGTGATGTAATCACAGCTCACTGCAGTCTGGACCTCCTAAGTCTACGTACCTCAGCCTCCCAAGGAGCTGGGACCATACGCATGCACCAGCACACCCAGCTAATTTTTTTATTTTAGGGACGGCGGCTCACTGTGTTGCCCAGTCTGGTCTTGAGCTCCTGCGCTCAAGCTCCTGGTCTTAAGCAATCCTCCCACCTTGGTGTCCCAAAGAGCTGGGACTACAGGAGTGAGCCACCGTGCCCTGTCTGAGAAAATATTTTAAATAGGGATTTACCTAAAACATTCTGGTCATGTGGCCCTCAAATTAGCAGCTACTCTGTCTCCTTCTTGATAGGAATTAATTTGGGAGAAGCCTTTTGGGTTCCTTGCTGTCATCATATAGACCCCTGCCCTTGGGCTAGGAGACATTTATGAACTGATTTTTTATTGACCTGCGTAGGTTGCATATTATATTTGAGGATAGAGTCATGCTCATAACTAGACCCAGAGAGTTTAGCAATAAGCAAATGTGCTTCTATAAAGTGAAAATCTCAACTCAGGCAGGAAATGTTGTTCACATCTTGGTCATGAGTAGCAATAAGAAATTGGCTCTCCATATGCTGTACAGGTAGGGGCACTTTGTTGAAAGTGACCAACTATGCTTATCACATAGTCCTTACCTAATTAGAAACAGAGAGATTTGCTTGTGAAATACAGTTTTCCCTTGGTATCCATGGGTGATTGATTCAGCCACCTCCTAGAGATACTAAAATCCATGGATGTTCAAGTTCCTGATATAAAATTGTGTAATATTTGCATATCACCTGTGCAGACCTCTTGCATACTTTAAATCATTTCCAATTACCTAGCATACCCAATGCACTGTATATGCTATTTAAATAGTGGCTGTACTGTATTATTTACGGAATGATGACAACAAAAAGAAAGTCTGTACTTGTTTAGTACAGATGAATTTTTTTTTTAGTATTTCTGATTCATGAGTGTTTGAATTCACAGAATGGAGGGCTGATTGTGTAATTAATTATTGCTATTCTCTTTTCTTTATTTTGAACCTTATGTGGGAGGATTGCTTGAGTCAGGAGTTCAGGACCTGCCTGGACAACATGGTAAGACTCCAAATCTTTTTTTTTTACTTCTTTTTCTTTTTTCTTTTTTTATTATATTTTAACTTCTGGGGTACATGTGCACAGCGTGCAGGTTTGTTACATAGGTATACACGTGCCATGGTGGTTTGCTGCATTCATCTCCCTGTCATCTACATTAGGTATTTCTCCTAATGCTATCTCTCCCCCAACACCCTCACCCCCTGCTATTCTTCCCCTAGCCCCCCACCACCCAGGCCCCAGTGTGTGATGTTCCCCTCCCTGTGTCCGTGTGTTCTCATTGTTGAACACCACCCACTTATGAGTGAGAACATGTGGTGTTTGGTTTTCTGTTCTTGTGTCAGTTTGCTGAGAATGATGGTTTCCAGTTTCATCCATGTCCCTGCAAAGGACATGAACTCATCCTTTTTTATGGCTGCATAGTATTCCATGGTGTATATGTGCCAAATCTTCTTTATCCAGTCTATCATTGATGGGCATTTGGGTTGGTTCCAAGTCTTTGCTATTGTGAACAGTGCCACAATAAACATACGTGTACATGTGGCTAGACTCCAATTCTACCAAAAACAAAAAAGCTAGGCAGAGTGGTCCATGCCTGTGGTCCCAGCTACTTGGGAGGCTGAGATGGAAAGGTTGCTAGAACCTGGGAGTTTAAGGCTGCAGTGAGCTGTGATTGCACCACTGCATTCCAGCCTGGGTGGCACAGAGAGACGCTGTCTCAAAAAGAAATTATATATAATCTGATAATAGCTACAAAACCTCTCTGTTAGATCCATAAACTTCTTTATACGTTGTTTAGAGGGAATTATTTTGTTAGTTACCTTCTATTAATTTCTTAAAGAGTACACACGCACACAAAAGGTTGAAGAAGATTAATGCTAGATCCCATATTTTCAGTGATTTATTCTATTCCTTTTTTTCTCTTCAGACATCACACTATTTTCCTTCTGAAACCATCACTAGTGAATTCAGTCATAGGTACGATGCCATCAAAAACAATGCATGCAATTCATGCAAAATAAATTGGGAAAGCCAGGTGGTGAAGCATTTGTTGTTCCTGCCAGGTTATTTTTTCCACTGTTTCCAGGGGGAAAATGAAAGAGTAGGTGAGATGTTGCCCAAGGCACTTCCCAACTCCTGGCTTCATTCTGTTCATTACCACCCACCTGGTCTCCCATAGCCAGCCCACAATCTCCTGGCCACACAAGCTTCATCCAAATCATACTCTGTCAGCAATTGCCCTTGCCACAGCTGCGCTGCTGTTCCTGTTTCCCCAGCACCTCCTAGCCAGTGCCCAAATTGTCATTGCCAAGGTTTTCCTCTGGTGCTCCTGGTCTCCCCGGGACCTCAGATGCCCTTCGCCATGGAGGAGGAAGGATGGCTTGCCCAAGCGCACAAGATGTGGGACAGCTTCACCGCCACATTCTCCCCATTTCTGGGCTCCTTTTCTCTCTTATGTTTGCCCGCTACTCAAGGCTCTTCCCCATTAAGACCCAACCTCCAACCACATGCCAGTTGCAAGATTTCTGAGGATGAAGTGTCACTGAAGTGGGCCTGATTGAGGAAGGTGAAGAATTGGCACACAGAATAAGAATTTCAAGTATTCATAACAAGAAAGGGAGGGCTTTTTTAATTTTCTCTTTTGCAGGAAATTAATAATGAAATGGTGAGGAGCCTAGAACTACACACTTTGGTCTCACCTTGCATTAACTCCTGAACCCCCAGCTATGTTTCTGCCTTCTCCTTGTAGTAGAGCCTATGACTACTTCATAAGGAAGAAAAAATAAGAGCATGCTTAGCCATGCTGAGAAACAGCAGTGTTCCAAGCTCTTTCCTAAATAGGCACATAGATATGAGATAGCTATATCTATCTCTAACTCTATCTAGCTGTATATCTACCTATCTATATCTCTCAATCTATCGAGTATCCATTTATTCAATCATCTATTTGCCATCTACCTTCTATGTATCTCATCTATCCATTATCATATCTATGCATCTATCCATTTACTCGTATCTCTGTATTTATCCATCTATCATATCTATGTATCTATCCATCTATATCTATCTCATCTACCTATCCATATATCATATCTCTGTATGTGTCCATCTATTCTTTCTTTCTTCTATCTTTCTTTCTTTCTTTCTTTCATCTATCTATCCTTCCATCTGTCCATTCATCTATCTATCTATTCCTCTGCATGTCCATCTCTCTATTTGTCCATCCATCCATCTATCATATCTATTCTATCTATCTCTATCTCTATCATCTATCCATCTGTTATCTATCTAATTATCTATTAACTATCTCTTCTATCTAATCATCTATCATCTATCTGTAATCTATTGACTCACCTATTATCCTTCTCACCTATCTAGCTATAATCAATATGCCATTCCTAGAAGGTTTCAAAGGGACAATTTGGAAATTTGCAAGTGTTCTCTCCACTAACCGGAGAAGTCAGAATGGGATGAAACCTTCCTTTGTGGCAGGTAATGAGCCACCTGATTTGTTGGAAGAAAAATGCAGGTGGTAAAATTTGTTGTGGCTTAGCCGTAGTGCATAAGCCATCACTCAAGAAAGAAAGACCTTTCTCTGGACGAACAGCCTCTTGTCAAATGCAATTCTGCCTTCCAATCATCAGCATTTGTAATAAGCATCTGGAGAGCTAAACTTCACCTTGGAGCCTGCTTTGAAGAGAACTCAACCACCCCCAAGTCCAATTTGCCTCTCCCATAGTCCGTTTCACACACTGCGGTCTCCTGCTACCCTGTAACTGGAGTCTCTCGTGTCTCCCAAGATTCTTATTTGCCATATGGGAACTGCTGCATCTGGATTACAAATTTCCCCCTTCTTTCTGCTGTCCCCAACTTAAAGCAAGCTGTTCCCTGCAAGTCGCTTCTTATAACATCTTGTTCACAAACAGCTCTGAATTCTAAAGTCCTGTATTCAGTTGTAACTCATGCACATCTTCTCTCTTTGCCTCCCCAGATATTCTTCCTCTTCTGTTCTAAATTTCTTCTTTTAAAATCCAGTTTAAATCCCTTTAGAGTTTTCCTCTTTAAAGCATCCCAGAGTAAGCTGGTATCTGTACCAGAGCAACTCTGAAGCTATATAGTAAAGCACAGAATGTGAATCAATGCTTACATTTTTGTTGTTATTTTTCTTAAAATATATATTTTATTATTAGTTTATATTACTATTATTTTTGAGACAGGGTCTGAATCTGTCACCTAGGCTGAGTGCAGTGGTATGATCACAGCTCGCTGCAGCCTCAAACGCTCAGGCTCAAGCGAGATTCCCACTTCAGCCTCCCGAGTAGCTGGCACCACAGGCATGTGCCACCAAGCCCAGCTATTTTTTAAAAAATTTTAGCAGAGGCAAGATCTCTCTATGTAGCCAAGGCTGGTCTCGAACTCCTAGGCTCAAGCAATCCTCCCACCTCAGCCTCCCAAAGTGCTGAAATTACAGGTGTGAGCCACTGTGCCCAGCTTATATTTTTATTATTAAAAACAATAGAAATATAGAAAAATACAATGTGGTTAGGGTTAATGAATTATTAGAAGGCAGACACAATGAAAGACACAGAACTTGACCAGTTCTCCTGAAGGCCCTTCATGTGTCCATCCCAATCGATTTCAGAACGTAAATAGGCAGCTGGTAGTATTATGGTAACGGCAAACCCGACCGCAAATGCATGTGGGTGTTTCCTGGTGAAGTGTATCAGATATTTTGGCAGGTTTTTCTAAAGGCCATGCCCTCCATTCTCTCTAAAGGTTATTTGAAGCTGACAGCTCTCTTGATACATAACAGTCCTTTCTCAAGTTTTTCATGAGAAAAGACATTTTACATGGTTTTCATTTTTTTCAGCCATCATTTTCTTTCTTTTTTTTTTTTTATTGCATTTTAGGTTTGGGGGTACATGTGAAGAACATGGAAGATTGTTGCATAGGTACACACATGGCAGTGTGATTTGCTGCCTTCCTCCCCATCACCTATATCTGGCATTTCTCCCCATGCTATCCCTCCCCAACTCCCCACCCCCCCACTATCCCTCCCCTTTTTTCCCCCGACAGACCCCAGTGTGTGATACTCCCCCCCTCCCTGTGTCCATGTGTTCCCATTGTTCAACACTCGCCTATGAGTGAGAACATGCGGTGTTTGATTTTCTGTTCTTGTGTCAGTTTGCTGAGAATGATGGTTTCCAGGTTCATCCATGTCCCTACAAAGGACACGAACTCATCGTTTTTGATGGCTGCATAATGTTCCATGGTGTATATGTGCCACATTTTCCCTGTCCAGTCTATCATCGATGGGCATTTGGGTTGGTTCCAGGTCTTTTCTATTGTAAACTGTGCTGCAATGAACATTCGTGTGCATGTGTCCTTATAGTAGAACGATTTATAGTCTTTTGGATATATACCCAGTAATGGGATTGCTGGATCAAATGGAATTTCTATTTCTAGGTCCTTGAGGAATCGCCACACCGTCTTCCACAATGGTTGAACTAATTTACACTCCCACCAACAGTGTAAAAGCATTGTTTAATAAATGGTGTTGGGAAAACTGGCTAGTCATGTGCAGAAAGCAGAAGCTGGACCCCTTCCTGACACCTTACACTAAAATTAACTCCAGATGGATTAAAGACTTAAACATAAGACCTAACACCATAAAAACCCTAGAAGAAAATCTAGGCAAAACCATTCAGGACATAGGTGTAGGCAAGGACTTCATGACCAAAACACCAAAAGCAGTGGCAACAAAAGCCAAAATAGACAAATGGGACCTAATCAAACTCCATAGCTTTTGCACAGCAAAAGAAACAGTCATTAGAGTGAATCGGCAACCAACAGAATGGGAAAAAATTTTTGCAGTCTACCAATCTGACAAAGGGCTGATAACCAGAATCTACAAAGAACTGAAACACATTTACAAGAAAAAAACAAACAAGCTCATTCAAAAGTGGGCGAAGGATATGAACAGACACTTTACAAAAGAAGACATACATGAAGCCAACAAACATATGAAAAAATGCTCATCATCACTGGTCATTAGAGAAATGCAAATCAAAACTACATTGAGATACCATCTCACGCCAGTTAGAATGGCGATCATTAAAAAATCAGCCATCATTTTCTTGGCTTGAAGGTGTGTACGTAGATGAGAAACTTTAAATATCTTGTGTTTCAGCATGTTTATCCTAAAAAAAATTAATCACAGTCTTATTAATAAGAAAATATATTATTTACAGAAATATTCAATTCGCACTCTCATACTGAGCATTGAACTGGAATAAACAGAATGGAAATAGAAGGACAATTTTCTGGGCACTCTGTGATTTGGGCAGACTTTCTTCAACATAATCAGACTTCACAAGATGCATACATATAATGGAATAGAAGCTTGCAAGAATGCTATAGCTATTTACCTTTGTAAAAAATAGTTTGTTCTATTTAATTAATTAATTTATCTATTTAATTTTCTTTTTAAGAGACAGGGTCTTGCTCGTCATCCAGACTGGAGTGCAGTGTGGCACAACCATAGCTCACTGCAGCCTTAAACTCCTGGGCTCAAGCAATCCTCCTGTCTCAGCCTTCTGAGTAGCTGGGGCTACAAGTGTAATCTAGTTTGGATGTGTGTTCCTGCTGAAATCTCATGCTGAACTGTAATCCCCCAATATTGGAGGTGGGGCCTGGTGGGAGGAGATTATATCATAGGGGTGGCTTCTCATGAATGGGTTAGCACCATCCCCTCGGTGCTGTTTGTGTTGTGGTGCGTTCTCACAAGATCTGGTTGTTTGAAAGTGTGTTGCTCCTGATTCTGTCATTTGAGATGCCTGCTTCCCCTTTCCTTCTGCCATGATTGTAAGTTTCCTGAGGTATCCCCAGAAGCAAAAGCCACTATGCTGCCTGTACAGCCTGCAGAACCGTAAACCAATTAAACCCCTTTTCTAATACATTATCCAGTCTCAGGTATTTCTTTATAGCAATGTGAGAATGGACCAAAACAAAATGTGTGCACCATGCTTGGCTATCTTTTTTTTATTTTTATTTTTGGAGAGATTGGGTCTTGCCATGTTGCCCAGGCCAGTCTTGAACTTCTGGCTTCACATGGTTCTCCTGCCTTGGTCTCCCAAAGTGCTAGGATTACAGGCATGAATCACTATGCCCAGCCTTTGTTCTGTTTTAAATGCAATATTTGCCATATAGAAAATATGAAGTGTGTCAGGCATAATAATATAATGAGCTGCAAAATACCTACTGTTCAACATGATAATTATACTATTAACAATATCTTCTATTTTATCTGTTTTTTCTCTGTTTCATCCCTTATTCTCTGTTTCTACCTGGCATTCACCACTATCCTGAATTTAGATTTTATCATTTCCTTGTTTTAAAAATTGTATTACTATATATTCTAATAAGTCTAAACTGTAAGTGTGTGTGTATTCATGTAGATACATATATTTGATTTTAAATTAGACATACATCTACACTCTTAATAGGTAATATAGAATTTGCTTGATTTTACATTTTTTAAAATGGTTTCATAGAACTAACATTCCACCCAGCAATGCCAGTACTGGATATTTTCCCAAAAGGAAAATCATATCAAAAAGACACTTGCACTCAAATGTTCATTACAGCATATTCATAATACAAAGATATGGAATCAACTTTAGTGTGCATCAGTGCATGATTGGATAAAGAAAATGTGATATATACATATATGTATACACACAATGGAATACTACTTAGTCACAACAAAGAATAAAATAATTTCTTTTACAGCAACACAGATGGAACTAGAGGCCATCTGCATATCTTGGGTGAAACAACACAGAAACAGAAAACCAAATACTGCACATTTTCACTTATAAATGGGAGCTAAATGATGTGTGTACATGGACAGTGTGGAATAATAGGGGGATGAGGGATGAGAAATCGCTTAATGGGTACAATGTAAGTTATTTGGGTGATGGTTTCACTAAAAGTCAATACTTTATCACTATGCAGTATGTCCATGTAACAAAATTGTACTCGTACCCTTTAAATTTAGACAAAATCCATGCTGCGCTTAATACCTAGGTGATGGGTTGATAGGTAAAGCAAATCACTATGCCACCTATTTACCTATGTAACAAACCCACACATCCCTGCTCATGTGCCCCAGAACTTAAAATAAAATAATAAATTATTTAAAAAACAAAACAAAACAATAAAAATAGTATCATACTTTATAATAGTTTTGTGGACGTCCTTTTCCACTTAATTTTCTTTTCCTTACATTTATTCATATCTTTGCATGTGCATTTCATTTTTTTTCATTTTTTTTTTTTTTTTTTGGCTACAAATCTTTTTCTTCTTCTTCTTTTTTTTTTTGGCTACAAAATACCCCATTGAGTGAGTGGACCACATTATATTTGTACATTTTCCTTTGATGGGTATTTGGATCCCTTCCAGGGTTGGCTATTTACCAAAGGGACAGCATGTGGTACATGTGTTTGGAGGCATGCCTGCAAGGTTTTTTGGTTTTGTGTGTGTGTGTGTGTGTGTGTGTGTGTGTGTGTGTGTGTTTGAGATAGAGTTTAGCTCTTGTTGCCCAGGCTGGAGTGCAATGGTGCGATCTCAGCTCACTGCAAGCTCTGCCTCCTGGGTTCAAGTGATTCTCCTGCCTCAGCCTCCCAAGTAGCTGGGATTACAGGCATGCGCCACCACGCCCAGCTGATTTTTGTATTTTTAGTAAAGATGGGGTTTCTCCATGTTGGTCAGGCTGGTCTCGAACTCCTGACCTCAGGTGATCCACCCGCCTCAGCCTCCCAAAGTGCTGGGATTACAGCCATGAGCCACCATGCCCAGCCCACCTGCAAGGTTTTACCTACGATATCCAGTCAAACAAGGAAGTGCTGAAGCATAGGCACGTGACCATAGCTGACAGATGATGCAAAAATAGTTTTTCCGCCGGGGACAGTGGTTCATGCCTGTAATCCCAGCACTTTGGGAGGCTGAGTCAGGTAGATTACTTGAAGTCAGGAGTTTGAGACCAGTCTGGCCAACATGGTGAAACTCCATCTCTACTAAATGTACAAAAATTAGCTGGGTATGATGGTGCTTGATTGTAGTTCCAGATACTTGGGAGGCTGAGGCAAGAGAATCGCTTGAACCCGGGAGGCAGATGTTGCAGTGAGCCAAGATTGTGCCACTATAATCTAGTTGGGGAGCAGAGTGAGACTCTGTCTCAAAGAAAAAAAAATTTCCAAATAGGTGGTATTAATTTGCACAACCAATATCATTATCTAAGTATTCTTTGTTGATCTACATTCTCTTTAATGCTTGACATTTTCAGAATGTTGAAAATTTTCACTAATTAAATAAATATTTATCACATTGTGGTTTAATCTTTCCCTGAATTAACAAAACCAAGCATCATTTCCAATGTTTTGAGGTCTTTTGCATGAAATGCCTCCTCTTGACTCTCTGAGTTTTGTAAGGAGTTGTGTCTCTTTCTATATATCTGAATCTTTGTATAGGTCCAGAATATAAATCATTTGATTTCTTCTTTTCCAAAGACTTTGTGCAGAGTTTTTCCTCCTAGATTGATATTTCCTTTACATTTTATTGATGGAGTCTTTCGAAAAACAAAAGTTCTTAAGGGTAAGGCTGTTAGCATGGCATTTCCTTCAACGGTTAATATTTTTGTGTCTTTAAAAAGAATCCCTTTGGACTGCAAGATGAGAGAGATATTTTTCCTATATTTCCTTCCAGAAGTATAACTTTAATCCATCTGGAAATATGTGTATGTGTAGTGGAGGAGGGGATTCGTATGGTTTTCATGTTTTCCATATGGAAAACCAATTGTCCTAGTTCTATTTATTGAATAGTTCCTCATTTGCTCACTGATCTGTAATGTCACCTCCTTCCTGTTTTATATTATAGCATACGCTGACCGTAATGCTTCCAACAGGGGAGTCCCTGTGCTTCTTTGCTTGGGGCCTTTATCTGACCCATGGAGCTCGACTATTGAACATACCTCAGTCAAGCCAGAGTGCTGGGAATCTAGGAGCTCTCACAAAGAACCGCCCTCAGCTAAGGACTGATGAGTGTTGAAGGGAAAGTACTCTCACTCACCCATCCCACAGCTGGAGAGAGTATTCTACTCTTTTTTCTGAGGCTCTCAGCACTGCATCCTCATCTCTTCTTCTTCTTTTTTTTTTTTTTGACGGAGTTTCACTCTTATTGTTCAGGTTGGAGTGCAATGGTGCGATCTCAGCTCACTGCAACTTTTGCCTCCTGGGTTCAAGCGATTCTCCTGCCTCAGCCTCCCGAGTAGCTGGGATTACAGGCATGCTCCACCACGCCCAGCTAATGTTTTGTATTTTTAGTAGAGACAGTGTTTCTCCATGTTGGAACTCCACTCTGAAGCTCATTTCTCCCCTTTCTATTGGTGTTTCCTGGCTCCTCACCCAAATAAGCTCCTTAATAGAATCTTTGTATTAGGATTCAGTAGGTTAGGTGTATTAAATGCATTTTAGACTCACAATTTTGGTTTTTTCTTTTCTTTTTTTTTTTTTTGAGACAGGGTCTCACTCTGTTGCCCAGGCTGTAGGACAGTGGTGCAATCATAGCTCACTATGGTGTCAACCTCCTGTACTCAAGCAATCCTCTGCCTCAGACTCCCAAGTTGGACTACAGGTGTGCACGACCATGCCCAGTTTTTTTTTTCTTCTGTAGAGACAGAGTCTCAGTATGTTGCACAGGCTGGTCTCAAACTTCTGGGCTTAAGTGATTCTCCCATCTCTCCCTTCCAAAGTTCTGGGATTTCAGGTGTGAGCCACTGCATCCAGCCTAGACTTACACTATTTTCAACTTATAATGGGTTTATTGGGGTGTAGCCCTATTGTTAAAGTCAAGGAGCATCTGTACTTTGAACAGTTCTGGACAAGAGATACATATTAAATGACTGAGAAACTGAAACCCTTTTTTAGATAGCGTGTTGCTGTTACTGTAGAATAAGTCGCCTCATTTAGCAAGACCAAGCCATGAATGCACTTGAGTTACATTTTTAATACTTTCATGGACTCCTAAAAATCTCCAATGTTCTTAGTTCTCAATTCCAAGAAGAGCCGGCTTGTAGACACGCAGCTGAGAGGCAGGCTATGGCGAACTCAGACCTGGAGAAGATGGAAGGAGTCCAGGGAGAAATGGAAAATGATGAAAGCTTTGGCAAAAGGGTGGTAAAGTGTTCAAAGAATGTTTAAAGAAAAAGAAATGAACAGCATCAAGAAGTTTAGAAGGAAATGGAACTGATTAAAAGTGTCATCTTTACTCCACTTCTGTGCCGTGGAGTGGAGTCCCGCATAACTTGCCATTTAATTGAAAATTTTAAAACTCTGCAGCTCAATCAACTTCTCTTGGCAGTGAGCCCACGGAAAACTCAGAAGAATCTTTTCAGAACTATTTACGAGCTGTGCTACAGTCAATGAAGGTCTGGTTGAGGGTGGTGACAGAGGAGAGAAATGAGTGAGGGCCAGAGGCTTAAAGAACAGCATATCCATCCATTAGGGTTGTCGTAACAAAGTCCAACACACCCGATGGCTCAAACAACAGACGTTGATTCTCCCACAGTCCTTGAAGCTGGAAGTCCAAGATCAAGGCATAGGCAGGGCTGATTCCTCCAGAGGCCTCTCCCCTTGGCTTGTAGACGCCGTCTACTCCTTGTGTCCTCACAGAGTCGTCTTTCTGTGTGTGTCTGTGTCCTCATCTTCTTATGAGATGTCTTAGTCTATTTCAGGCTGCTATCACAGAATACCATAAACTGGGTGGCTTATAAACAACCGACATTGATTCTCTCACAGTCCTTGAAGCTGGATGTCTAAGATTAAGGTGTGGGTTCCTCCTGAAGCCTCTCGCCTTGGCTATGAGACACCATTTTCTCCCTTTGTCCTTACACGCTTGTCCCTCTGTGTGTGCCTGTGTCCTCATCTCCTCTTCTTACGAGGTGTCTTACTCCATCTCAGGCTGTTATCGCAGAATATCATAGGCTGCGAGGCTTAAACCACAGACATCTACTTTCCCGCAGTCCAGGAAGCTGGATGTCTGACATCAAGGCGTGAGCAGGGCTGGCTCTTCCTGAAGCCTTTCTCCTTGGCTTGTAGATGTCACCTTCTCTCCATGTCTTTACATGTTTGTCCCTCTGTGTGTGTGCAGAGGGAGAACTCTGAAATCTTTTTGTCTTCTTATACATTTGCCAGCCATATCAGATTAGGACCCCTCCCTTATGATTTTACCTAAACCAAATCACCTCCCTAAAGACTCTGTCTTCACATAATCTCACAAGAGGATTTACAGCTTAATCACATCTGCAGATACCTTTTTACCAGATAAAGTCACATTCTGAGTTTCTAGGGACTTGACATGGACATTTCTCTTCCAGTATTCTATGGTATGGAAAAGTGGGAAAAAAAGCAAATACCAAAACCTGTTCATAAGAACCTGTTTCCTCTCTGTGTAGAGCCGCTTCTGAAACTCCTGGTACGTTCTTCCACAGCAAATGCCTAGACCGAGATGAGGACTGCTGTAAGTGGAAGATATTATCTCCATAGCAACACACAAATTAGCATTCAGAAATGTAACTTTGCAGAGAGAAGAAAGTTTCTCTAGTTTCTACACTCAGCTACTACAGAGGCTGAGGCAGGAGATCAGTTGAGCCCAGGAGTTCCAGGCTGAAGTGAGCTATGATCATACCACTGCACTCCAGCCTGGGTGACGGTGAACTCTGTCTCTAAAACAAAAAATAAAATAATATAATTAAATTAAATAAATTTAAAAACATGTGGACTCAGAGTTCATTTGTAATCCCCACCATTGTAGAATCACTTAGTAGAGCAAGCTGAAAGACCAGGAATGTGGACTTTCCAACATTTCCACAGGGTGCTCTGAGGCAGGGGCTGCAGCTTCCTTGAATGCCACATCTGTGGATAAAATCAGCACATCATCATTAGTACAGGACTATTCTTTTTTTCTTTTCTTTTCTTTTTTTTTTTTTTTTTTTTTTTTTGAGACAGAGTCTTGCTGTGTTGCCCAGGCTGGAGTGCAGTGGCGTGATCTTGGCTCACTGCAATCTCCACCGCCTGGGTTCAAGTGATTTTCCTGCTTCAGCCCCCCTCTGTAGCTGGGATTACAGGCAACTGCCACCATACCTAGCTAATTTTTGTATTTTTAGTAGAGATGGGGTTTCACCATGTTGGCCAGGCTGGTCTCAAACTCCTGACCTCAAGTGATCCGCCTGCCTCAGCATCCCAAAGTACTGGAATTATAGGCGTGAGCCACTGCGCCCAGCCAATACAGGACTATTATTTGGAAAGGTGCATGGTAAAAGCTGCTCTTGGCAGAGAAACCTGCACAAGAATCCGCTTTGAAGCTTGGAGGGGATATTACTGGGATTATTGCTTAAGCCACGGGAAACTGGTTAAAAAAATTCGTGAATGGTTTGCATAATGTAAAACAGGAAAGATGCACTCAGGGGAAGTTAAAACAGCCACGGTAGGTCAGCCTTTGTTGTAGTCAGGGAAGATGGAGAACTTGGTTGTCGATGTGTACCTTGAATTGAGCTTCAGAAGAGCAGGCCACTGAAATTTATCAGCAACTTGATTTAATGGAGATTTTCTTGTGCATTTGGGAGGCTTTTCCAGCATCCCAAGCTGTTAAAATTAATGTTTGAGGGCCCAGAATGAAAACAAGTGTTTTTGTAAGCAGAACCTCTGTGGCTCCATGCTGAAGACATCAGGGTGTTTACGTTATTATGTGGGCAATTAATGATGGAAAACAGATTTTCTACTCCTATTTTCTTTTACTGATTCATTTGCTAAAGACACTGTAAATGTAAGCAGAATTCTCCGAAGGCATTTAATCATAGAAGTGATGGCTAAAGAAGCCAACGATTCTGAAATGTCCTAACGGATATCTGGCCATTTAGGTGATTTCACTACCTTCTTGAGACAGAATCTTTGGACGGAGAACATCATTCTCACTTCATATTGCATGAAAACATCGTCATCTCCACATTATGCTAAGCCACTCAGTCACAAAACCAAGAGTGCACTTCTGAAATATTTTAATTCCATGCAGCTCTGGTACATTTTCTTTCTTTCTTTTTCTTTTTTTTTTTTTTTTTTTTTTTTTTGAAACAGGGTCTCGCTCTGTCACCCAGGCTAGAGTGCAGTGGTGTGATCTCAGCTCACTGGAGCCGCCGCCTCCCAGGTTCAAGTGATTCTCGTGCCTCAGCCTCCTGAGTAGCTGGGATTACAGGTGCCCACCACCACACCCGGCTACTTTTTGTATTTTTAGTAGAGATGGCATTTCATCATGTTGCCCAGGCTAACCTCGACCTCCTGAGCTGAAGTGATCCTCTCGCCTTGGCATCCGAAAGTCCTAAGATTACAGGCGTGAGCCACCTCACCTGGCCCTGAATTTTATTTCTACCATGCTTCCCTAGAAATGTAGACTTGTAAAGGTTGTAAAATCATTAGTAGAATATAACCCAGCAATGCCCTTGTGAAGTGATTATATTTATATTACACATAACATCCTACTAAACATTTGTATTATGATTCAATATGTAAAAGGAAGAAACATAAGCCAATGTTACTGAAATAGGTTCAAAGCCACACAGCAAAGAAAACCTGCGTTATTTCTTCTCCAGAAACTCAAATGCCTGTTTTCTGCCAAAAATGTAATCTGAACAGAAAAAAAAATGTTAAGTGTGTTTCAGACATCTGTTATCAGACTTTGGCAATGGATAAGTGGAAGAAACACCACACAAGGTCAAGGACTTCTTAGGATCCTTGGTGAGAAAGTGATTCTGAGATCATTTGCTATGGTCATTCAAAGACCCACTAACACACAATCAAGTGAGGTCGTGTTTGGAAGAGACACTCACGGGTTGATGTGAAAATAGCAGAACAGTATGAGAGCAGAATGTGGTGATGTTTAACAAAGTAAGAATTTTTTTTGTAAGTTCTAGAAAGTGACACTCTAAGTCAGAGTGTTTCTTCAACTGGCTGATCAAGTTCAGAGCCCAAGAATTTGCCCAACTTCCTTAGATGTCCTCCTCTGTAAACAATGGTAAGGGTAACGTTATGAGATTCCTGAAAGGAAAGCCAGATTGCTTATCAAAGATGTGTGCCCACCGAGCCTTTCCAAGAGCCTTACTCTGAGATGGTCCAAGATGTGTTTCTGAGAAGGCTATTTTGATTGCCTTTGGTGACACCATATGCAATGCAGACATCATTTCCATCAGTGCATCTAGAAAGTCTCACTTTCCCTACTGGTGACCTGGAGGAAGCATTGCATTTTTGTAAATGACACACCCATGCCCGCCAACTTCCATTTATTCTCTTTGAAGATGCTTGACAGTCCTTTTTCTTGGTTCTTCAAAACTCTCAAAGGGGAAGCAAGGCATGCTTCCTGATGGTTTCACTTGCGTATCTAGTCTCAAGACTCTGGCATCTCTCCACCCCAGGGCTGTCTGGACCTATGTGCTGGAGTTTTTGTAGGGTCTGGCCCCATCATTATAGTGAACTACAATGCAGGGAACTCAGCTGGACCAAGAAAAGAGTCCCCGAGATGCATCCTTATGGCTGAATACCTCCGGGGATTAGCAGAAGGAATGAGGATAAACAAACTATAGGTAAGACCCTGACACGAAGACACAGCTCAAATTTAGCCTCTGATGTGGTTTGGCTGTGTCTTACCCAAATCTCATCTTGAATTGTAGCTCCCACAATTCCCAGGCATTCTGGGAGGGACTCAGTGGGAGATAATTGAATCTCGGGGACTGGTCTTTCCCATGCTAGTCTCGTGATAGTGAATATGTCTCACGAGATCTGGTGGTTTTGTAAAGGGAAGTTTTCCCACACAAATTCTCTTCTCTTGTCTGCCACCATGTGAACTGTGCCTTTCACCTTCCACCATGATTGTGAGGTGTCCCTAGCCACATGGAACTGTGAGTCCATTAAACCTCTTTCTTTCGTAAATTGCCCAGTCTCAGGTATGTCTTTATCAGCAGCATGAAAACGGACGAATACAGCCTCTCTGATTTACCAGTGAACACCAGGTGGGACCAGGATTCATGTCAGAGAATGTCCTGTGTATTTGAATCGATGTGGATTCTCTCACTCTTCTGCCCCAGCTTGGTGTTTTAAATTTCTATCTCTAAAATCCTTTTCTTCCCACAAATATCTGCTGTTGCAAAGTTCAGTTTGCTAGTGTATGGGGAATAAACACATGGTCATTACAGCCTAAGCTTTACCATGCAACGACAATGGAGAATGGGAGAGGGCTGTCCTCCCTCCCTCCCACCCTCCTTCCCAACAGCTTAATGCAAAGAAACTTCTGCTGTTGTAGAACTCTCTTTTTTTCTTGCCTGATCCTTTGAAGTCAGGCAAGAAATATTCCAGATTCTGGAATATTTGCATATGCATAATGAGATGTCTTGGGGGTAAGACATAAGTATAAGTATAAAATTATTTATGTTTTATATACACGTTATACACATAGCCTATTGTATTGTATAGCCTTTCATATACAGTACCGTTATTTTTATTACTATCATCATTATGCTTTAGAGTCAGGGTCTCACTCTGTCACCCCGAGCTGCAATGCAGTGGTGCAGTCACAGCTCACTCCAGCTTCAAACTCCCGGGCTCAAGTGATCCTCACACCTCAGCCTCCCCAGTAGCTGGGATTACAGGCACGTGCCACCATGCCTGGCTATTTTTTATTTTTATTTTTTCTACAACTGAGCTCTTACTATGTTGCACAGGCTGCTCTCGAGCTCCTAAGCTCAAGCTGTCCTCCCACCTCAGCCTCCCAAAGTGCTAGGATTATAGGCATTATCCACTGAACCCAACCTATACAATATTTTTAAATAATTTTGTGCATGAGACAAAGTTTATTTACACTGATCCATCAGAAAGCAAAGGTTGACTGGGTGTGGTAGCTCACACCTGTAATCCCATCACTTCAGGAGGCCAAGGTGGGTGGATGACTTGAGCTCAGGGGTTCAAGACCAGCCCAGGCAACATGGCAAAACCCAGTCTCTACAAAAAATGCAAAAATTAGCCAGGTGTCGTGGCACACACCTGTAGTCCCAGTTACTCAGGAGGCTGAGGTGGGATGATCTCTCGAGCCCAGGAGGTGGAAGTTGCAGTGAGCCATGGTCGCACCACTGCACTCCAGCCAGGATGGGCAACAGAGTAAAACTCTGTCTGAAAGCAATTTTTTTAAAAAAGGTGTCAGGTGTCATTCGTTAAGCCATCCATGACAGTCATGTCAGCACTCCAAAAGCTAAAGATTTTGGAACATTTTGGATTTTGAATTTTCAGATGAGGAATGTCCACCTTGTACTGAGAAAGCCTTCATTTATTTCTAGGAAGGAGGAATCTAGGAAAATCTAAGTAAAGTACTCATGTTAGAGACATTGGAACCAGAGCGACTCCATCTTGACTAGGGACTGGGTAAAATGAGACTGAGACCTACTGGGCTGCCTTCCCAGGAGGTTAGGCATTCTAAGTCACAGGATGGGATGGGAGGTCGGCACAAGATACAGGTCTTGCTGATAAAACAGCATGTGGTAAAGAAGCCATCCAAAACCCACCAAATCCAAGATGGCAACAAAAGCCACCTCTGGTCATTCTCACTGCTCATTATATGCTAATTATAAGAGACACTCCCACTAGCACCTGACAGTTTACAGATGCCATGGCAACATCTGGAAGTTACCCTATATGGTCTAAATGGGAGAGAAACCCTCAGTTCCGAGAATTGCCCACCCCTTTCCCAAAAAAATAATGAATATTTCACCCCTTGTTTAGCATATAATCAAGAAATAACTATAAGTATCCTTTGTCCAGCAGCCCAAGCTGCTGCTGTGGCCTATGGAATAGCCATTCTTTACTACTGCAACCTCCACCTCCCAGGTTCTAGCTATTCTCCTGCCTCAGCCCCCAAGTAGCTGGGACTAGGCGTGTGCCACCATGCCCGGCAAATTTTTGTATTTTTAGTAGAGACAGGTTTCACCATATTGGCCAGGCTGGTCTCAAACTCCTGACCTCAGGTGATCTGCCTGCCTTGGCCTCCCGGAACACTGGGATTAGAGGCCTGAGCCACCGTGCCTGGCCACTCCTTTACTTTCTTAATAAACTTGCTTTCACTTTGCTCTACAGATTCACCCTGAATTCTTTCTTGCATGAGGTCCAAGAGCCCTCTCTTGGGGTCTGAATGGGGACGCCTTTCTGGTAATACTCAGAACAGAAAATGAGTAATTATGGGAATCTTACTTCTTAAACCAAAGCAAGATAAGATATGTGATTACTAATATCACAGTTTCCTCTTAAACTGTGTCCCACATGTGTGAAATAAAGACTTAAAATTAGACTCTAAGGGTTCTCCTCAATTACCTAGGAATTCCCTGGAAAGTAGATAATTATGAAGTGCTTTAAGCAAATAACTTTATAGAAAAGGAGTTTTGCTTATCAGCCGTTCTTTCACTTTTCCCAGTGGAGTCCTGTGTTTGTTTATGTACCCCCTACACATACACACATACATGCAAACTTACATGTACATGCACATACCAGTTGTCAGCTCTGGGGAACGTTGTGTTTAGTATAAGCCAGTGAGTTTGTTGGATTCCAATCATTTGTCTAGAGGTGAGCAGGTGATGCAATCTAATCTATGTCTAAAGATTGAAGAGAGGCAACCTAGGATTGGAGGATGGGGAAACGGGGGGGACAAGGTGCAGGAGATTGTCATGGAAACCAACAAGAGTCCTGGCCTCAATCCACACCTCTGCTTACTAATGTGGATTTGAATCCACTTCCATCCATGAATATCCAAATGAAAAGTTTCTGAGACAGCTTTCAAGCAATTTAGAAAGTTTATTTTGCCAAGGTTAAGGATGCACCTGTGACACAGCCTCAGGAGATCCTGAGAATGTGTGCCCAAGGTGGTCGGGCTACAGCTCGGTTTTATACATTTTAGGGAGACATGAGAAATTAATCAATATATATCAGATGTGCATTGGTTCAGTCCAGAGAAAGGCAGGACAACTTGAAGTGGGGGCTTCCATGTCATAGGTAGATTTAAAGATTTTCTGATTGGCAACTGATTGAAAGAATTATTATCAATAGAAAGGAATGTCTAGGTTAGGATAAGGGGCTATGGAGACCTAGGTGTTATCATGTAGATAAAGCCTCCAGGTAGCAGGCTTCAGAAAGAATAAATTGTAAATGTTCCTTATTAGAATCTGTTCTTTCAGTAATTCCAAAATGGAGGAGGGTATCATAAGGTATGTCCAGCTTCCCCTTCATGGTCTGACACATTTTTCAGGTTATCTTTGTAATGCCCTTGCCAAGAGGAAGAGTCCTTTCAGATGACAGGGAGTGAGGGGTTAGAATTTTATTTTTAGGTTTGTAGATACAACTATTCTATCTATGCGTACAAAGAGCTATCTGTGATATAAGAAGGACATCCAATGGGCAGAGTATCATTGTGTAGACATTTGACTCTAGAATTCACTCTGATTTTTCTGGCTAAAGGGGCTTTTCATACAATCCACTAGGCTCAGAAATGTTGACCAAGAAATACAACGGGTTCTTCGTAAAAGGCAAGAGTCAAATGCTAAGTTGATAGCTGTTTTTAATCATACAAAGAGCTGTGTTTAAATTGAATAATGGGTGTGTAATAATATAATCTCTTCTTTATGACCTCACATCATTATGAAATATGAGCTCTGGCTAAAGCTCAGGATAATGTGGGAGAGAATTAAGTTGGGAAAACCAGTTTCTAACATGATGGACAACTGAGAAAAGTTTTGGGATTTCCATTACAGCAGATTTTTTTAAGATTCAGTTAATGTTTTCTGCAGGATGGCTTAGCATTCCTAAATTCAGTTGAGTACCAGGATATTATAAGGCTTTTCTGTTTATTTTTCTAATAATCTGTTTTGGAGAACCTTCTCTGCCACAGCCATTTTGCTTGGGGCCAAGAATATAATGATCACACGGATGACACATTCACTCTCTTTATGAAGTTTACACACACACTGAAAATAACAAAGTAGAAAAAGAATTAATGTCAGTAAGGAGACTGACTCCAGAGAAAAGTTCTGATTCCTTAACTACCTAGGAGGGAGCAAATACAGATTCCTTTTGTTGGAAGATGTGTTTATATCTGGAGATAGGAACACCCTCAAAATAGTACATTGAAAGTCTATTAACATGGAAAGTCTATCATAAGCCAGTCAATAGCATTTGTAATCTGCATTATGTAGTGCACAATTCTGCTTTCCTAACTAGCCTTTTTTTGATAAGCAGGTTTGAGTATTAATGAGGGCTCTCCAGGGGGACAAAACTAATAGGATCTATGTCTATATGAAAGGGAGTTGGCCGGGCACGGTGGCTCCTGCCTGTAATCCCATTATTTTCGGAGGCCGAGGTGGGTGGATCATGAGGTCAGGAGTTTGAGACCAGCCTGGCCAACATAGTGAAACCCTATCTCTACTGAAAATACAAAAAATTAGCTGAGCATGGTGGTGGGCATCTGTAATCCCAGCTACTCGGGAGGCTGACGCAGAAGAGTCACGTCACTCTGGGAGGCAGAGGTTGCAGTGAGCTGAGATCACGCCATTGCACTCCAGCCCAGATGACAGTGGCAGACTTTGACTCAAAAAAAAAAAAAAGAAAGGGAGTTTATTAGGGAGCATTGGCTCACACAATCACAAGGTGTAGTCCCACGATAGCCCGTCTGCAAGTTGAGGAGGTAAGGGAGCCAGTCGTGGCTAAGTCCGAGTCCCAAAGTCTCAAAAGTAGGGAAGCCGACAGCGCACCCTTCAGTCTGTGGCTGAAGGCCTGAGAGCCCTGGCAAGCCACAGCTGTAAGTCTAAGAGTCCGAAAGTTGAAGAACCTGGAGTCTGATGTCCAAGAGCAGGAAGCATTCAGCATGGGAGAAAGATGGAGGCCAGAAGACTCAGCAAGTCTGCTCTTCACAACTTCTTCTGCTTGCTTCAATTGAGCTATGCTGGCAGCTGATTGGATGGTGCCCACCAACATTGAGGGTGGGTCTTCCTCTCCCAGTCCCACCAACTCAATGTCAATCTCCTCTGGCAACACCCTCACAGATATACCCAGAAACAATACGTTACCAGCTATCTAGGCGTCCTGCAATCCAATCAAGTTGACATCTAATATTCACCATCACAGTTGAGAAGCAACTTAGCTTATGATAATCTGCTATAGCTGCCTGAAAACAAACCTAAGAAGTAGGTCTTAGACCATGACTTCTCCCCATATTATCAAAATTAGGACAAACCTTTTTTTCTTACATGTATGGGACTGACAAAACAATCTCCATTAGACAAAAATTAAATTGTTAGCCATAATGACCAGTGCTGAGAAGAATGAGGGAGTGGGAAGAGGGATGCATGATGAGAAACGACTTAGTGGACGTGAGGTACATTACTCACATGATGGATACCCGAAAGCCCTGACTTCACTGCTATGCAATCTACGCCTGTAACAAAATTGCACTTGGACCCCATAAATGGACACAAATAACATAATTGAATTTGCTTTTAAATGCTTTTTAAGCATTATTTTTAATGTTGTCTTCACTCAAGTTAGAAAATGTTTGGTGTCAAATTGAAATAACTCACAAGGATTTAGTAAAAGTGTGGTAGATCCAGGCTGACATCTCTTACCTTGGCAAACAAGTACCCAAACATCTTGTCTTTCCTAATCTAAAGGCCTGTCCTGTAACCTTGTCAATGAGTGGAGTCCACTATCGCAGTCAAAGTGAAACAAAACCCTTTGCCCTCTGCCCATGGGAGCTAAAGTGTGGAATTGCAACTAGGTCTGGAGAGAGAAATGCAAGAAGGTCTGATAGATTAGTGAATGAATGAATGCCAGTAGGCCATTAATCAAAGCCTCAATTGCAAAAACGACTGCTTGTCTTGCATGATTTCAGCTGCAATAACAAACTACCAAAGACTGGGTGGCTTACAAACCCCAGAAATTCATTTTTCATGGTTCTGGAGGCTGGAAGTCCAAGATCAAGACGCCAGCAGCTCTGGTGTCTGGTGAAGAAACTGGTTTGTCGACAGCTACATTCTTATTGTGTCCTCACATGGCAGTGGGCAGAAGAGAGAGAGAGGAGGTGGAGGGGGGGGGGGAGAGAGAGAGAGAGAGAGACAGAGACAGAGAGACAGAGAGAGACAGAGAGAGAAAGAGAGAGAGGAGAGAGAGAAAGCCCCAGAAAGGGGGAGACATAAGCATTGAATCAACAGCACCCACATTTAAGGTATTGGCCATTTGGGTGCTGATATTTTGAGAGAATTTTACTCCTATTCAAAATTAGATCTGTCTTCTACACAGAATCTGTGTATTTTCTGTTTTCATTAAGTCCTGCTTCTTCTAGAGAAATGACAGCCTCGGAGAGCAGGAGATGAGTGTGTTGACTTAACTCACTGTGAAGGGCAAGCAGAGTACAGTCTTTTTAAATTAGTATTATTTTATATTTTTAATCACAGATCCAGGTTGTGCAATTTTTCAACCCAGCAGTACTTTTACTTGGCATTAGGAAAGGTCCTTTGAAGTTTGATTATTATTTTATTTTATTTTTTAAAAAGGTCGTTGAGAGGTTGGATGGACTCTCATGTAGCACAAAGGAGCTTTTTCTTCTTTGCAGAAGAGCCTGTTGCTTGAATGCGTGTCTTTAACTAAACTTAAAAGCAAATGTTATCGACATTTTAGATAAAGCCCTTTTAATCATCCTCCAAGCTGAGCTCTGCTTTGCCGTGGATTTGCTGTTGTTGCGTGTGATTTGCTGCACTTCCCTCTGATAACCTTGAACTATGTTCTCAGTTTATTATGCCAAAAAACAATCAAATTATACAGCAACTTATTTTGTAAAATGAGTCTGATTATTGCTTAAATCAGAGTCATGTTTTCATGTTGGTATACTCTTCTCTCAGTGAAATTATGCATTTTTAATATCTAAGAATAGTAGTATATATTATTCTACATTTTTGCTAACCACACATTGAGTAACATAAAGATGACTTCCTACAGTCCATGTATTTTCTTCTGTGATTACTTTAAAAAAATAAAACGCTAATTAGAATCTATGTTGCCAGAAAAAGTGTTGTTACACAAAACCTGGCCTGTATTCTCATTACAGCACATGCATTTAAAAAGAGATGCTGTCTTCTCCATTGGGGAAGAAGATATGGCTGACCCTGACTTCTCGTATCTCTCTTCTTTTAACTTGAAAGAACAGGAGTTGAGATTGCTCGCAACACATAGCGCTCCAAAGGAAATAAATTCTTAAATGAGAACTCACCAACCTTCTCATTCTCTGTTTCCTTCCAACATTTTCATAAACACCCAGATTTTTCTTTTTGGTATAAAGTCATTTTTCATGGGAAGCCTGGAAGCGTTGTTGAAAGAATATGTAGTGCTGTTTTCTCTATAGCTCTGACTTAGTTTCTGCAGTACATTTAGGTTAAAAATCATAGAGTTCTAAGGGAGGAAGCTGAGGAAGAGAATGAACCCAAACCCAGGAATTATAACCATTGTGTGAAGTTTGTTTTGAGATGAACAAAAACTCTTAGGTTGATGCAAAAGTCATCGCAGTTTTTGGCCAGGAGTGGTGGCTCACACCTGTAATTCCCAGCACTTTGGGAGGCCAAGGCGGGTGGATCACTTGAGCTCAGGAGTTCAAGACCAGCCTGGCCAACATGGAGATACCCCGTTTCTACTGAAAATGCAAAAATTAGCCGGGCATGATGGCGCACACCACTAGTCCCAGCTGCTTAGGAGGCTGAGACAGGAGAATCTCTTGAACCCAGGAAGTGGAAGTTGCAGTGAGTTGAGATGGTGCTACTACACTCCAGCCTGGGTGACACAATGAGACTCCATAAAAAAAAAAACCAAAAAGTCATTGCAGTCGTTGCAATGACTTTTAATGGCAAAAGCGGCAAACACTTTTGCATCAACTTCATAATTCAACAGTAGAATATGAAATGGAAATAGTGTTAATTAATCAAGTATATCACAGCTAAGAACATGAATGTTAAACTCAGCATCTGTGACTGGCCTTTTTGAGTATTTCAGTGCCACAGCTCCTTCTTGTCTTCAGGGAAATATGTTTTAAGATAAATACCCTGGACAAAGGAACGATTTGCTCTCAGTGAATTGAAGCATGATGGTGTGAGATTTCACCACAGTACTCAGAATGGCACACAATTTAAAATGTATGCATTGTGAGGCCAGGTGCGGTGGCTCATGCCTGTAATCACAGCACTTTGGGAGGCTGAAGCAGGTGTATTACCTGAGGTCAGGAGTTCAGGACCAGCCTGGCCAACATGGTGAAACCCTGTCTCCACTAAAAATAAAAAAACTATCGAGGTGTGGTGGCAGCACCTATAATCCCAGCTACTCAGGAGGCTGAGGCACAAGAATTGCTTGAACCTGGGAGACGGACGGAGCTTGCACTGAGCCGAGATGGTGCCACTGTACTCCAGCCTGGGCTATAGAGTGAGACTCTGTCTCAAAAAAAAAAAAAAAAAAAAAAAAAAATTATAATAAATAAAAAATAAAATGTATGCATTGTTTATTTCTGGAATATTCCATTTAATATCTACAGACTTCAGTCAGCCATGGTAACTTAAACTACATAAAGTAACACCAAAGGTAAGAGGGGGAATACTGTAATTCGTGAGTTTAAAATATTCATTGAAAAAGCATGTGGATTCTAGTTTTTTTTCCTATCACTGTGGTGATGTGAGCGTCTCCGAGGCTCAGCTTCCATGTACATCAAATAGAAAAGCAAACCATATCTAAGACTTCTTCATCTATTATGCTTGTATCATTTCATCGTCTCTACTGAAGGTAAATTGTTCCAACCCAGACCATTTTTATTAAGCTTGCAACTATAGTAATTAGCATTTTTTAAACTCATTGTCTTCTTCAAAAATTTTTAAACCAATATCAGAAGACACCTGCAATAAAAATGTAAATAAGAGGTTTCAAGTAAAAGGTTAATTTTTAACCTGAAGCCCTATGACTTTTTATATTGTAAAAAAAATGTGAAATTATTTTGTTTATCTTGGAAAGTAGTACTAGATGATAAAAGTGGTTAAATCTTACTGTTTAGAGTGAACTAAATATATTCAAACATTTCACTTCTGCCAACCACAAAACAGATTTTGCAAAGAATTATTTCCTTCAATTTTTTAAAGAAAGTTATACTTAGATTATTTTATTTCCATGTTTTTAAATTTGTAGCTAACTCATCAAAATATTGTTTTCTAGGTATCTTTGATATCCAAGAGACATTTGAGTTCTGTTTTTATAAAAAGAAAATATCATATTTTCCAGAATTAATAAACTTGAGTACACTTCGGGTTATTTTTTTAGAAACCAGACATCCAAGGAGTCTGATTAAACTGTGTCCTGATTAGATTATTTATTCATTATTACTATGTATGCTTCCACCATTAAATAAGTTGTGTTAACTTGCTGATAAGATTAGGATTTCTTTTCTTGTGAAACAGGGTCTCACTCTGTTGCCCAGGCTAGATTGTAGTGACACACAATTATAGTCCAGTGCAGCCTGGAACTCCTGGACTCAGGCAGTCCTCTTGCCTCAGCCTCTCAGGTAGCTAGAACTACAGGTGTGTGCCTCTACACACTGCTAAGTTTCTTTAAAAACAACAACAACAGCACCTTTGTTAGAAACTAGGTTTCTGTGTTGTCCAGACAGGTCTCAAATTCCTAGTCTCAAGTGGTCCTCCAGGTTCAGCCTACCAAAGTTCTGGGATTATAGACACAAGCCTAGCCAGAATGTATTAATATTTTTGATATTTTCAATATTCTTCAGCTAAAGTATGGTGATGATCGTATTTCCTTAAACCAGACACTCCCCCTTTATAATTTCTGAGTGCTAACAGTCATGTCCAGATGCCCACACTTGAAATGTCAAGATAGCACATGATCAATTTCTAAGAAGTTACCCTGTGCTATGGACTGAATGTATCTCCCAAAATGTGTGTGTTAAAAACTTAATCCTGGCTGGGTGCAGTGGCTCATGCCTGTAATCCAAGCACTTCGGGAGGGTGAGGCGGGCAAATCACTTGAGGTTAGGAGTTCAAGACCAGCCTGGCCAACATGGTGAAACCCTGTCTCTACTAAAAATACAAAAACTAGCTAGGCATGGTGACTCACACCTGTAATCTCAGCTACTCAGGTGGTTGAGGCAGGAGAATAACTTGAACCCAGGAGGCAGGGGCTGCAGTGAACCGAGATTACACCACTGCACTCCAGCCTGGGCGACAGAGTGAGAACGTATCTCCAAAAACAAACAAACAAAAGAACCCTTAATCCTCAGTGCAACAGTGCTTGGGGGGTGGGGCTTTTGGGAGATGTTTAAGTCATGAGGGTTTCACCTTTATGAGCAGATAATAAAACAAATGAGAGGAAAGGAGTTTGATTCCTCTCTTGCTCTTCTCTCTTCCACCATGGGAGAATGCTGCAAGAAGGTCCTTGCAAGATAGTAACACCCTCATCTTCAACTTTCCCGCTTCCAGAACTGAAGGAATAAATTTCTGTTCTTTATAAATTACCCAAGTCTTGAGTATTACACTATAGCACCACAAAACAGACCTAGACACCATGCCCTCCGGTGTCTCCATCGACAGAGTGATTTGATGCAATCTTCATAGATCAGTCTTCCTAAATTACTGTTTTGCTCTTGTCAATTCTCATTTCCAAAATGTTTTAGCAATTCCTCGCTGACTAAAGGATGGAAGTGCAGATGAAATTTGAGAAGTAGAAGACACCATAGGGCTATGCTCTCTACCCCTGCACACAGAAATGAAGAAAGCATTCTGCTAGTGAAAAGTCCTATTTGTTGGCTAATATTATGATTATATCTTGAGATTTCTTAGTGGTGATAGATGGTGCATTATTCCATGTGAACTGACCTGCTGGCTTTCTGTGTTCTTCCACATTTTACTTTTTCTCCTTTTAAAAGTCAGGATCTCACTCTGTCACACAGACTAATGTGCAATCATAGCTCACTGCAGCCTGGAACCCCTGTGCTCAAGCAATCCTCCCACATCAGGCTACTGAGTAGCTGGGACCACAGACTCACACCATTGTGTCCAGCTAACCTTTTCTTTAATTTTTTTTATAGAGATGGAGTTTCACTGTGTTGCCCAGGCTGGTCTCAAACTCCTGAGCTCAAGTGATCCTCCTGCCTTGGCCCTCCAAAGTTCTGGGATTACAGACATGAGCCACTGCACCTGGCCTTGTGTTCTTTCACATTTTAACAACTTTGCCTGAATGTGTGACCTCAATAATGTTCAAACAGTAATTTTTATTAAAAATAAGCATTAAGTGTCATAGCGTCAATGTATTCTCTTTTAATAACATTGATTTCCTGCCGCTCATTTTCTCTTTATAAAATGTATGTATGGGATATAAACACCTTTGCAAAATCAAACCACCCTACCAAATACAAAATATTGATAGTGATAATAATAGGAATAAATGAGACATAAATAAAATATGTAATCCTAAAATAAACTTCTTCCATAGCCTCATGTAAGTCAACTCAAAAGTGATCTCGGCTGCGTACAGTGGCTCCTGCCTCTAATCCCAGCACTTTGGGAGACTGAGGTGGGAGGATCGCTTGAGCTCAGGAGTTTGTGACCAGCCTAGGCAACGTAACAAGATCTCATGTCTACAAAAAAAAGTTATCCCACATGCCACATGCCCTTCAGAAACTGATATACTATATTGAAAATCAACTCTAAATTAACAACGTAAGGCAGGTGAATAGTACAAGTTTTCCCCCAATTCAATCAAATAATAATCCAAAATCCGAAATTCTGAAAGAACAGAATAGTCTTGGGCCCCAAACCATGCTTTACAAAATACTCTTAGATGGCTTGAAAAATCTATGGATCTTCTTATAATACTAGATTTATTAGATAGGTCCAGTGGACTGGTAGACTTTTTTATGGTTTTATGCATTTTCCCTTTCTTTAATTTTTATTTTTATTTTCAGTTCTGGGGTACATGTGGAGGATGTGCAGGTTTGTTGCATAGGTAAATGTGTACCATGCTGGTTTGCTGCACCTGTCAGCCCATCACCTAGGTATCAAGCCCAGCATGCATTTAATTAGTTTTCTTGGTGCTCTCCCTCCCCTGCTCCCCCCAACACAGACCCCAGTGTGTGTTCTCCCTGTGTCCATGTGTTCTCATTGTTTTGTTCCCACTTGTAAGTGAGAACATGCGGTGTTTGGTTTTTTGTTCCTGCATTATTTTGCTGAGGATAACGGCTTCCAGCTCCATCCATGTCCCTGCAAAGGACATGATCTCATTCCTTTCATGGCTACATAGTATTCCATGGTTTACACGTACCATGTTTTCTTTATCCGGTCTACCATTAATGGGCATTTGCGTTGATTCCATGTCTTTGCTATTGTGAATCGTGCTGCAGTGAACATATGTACACATGTATATTTGTAATAGAATGATTTATGTTCCTTTTGGTATATGCCCAGTAATGAGATTGCTGGATCAAATGGTTTTTATGGTTCCAGATCTCTGAGGAATTGCCACACTTGTTGTGTGCATTTTCTACTGCTACATAACAAATTACAAACTTGGTGGCTTGACACAGTCCCCATTTATCATCTCAGCGTGCTATAGGTCAGATGTCTGGACATGTCCTGGCTGGGTTCTCTACTCAGGGTCTCCCCAGACTGAAATAAAGGTGTTGTCAGGGTTGCACTCTCACATAAAGCTAGGGGCCCTTGTCGCAGCTCCCTGCTTGTTGGCAGAATTGAGTTCCTAGAGGCTGAAGGAGTACGCCTCCAACATCTTGCTAGCTGCTAGCCAGAGCCATTCTCAGCTTCTACAGGTAGCTGGCCCTGTGGCCCTTTCCACAACATGACAGTTTTTTGGTAGGCAAGGTCAGCAGGGGAATTTCACTGCTACTTTAGATGTCTGACTTCCCTGTCTCTGACTCTAGACCAAGGTTTAAATGGCTTATGCAATTAGGCCAAGCTCCCTTTCATCCACCTATTTGGAACATTAATTATGTCTGCAAAATCCCATCACAGCAACACCAAGATTCGTGTTTGATTGAACAATGTGTGTGCTCACCAGGGCCCAAAATCTTGGCAACCATCTTTGAATTCTGTTTCCTATAATTGCCTATTCACACAATGAAATATTACACAGCAGTCAGGAAGAATGGATGAGAGCCACCAGGAAGCTGGAGACCCAGAGAAGGGTTGATGTTGCAGCTTGAGTCTGAAGGCATTGGAGGCAAAATTCCCTCTTCTCCAGGGACCTCACTCTTTCTCCTAAAGCTGACTAGATCACGCCAATCCCTACATGAAGATCTAGCCATGGATTCAGGAGCCTTGAAGGGCTGAGAACCACTTTCATTATGGGAGGCCATGTAGAGGTTGGACACAATGATTTAAACATCCAGAATCATCTATCATTTTGTATCATAAATAGCTGGTCTAAGTACAGTGTGTATCAAGCTGGTAACTGGTGACTGTCTAGCCCATCAGTTGGTGTGACCACAAAAAGGTGCTAGAATCCGGGACTGATGACCTAGAAGGACAATGGCAAGCATCACCTTTCTTCTTGGGGGCAATTCCAGCAGAAATACTGTGCGTTCACTGCTCTATCTCCCTACCTACCCCTTACGGACTGACTTGTGTCCCTACTAAATTCATATGTGGAAGCCTAACCCCCAGGACCTCATTTAAAGATAGGCTTCAAGACGCTATGACTGAGATGACTGCATTTGAACATAGGGTCTTTCAAGAAGTACTTAAGGTAAAATAAGGTCACTAGAGTGGGCCCTGATCCAATAGAACTGGTGTCATTATAAGAAGGGGAAATGAGGAGCACAGACACATAGAGAGGGACGACCACATGAGGACACAGGGAAAAGATGATGTCCACAAGCCAAGGAGAGAGGTCTCAGGAGCAACCAGCTCTACCTACACCTTGATCTCGGATTTCCAGACTTCAGAACCATAAAAAGACAGATTCTGATTTTTAAGCCACCAAGTCTGCGAAACTTTGAGACGGCTTTAACAGACCAGTGTGCTACCCTCACCAGCAAAAGACAAGTCTAAGTTCTTGGCCAGGTATGATGTTGTGGTTGAGTCTGGGACTCTTGGAGGGTGCAGCCACACGAATAGGGGCTAGTGTCTTAATAAAAGCAATCCCAGAGAGCCCCCTCGCCCCTTCCACCATGTGAGGTCACAGCGCCAAGGTGCCGTCTATGAACCAGGAGGTGCGTCCCCACCAGACACTGAATCTGCCCAGCCTTGATCTTGGACTTACCAGCTTCTATAACTGTAAGCAATAAGTTTCTGTTTATAAGCAACTCAGTGTATGATAATCTGCTATAGTAGCTGAAAAAACTAAGAAGCAGGTCTTAGATCATGACTTTGCCTTATATTATCAAAATTAGGACAAATATTTCTTATTATATGCCTGCAACTGACAAAACAATCTCCATTAAACAAAAATTAAATTGTTAGCTATGATGACCAGTGCTGAGAAGGATGAGGGAGTAGGAAGGGGGATGCATGATGAGAAACGACTTAGTGGATGTGGTGTACATTACTCAGATGATGGATACCTTAAAAGCCCTGACTTCACCTCTATGCAATCTACACCTGTAACAAAATTGCACTTGTACCCCATAAATGGACACAAATAACATAATTAAATTTGCTTTTAAATGCTCTTTAAGCATTATTTTATTTATTTATTTATTTATTTTTTGAGACAGTCTCGCTCTGTCACCACGTGCCAGGCTGGAGTGCAGTGGCATGATCTCGGCTCACTGCAACCTCCACCTCCCGGGTTCAAGCAATTCTCCTGCCTCAGCCTCCCGAGTAGCTGGGACTACAGACACGCCACCACGCCCAGCTAATTTTTATATTTTAGTAGAGATGGGGTTTCACTATGTTGGCCAGGATGGTCTCAATCTCTTGACCTTGTGATCCGCCCGCCTCGGCCTCCCAAAGTGCTGGGATTACAGTCGCAAGCCACCGTGCCCGGCCTTAAGCATTATTTTTAATGTTGTCTTCACTCAAGTTAGAAAATGTTTGCTGTTAAGTTGAAATAACTCACAAGGATTTAGTGAAAGCATGGTAGATCCAGGCCTATATGTGTGCTCTGCATTTCGTTAGCTATCTGGCTTTATGAAAGCCATTTCTATTGGCATCAGTTTTTTTCAGCTGCAACATGAAGACATGCATTAAATAACTTTTAAGATGCATTGCAACTATAAATCATTTGATAATTTCCAAGATTCACTTGGAATTCCATTTCTTGCATGAACTTGCATTTAGTTCCATATGTTGGAGGGAGTTGGAGGGGGAAAAATGATATTTTATTCCAGGGAAGGATATAAAGGGTGTTAAACATTTTTTTGCTATATAAATATACAGGTCAGCTTTGCAGAAATATTAAACATTTTGCAAGGGGAAGCACAGGGTCTTTGGCATCTCAAGAGAACATCTATAAACCTTAGTAATATGGGAAGAATCACAGGGTTTTCAGGTTTGCAGTTTTAGGAGGCTTAGAAGATTATGATGAGAATTTCTTTAGGCTCCAGAAAAAATTGTTTCTCTTTTTCACACCTGCTTTGTGGTGTTTCTTGAGGTTTTATTTTAACAGCCACGTGCACTTGTGATTTTATTATAAGCCACGTCAAATCCTTTGATTCTATGTGGAAGTACATGGAGTATAAATTATGTATAAATGAGCATACATTTGGCTATCCTAGGCAGTTTTGTGGTTTATGGCAGAAAATTGCTGTGTGTGAGAGCACCTAGGAGGAGAGATGTGGCGTTGATGTCCAGACACAGATAGGGCTCAGTAACCAGTTTGCACGGAGGAGAAGGGAGGTCATTATGTTTTCTTTTTGCAACAGCTTTCTTGGGATATAATTTACATACCACACAATTCACCCATTTATTTCTTATTTAGTTTTATTTTTTATAGATAGGGTCTTACTCTAAAGTACAGAGATTACAGGTGTGAACTACCACATCCAGCCCAGTTCTCCAATTTAAAGTATACAACGCAATCATTTTTAGGACATTCGTAGTTGTGCAACAATCACCACAATCAACTTTAGAACATTCTTATTAATTCAGCAGAGAAATTCCACACTCTTTAGCTATCCTTGCATTATTTCTCCAATTACCCCTGATCCCACATCCCTTGGCAACCACTAATCTGCTTTCTGTCTATGGATTTGCTTATTCTGAACATTTCCTATAAATGGAATCATACCATATATGGTCCTTGGTGACGAGTTTCTTTCACTGAGCTGAACGTTTTCAGGGTTTACACACATTGTAGTCTGTGTCAAAGCTTCTTTTCTTTTTTTAAGGCTGAATAATATTCTATTGTATATGGCTAGAACACATTTTCATGATAACGTTCAAAGACTCAGAAACAAGTCTACAGGCTATCCAGGTCAAACTCTAGATGTGATTTCTCTTGGCAAAGCATTCTCCCTGAACCCCCAGAGCTGATGGCTGTATCAGGCCCTGGTTCCTGGTAACGACAGAGAGTGACATTAACTCACCTCTCTTTCTTGGGTCTCACAGTTGTTTGATTAACTCACCTCTCTTCTTGGGTCTCACAGTTGTTTGTGTGATCACTTTCAGCACAATGTGGAAGGGAAGTCTTGGTTTGGCTAACTGTAACATACACATGGCTCAGATACCTGCTCAAAAGAGTTATTTCATTAAAGACAGGGCAGGTGAAAGAGCAAAGGGCTTATAAACAAATCATGACAGGCTCCTCCCTTTCTTTTTTCTTCCTTTTCTTCCTTCCTCTTCCTTCCTCCCTTCCTCCTCTCCTCCCTTTCCTCCTCCCTCTCTCCTACTTGGCTTTTTCTTTCTTCCTTCCTTCTTCTTTCTTTCTTTCTTTACCTTCCTTCCTTTCCTTCCCTCCCTCCCTTCTTCTCTCCCTTATTTCTTTCTTTTCCTTCCTTCCTTCCTTCCTCCTTCCTTCCCTCTCTCCTCTTGCCTTTCTTTCTTCCTTCATTCCTACCTCTCTTTCTCCTCTTTCTTTCTTTCTTCCTTTCTCTTCCTTCCCTCCCCTTCCTCACTCCTTTACTTTCCTTCCTTCCCTTTCTTTTTCTTTCCTTCTTTTTTTTCTTTCTTTTTCTTTCATCCTTTCTCCCTTTTCCTTCCTTCCTTCCTTTTCCTACTTTCTTTCCTTCCCTCCCCCCTCTCTCCCTTCTTCTTTCTTTCTGCCCCTTCCTTCCTTTCCTTCCCTCCCTCCCTCCTTCTCTCCCTTATTTCTTTGTATCCTTCTTTCTTTTTTCTTCCTTCTCTCTCTCTCTTTGTCTCTCTTTCCTTTCTCTTCTTTCTCACTCTCTTCTTCTTTCTTTTTTCTTTTCTTTTCTTTTTTTTCTTTCTTTTTTTCTTTCTTTCTTAGAGATGCTTTCACTCTGTTGTCACCCAGGCTGAAGTATAGTGGTGTGATCATAGTTCACTGCAGACTCAAACTCATGGGCTCATGTGATCCTTCCACCTCAGCCTCCCAAGTAACTGGGACTACAGGTGTGTGCCATCATGCCTGGCTAACATTTTTACTTTTATTTTTGTGGAGGCAGGGTTTCACTATATTGCTCAGGCTGGTCTCGAACTCCTAGGCTCCAGTGACCCTCCCACCTTGGCCTCCCAAAGTGCTGGGATTGTAGGTGTGAACCACCTTGCCTAGACCCCTGTCTTTCTGAAGGACTGAACATACCACTTGGGTCAGCCAAGGCAGAGAGATGTCTTAAGGCCAGGAAAACAAGCAAGGAAGTGAGCCCTAAGAGGAGGGACTATTCCACAAGGCCACTCTCACTTCAGACACCAGTTGCAGGTTGAGAGGAATTCCCAGAAGCTACCCTCAAGTTTAATAGTTCCCTAGAAGGACCAGCAGAACTCACTGGAAGCTGTTACACTCACATTTGTGGTTTATTACAGTGAAAAGATAAAGATCACAGTCATTCAATGGAAGAAGTGCATGGGATAGGGGTCCAAGCCAGGTACCAGACAGAGCTTCTATTATCCTCTCCGCTTGGAGTCAGGGAAGTGTTGGATTTTAGGCATCAATATATGACAATATGCATGAAGTGTTGCCAACCTTGGTGTAGTAGTTAACTCCTGCCTTGTTATAAAGAAAAACGGAGTCTGGGTCATTTATAAAGAAAAGAGGTTTAATTGGCTCACAGTTTTGCAGGCTGTACAAGAACATAATGCCAGCATCTGTTTCTCAGGAGGCCTCAGGAGGCTTTCAATCATAACAGAAGGTGAAGGGGAAGCAGGTGTCTCACATGAAGGGAGCAGAAACGAGAGAGTAAGGAGGGGGCTACACACTTTAAAATGACCAGATCTCATAAGGACATACTCACTATCACAAGGACAGTACCAAGGGGAATGGTGTTAAACCATTCATGAAAAATCCACCCACAGGATCCAATCACCTCCAATCAGGCCCACCGCCAACATCCAAACCATATCACTGGGCATGTCACCTGAGCCTTGGGGTTCAGAGTGCTTGCTGAGGCTCCATTGTGATTGATTAATTGTTTATGTGGCTGGCCATTCTCCAGTCTCACTGGAGGTCTACCAATACCATGGAACCTGAATTGCATTGTTACTAATGTGGCTACCTTCGCTCCAAATCACAGTGTGAACCAAGACACCTACAGAAACAAAGACATTCCTGTCTTTGTTTGGCAGCATTCCAAGGGCTTAGATGTCAAGTTCTGGAGCCAATGCCAAAGCCCAGACCTCTCCTTGAGCAAGGTTAATTTCTTTACCTCAAGGTCTGCAGAAGTGAACAGGTTCAGGTAAGGCAAGGAGGGGCCTGAGGAGTAAAACAAGGGATCGAGCGGTCCCTCAGAAGAGGACATAAAATGACCATGATGCAGCATTTTTTCCCAATTGTAATGGTGGCTTCATTTTGTATTTCTCTATAGCTGGAGATGGGCAACTTACCTGCAGCTCTCAGAATGGTGAATTCAATCAACCCCATAGCTAAACTGCTTCCCTGGGATGAAACTAATCTTTCATCCACTTTTCTTCATAAATTACATCCAAACATTGTTTGATATAACTCATCAGAGCTTGTCCATGGGCCCAAATGTTGGCATAAATGCTCCCAACAACATGAATCCAGCCATGGAATAATGCCCCAATTTGATGGTTGTGAATATGCTTCTATTAGCCAGTTTTAGAGGAAACTAAGCATCTAAAATGGATATCCTTTGTTGGTGTGAATGTAAGTTAGTACAACTTCTGTGGAACACAATATGAAGATTTCTCAAAGAACTAAAAATAGAAATACCATTCCATCCAGCAATCCCACTACTGGGTATCTACCCAAAGGAAAATAAATGACTGTATCAAAAGATACCTGTGCTTGTATGTTTATTGCAGTACCATTCACAATAGCAAAGATATGGAATCAGTGGAAGTGTCTATCAATGGAGGATTGGATACAGAAAATGTGATATATCTATATACAATGGAATACTATTCAGCCATGAAAAAAATAAAACCATGTCTTTTGCAGCTATGTGGATGGAACTGGAGGCCATTATCTTAAGTGAACAAAGCCAGGCCCAGAAAGACAAATATCACATGTTCTTACTCATAAGTGGAAGTTAATGTGTATATGTGGATGAAAAGAATGGAATGAGATGATGGAGACTCAAAAGAGTGAGGAGGTGGGAGGGAGATGATGAGAGAATTAGTTAATAGGTACAATGAAATGGACTACTAAAAGCTCTGCCTTGATCATTATGCAATCTATGCACGACATAAAATTGCACTTGTATCCCATTAATTAATATTCATTTAAAATTAGAAAAAGAAAGAGAAAATGTGTACCCTATCTTTGTTAAAATCCACAAATACTAAGACCTTCTTTTTCTCCTCTATTTCAAATTTTGTTCACCCTCACCTAGGGCAGTCTATATCAGTGCCTGAGAGGAATTGGAGCTCACCTTGAAGGTGCATTTGAGATTGCTCCTCAGGCAAACGAGTCATATGTCTTCAGCTCATATTTTTAGAAGAGAAAAATCTCCTTAGTCTTAGCCTAACCACAATGCAGGAATGAATATAAACTCTGAGGAAAACTCTCCCATTGTGGTCAGCTAAATAATGGCTACCCCAAAATGTCCACGTCTTAATCCCTGTGCAGATAACAGACAAGAAGGCCCCAAAGATGTCCATTCTAATCCCCATGTAGTAGACAGAATGGGCCCCAAAGATGTCCTCAAAGATGTGGTGGGCAAAATAATGTCCCCAAAGATGTCTGCATCCTAATCTCCATGTAATAGACAGAATAAGGGCTCCAGAGATGTCCACGTCCTAATCCCCATGTGGTAGACAGAATAATGGCCCCAAAGATGTCCATGTCCAGTGAATATGTGATTTACATGGTAAAGCAGACTTTGAAGATGAGATCAAGTTAAAAATCTTGAGATGGGGAGATTATTCTGGATTATTTGTGTGGGTTCAATGTGGTCCCAATGGTTCTTATAGAAGTGAGGCAGGGATTCCAGAAAAGAGAAGAGGAGATGTGACAAGGAGAGAGGAGGTTGGTGTGATGGAAGAAGGAAGAAGGCACCACAAGCCAAGGAATACAGCATCCTCTAGAAACTGGAAAAGGCAAGGGAATAGATTCATCCATGGAGCATCCAGAGAACCATTCTTGCAGACATCCTTATTTTAGCCCAGTGAGACTCAGTTGAACTTCTGTTTTGGCCACTGAAATGAAGCCCCTTCCTTGCTAAGGCACAATACCTAGGCCAGCAGCCAAAGGTGTTATGGTTTAAGGTCCTCAGTGGCCTGTGAGTGTCAATGTTGGTACCTTCGGCTATACCTACAGCCAGCAGCTGCAACCCCATGTCATGGCATAAGCTGCCGAAAACTTTCAAGGTCACAGTCACATGCAGCCAGAACTTTGCACATGGGGCTACACAAGAGACTCTGATATTTTGAAACAGCTCAGAGTTCATTGTTTCTCAGCATCCTTGTCAGGGTCTCCTAGATGATGACTATGGGGTCTCTGAGAAGCAATTCATGCATGCCCCTCCCCCACTGGATTAGGAACCCACTGCAAAGTCTACAGGGGGCTTGGGGGGAGAAATAAGGACTGCTGTCTATCACTGCTCCAGTTACACTGGAAAGAGAGTTTGTCACATGACCCAAGCAAGCTCCCCCTCACCCTGCACATGAGCCTATGCTACTGAGTGGAAGGAAAAGAAGCTCAAAGTTGCCTTCTCCTAATATCCTTCTGTGACTCTGACTCAATGATTCCCACCTGGAGGTGGAAGATGCCAAGAGGACACACACCTCTTGTATAGAGGGAGGGAGAGAGAATAAGGGAGGGGAGAGAGAGAAGAATGAAAGAGAGAGGGAGAGAAGGAAAGGAAGGAGAGAGAGAGAAGAAAGGAGAAGAGAAAGGGAGAGGAGGAAGGAAGGAAGGAAGGAGGGGAGGGGAGGGAGGGAGGGGAAAGGAAAGGAAAGGAAAAAATGAAAGGAGGCAGGGAGAGTGAGACAGAGAGTCAGAAAGAGAGAAAGAGGAAGAAAGAGAGAGAAAGAGGAAGAAAGAGAGTGGAAAAGAGAGAATAAGAAGAGAGGAAATGGAGAAATATTGAAAAAACAGAAAGAAAAGAAAGAGGGAGGGAAGAAGAGAGAAATAAGGAGGAGAAGAGAGAAAGAAGAGAAGAGGAAGCAGAGGGGAGAAAGAGAAGGCAAGAAGGGAAAGGAAAGAGGGTGAGAGAGATAGAGGAACTCATGGTAAATAGAGAGAAGGGAGAAATGGAAAAAGAAAGAAGAGATAAGGGAAGAGAGAGCATACTGGGGAGAGAGATGAGATAGAGAGATATGAATGGAGGAAGAAAACGAGGAAGAGAGAGGAAGAAGAAGAGAAGGGAAGGAGAAGAAGAAGGAGGAGGAGAAGGAGGAGGAAGGGGAAGAGAAAGAAAAGAGGGGTGAGGAAGAAAGAGAAGGAAGAAAAGAGAGCCTGACAGAGAGAAACAAATGGATTATCAGAGGAAGGAAGGGATGGAGAACAAGAAGAGAAAAGGAGAGAGAGGGAAGGAAGGAGGGATGGAGGGAGGAAGAGAGAGAGCGTGTGCTTAAAGAAAAGTTACGGTACTAGCTATCATTTCCTCCAGAGGCCAGGAAAACTCTACCCACTCGCCCAACCCCACTGAATATATTTGAAAGAGCTAGTAAAAGACAAAATAAAATTTCTTTGTGATTACACCCAATGAGTCATGCTTGTTCAACACACCAGTTACATATCCTTTCCTCCTAACAGCCCTCAAGAAATACCAGTCCTATAGTGTAATAGAGTTGAATCTCTAAGAGCTGTTTAGGAGCAAGAACTCAGCTGACAGGATTTCTGGAAAATTTCTCCTGGCTTGTCTCTGATCAAGCAATGTCACCAAGAGGCGAGTGTTAACCCCACTGGTGTTGGATTCTTCATTTGGAGAAATGACGGAATGAATACTCGTTCATCCTCAGAGTTCCTTTTATTTTCAAAGTTCTATCTATCTCCTAGGTAAAGATTAAATTTCTGTATTTTTATACTAAACAACACCAGGGTTCTAGTGGTGTTTGTCTGCCCATCAGAATATCTTGAACTTGCTGGAAGAAGTTAAGGAGCATTCATGGCCTCCATCCTAGGTGTTTTGGGGGGTCTGGAGGAGGTTGGGGCTATTGTGCTACAGAGACCACGATTGACTTCATGAGGCTTGTTCTGATTGTTCATAACAATGGGGTTTGAACAAGAAGATGAAGGTGATGTGACAGGGTTAGATCCTGCAGAAACTCAGCTCACTTTGGACAGAGACTGGGTGTAATGTCCCCTGATAGTCTGGACTTGAGAGTAGAGGGCAGCCCATGTTTGGACTGGGATTATTCAGCACAGGTGCCATTACATGTCGTTGACCTTAACATGAGACGTTCACCTCTCAGCCCAAATGTCTTACCCAAACCTTTCTGGGTTTGTGGGTTGATGGGATAGCTCTTGGTGGACTGGATTGTTGGTTTGGTGATTGGGTTTTGTATCTCTAATACTGTCTTCATCTTTTGTCCCCTGGCTTGAATTTTGGGATGAGGTGTTCCACAGTGGGCAGGCCTATGGAAACCTACCCGCAAAAGTCCGAGAAAGCTTGAGAAGCCAAAGAAAGAGGCAGACACATCTAGTTTCTTAGAGAAAAAAAACATTCAAAGGTACTTAGAAACAGAAACGATGTTTGTGTCTTGGGTGGCACCCAAGGCTTATATACAATGGGGTAAGGGGTGTGTAGGATGATTGTTTAGGGGCAGGATTTATGGCAAGGACATGCTCTTAGACAAGGAACAGTCTATAGAATAAAAATCTTAGCAGTATGCCTGGAACTAGATTTAATCAGAAGTCAACATGGTGGATTAGCATCCAAGATGGCGTGACTTTAGCCTCCACATGAAGATACTTTGAAGATGAATGATGCTCCTGTCCTAAAACATGGGAGGGCTGACGCCTTGGCACTGGCCACAGTTTTGTCTTCAGGACTCTCAGCAACTTCAGACCCCACAACTACAGGAAGAAGCTTCCTACTCATGTTCTCTGGCACTCCAGAGCCTCTCTGTTTCTGAACCGTGCTGACAATCCCTGAGTCTTTACATGAGTTCCTCACTGCTTCCCCTCATCCCAGCCGTGAGACTTCTGCATAGGCATAACCACATGACTATATTATCAAAGGCTTGCCTTCCAGCTGAAATAACCTTATAGGAAATTGTTTTGTCATTTCAATAAATAAACCCTCTTGAGAGAAGCCAACAGAAATAACCTTTGTATTAAATTCTGCTGTGCTATGGTAAGATAATCATAGGAGTACACTTCCAGTCATTGAAACTTTAGGGAAGAAAAGGGGAAATCTTACAAGAATATAAGCCCATTCAGTTCATGCATTCCTAGAAGGGGAGGTTGAGTTTACATAGCTTGGCTTTTTCTCAAGTCCAAATCTAGTCAAGAGGCAGTCTTTATAAACAACGATACACAACTTTGCTGGGGAAATATTTGTTTGGAAAGAAATGGAGTATGATTCTAAGGAGGTGATTGAAGCCTTAGTACAGTGGCCTTTGAATGATGTGTTGTGTAGGGTTTATTTCTTCCTGTTGATGGAGGAGGGTGATTAAGGGCTTTCCTACCTTAAGGTGATCAAAGTGGTATTTTCATAAGATTAATCTGGCAGCAGAATGCAGATAGTTCTTAGCCTCCCCACCTGTCTTGGGTGTATGTAGAGCACCTGGGGCCACATAAGTCCAAGAGAGAAAAGTATACAGGCAAAGTAACACTTTAATCATATGTCTAAGACGAAATATAACTCAGAGAAAGACAATATTGGGAAGAGCACCAAGAACTTAAGACATTTGCACACATTCCACATCAGCCATCTTTTACATTATCTCTAGGAGCATGAGAGCTCTTTCACTTACTTTTGGCCAAATTAGATACAGTTTACCTTCATAATATTAGGGCCATATAGAGCCATTTCCCAAAATAAAAGAGTTTATATGTTTGATCCATCCCTGGTTATGTTCGATGTTCTAGTTCATGCTTTGATGGTTTCCTCAGACACAGCTGAATTTATAAACATTCTGAGATGTCCCATAGATAGATAAAGGATTCAACCTGCTTAATTTCAGCTCTTCCACCTAGCACACTTGCTTACAAAATGACATGTAACCTATGAGATGGCTGAAGTTTTCTCATTAAAAAAAGCCATGTTGAAAACCAATTTACAGGTTCCAAAGCAGAGAATATTACAAGGATGTGTTCATTTTCACTTTGAGACACTGAAAGAGTTGGTGTCTAGGCGGTCTGGGATAATAGCCTAGTTCTAAGCACATTGTCATTGATCCATTTATTGGCCATACACCTCCATGTGGCTAGCCAACTGTGAAGAACACCATCCACCTCAGTGGAAAGCAGCTGAAAGGAAGAGATGTCTCAACCCACTCAGCATTAGTAATAGGATGGAACCAAAAGAATAAACCCTGGGCTTACCCCTTAGGAGAGAACTTAAGAACTTACCTTCCTTTTATATTTTTCATTCTGTATTGAGATTGCTTTTTGCTAGTCTACCAATATATATGCTGTCCATTTTTAATGCAAGAAAAAAATACACATACAAACCTAATACAAACACACACATTTGTTTATGTGTGTGTACACATATATGTATGTGTACACATTTATGTATGTGTATATATGTGTGTGTATGTGAGTATATATGTGTGTTTGTGAGTATTAGGTAAGTATGTGTGTATACATGTGTGTTTTTTCTTGCATTAGAAAAAGATAAAATCTTTGACCACAAGGTTTTGGGTAAAATACTACTTTCTTTTATGGAATAACAACCTAGTAAAAGAGCATGAATGTTCAAAGTTATAACATCAGAATTCTTCGACGATCAAAGACTTTTCAGCCCAGCAAGCATCCAAGAGTAATTCAATGAGAAAATGGGATTTCTTCCCCCTCGTGGGGGGTTTCTCAATGGCTGTTTCTTCATTTAAGTGACATTTGGACAGGAATAAAATGGGAGAGTACCTCACACCAGTTAGAATGGTGATCATTAAAACATCAGGAAACAACAGATGCTGGAGTGGATGTGGAGAACTAGGAACGCTTTTACACTGTTGGTGGGAATATAGATTAGTTCAACCATTGTGGAGGACAGTGTGGTAATTCCTCAAGGATCTACAACCAGAAATACCATTTGACCCAGCAATCCCATTACTGGGTATATACCCAAAGCTTTATAAATCATTCTACTATAAAGACACATGCACACATATGTTTACTGCAGCACTACTCACAATTGCAAAGACTTGGAACCAACCCAAATGCCCATCAATGATAGACTGAATAAATAAAATGTGGCACATATATACCATGGAATACTATGCAGCCATAAAAATGGATGAGTTCACATCCTTTGCAGGGACATAGATAAAGCTGGAAACCATCATTCTCAGCAAACTAACACAGGAACAGAAAACCAAACACCACACATTCTCACTCATAAGTGGGAGTTGAACGATGAGAACACATAGACACAGGGAGGGGAACATCACACACTGGGGCCTGTTGAGTGATGGGGGACTAGGGGGAGGGACAGTATTAGGAGAAATACCTAATGTAGATGATGGGTTGATGGGTACAGCAAACCACCATGGCACGTGTATACTTGTGTAAGAAACCTGCATGTTCTGCACATGTATCCCAGAACTTGTATAATAAAAAAAAACGAAGAGTACATGATCCTTCCAAAGTTCCTGAATTTTCAATGCGACCATCTTGGAGGTGTTCTTTTGTGAACAATGTTCCCACAACTAGTAAAGCTTTGCCTAATTCAAATCTGTAAGATAGACACCATGCATACAGACATTTGATAAATATTCACTTGAGTTAGTAGGCTGTAGAAGGAGTTGCTTTGAATAACTCTATTTGGTGATCCACAGTGGATTGAGTGGATTACTCCCAGATCCTCTCCATCCGTTGTGGTCAGTAGATATGCCCAAGCAATTGGTATGGAAATGACCATGAGGATTTAACTGTAAGATCAAGGTACGTGCAGTGGACTTCTTTCATCCTGGAAGAAATTAGATCAATTTCGGCATTGACAATAACATCTCAGCTTGGGTTACTTGGCTTTCAGGGAAGCAGGTTCTTTGGTGTGCAAAAAGAGGGTAGATAGATATAATTTTGTGTTTGTTTTGTTTTGCTCCTGCTTGGGAGGAGGGAGTGGAAGGAGAGAGAAGCCAAGAATTGAATGCCAGGGTTATCCCTGGATGATGGGGCCAATGACAAATCATCAGTAGTAGCGAGACTAAAAAGAACTTAAGGGAAAATCATATTTTATGTCAGATTTTTAGACATCTGTGTAGATTGGCTATTCATGTCTCCCTCATTCTCCAAACCTTCTCAGCAAAGCCTGATGCATACAAAGACGCCTTGTATGAATTATTTCGTTTGATTATTCCTTAGTCCTTCATTCATCTCTGGAGGAAATAAAAAGAGTCGGGATTCTGTGACTGATTCAGCAAGGGGCAAAAAGAGACAGTGCATGGATGTTGGACATGTGATCAACAGAGTGAACTAATGAACTCCAGACACAACCCCTTACCCCCATCCATACTTTTTATTTACTGGAATCCTGAGAAAAGCACCCACTGCTCATCATTCACAGAATGGGGCTTTGAGTGGAACCTAATCCAGGACTTAGTATGAGCAACCAGGTATGTTCATTAGAGCATCTCCTCTCCAAATATGATATCATGGCAGTGAATGAAGTGAATCGTTTTCTTGGCCACTTGGTTTGTAGGTCATTTTATCTCATACCTGGGGAGAAATGTCAGCCTCACTTTATGGTGAAGTCTTAGGATAACATCTCTTATGTAGAAGATGTGAGTTTGCCTTCCAGCTAAAATAACCTTATAGGAAATTGTTTTGACATTTCAATAAATAAGCTCTTTGAATAAGAGCCAGTACAAATAACCTTTATATTAAATTCTGCTGGTCTATGGTAGAAGTTTAATCATAGGAGGTTACTTCCATACACTGAATAGTCAGAAAAAATATCAAAAGTTCTCTAAGAACATAATAAAGCTCATCCAGTTCATTCATATCCAGAAGGAGAGGTTGAATTCATGTAAGCTGGCCTTTTCCCAGGTCCTAGGCTAGTCCCCAAATCCAGCCTGCGTTTTCTTCACCTTCAGTGGTACTAGAAAAAACATCTGGCAGATTTAGAATATGAATAACATCAGAAATAATCAGAGAAAATCCACGGGCCATAATGAGTTTAGAACCAGCTATACATTACAAGTTTGTGCCAGTTTTCATTTCCTAAGGGCAGCTTTTATAAAAGGCATTATTTTATCCCATTAAGAGCTTGGGATGACATAAATGCATCCCATAAATCCTTTAACATAATTTGATCCCATTTTGATGATTTATGACCACAAATATTTCTTGAGCAGAATTTCAGAGCTTTATTTGGAAAGACAAATTCTGATATAAATTGAAATTCACGGAAACATTAATATATACACATACATACATATATACACACATATATATATACTGTTTAATATCGATACTGTTTTTATATATGCTGTTTTACATATATATATAAAACCCTACAGTTCCATGTTAATGGTGTGTTTGTGTAGAGAGACAGCATGGTGCATGTATGTGTGTGTATATGTGTGTATAAGTAGTACATATATGTGTGTGTCATACATACATGTGTGCATACAGTACATGTATGTGTACACGATACACATGTGTATATGTGTGTTATATATAGTACACATGTCTATATATGTGTGTTATATGGTACAAATATATTTGTATGTGTATATGTGTGTGCATATATAGTGCATATGTATGTGTATATGTATATACAGAGTAATATATATGGGTTTATATGTATGTGGGCATGTGTGCACAGCATATGTGCATATATACACACATACATATGCACTATATACACAGTATAACTATATATTTCATATATAACAGTATATATGTGTCTGTATATGTGTATATAGCATATGTATGTAAATATTAGTACATGTGTGTGTATATAAAGTACATATATGTGTACATAAGTATGTGCTTATATAAACTACATTATATGTGTATATATGGGTATACATAAAGTACTTGTGTATATATGTGTTCATATATAAAATGCATATATGTGTGTGGTGCATATATGTGTATATGCACATATATTACACATTTGTGTATAGCAGTACATGTGTGTGTAAATGTAATACATATAGGTGTTTATATGTATGTGTGTATGTATAAAGTACTTATATATGTGTATATGTGTGTGTATATAGCATACATCTATGTGTGTATATATATAAAGTATATATATGTGTGTATATATGTGTATGCATGCATAGGTAGTACATCTATGTGTATGTGTGTGTATACATAGTACCTATATGTGTGCGTATCCCTGTGTATATACATAGTACCTATATGTGTATATATTAATACATGTGTATGTGTGTGTGTGCATATAAACAAAATGTCAACATTATGGAGTATTGTGGGGTAATAGACCTAGGTTCTGCTCCTGTCTTTGATTTTGATGCAAATTTTCGTGTAGTCCATGACTAATAATAAAATACGCATAAAATGAAATAATTATCGTACTCCAAGAAGCAATGCAGTGTTCAGCTCATCACAAACCCACACGTATTCACAGTTTATGTTTTATTGAAGGCTGAAGTTGGGATCTGTTCACCTGTGTTTAATCTGCTTCTACAACATCTGATCCTAACTTCACATGCTTTCAGTGAATCAAGACAAGTAAAGGGACATAGGCCTGTGGGGTTTCTGAGAGCAGAGCGGCCCCTCAGAGGCACTCACTGGAAGCCTGGATGGCCTGTGTCTCCTCAGGGTCTCACTCGGTAAGGCTGATGCTTCCCCACGCTGCTGTGTGATAAACCTAAGAGGTTGCTTCATTTTTGCTATTTGTGGAAATGAAATTATGCTTATTTTTGGTTCCAGTTTCAATGAAATATTGTTTTCAATCACGTTTCTAATTGAATGTTATTGTCTTGTTTTTTCTGCTCCCCCCAAGAAAATCATGAAAGCCAGAATATATGTATTTGAAAATACATATATTCAAACCTAATCTCGAAAAATATAGTAAGAACTGAGGTCACAAAGAAGAGAAAAACAAAGTGTTTCTATTTTTCAGTATTTCAGAATCTAGTTGGAAAAAGTGGTGTTCATACAACCGATAAGGAATCAAAGACTATAAGATCAGTAAGAGGGGTCATGAACAGACACCAGGCGAGTGGAGAGCAGCGAGAGATGAGTTCTGATTTAGGGAAATTAAGAGGCATTTTAGGAGGAGCTTGCACTAACTGAGGCTCTAAAGTCGGAATAAAAATTTACATAATAAAAAGAAACCAGAGACTCCTCAAACTGGAGGTAGCAGAAACAAAGAGCAGCACAGAAAAGTGAGGCCCCACACTAAGAGAAGAGCGAAGACTGGGTGGCCAGCATGGTGGAGTCGAGGTGGGTATGGGGGAATGGTCAAGAAAGACAGAGAGAGAGAAGACAGAAAGAGAGACAGAGAGAAAGACTGAGAAAGAAAGAAGAAAGAAAGAAAGAAGAAAGAAAGAAAGAAAAAGAAAGAAAGAAAAGAAAGAGAGAGAGAAAGAGAGAAGAAAAGAGGGGAGAGAAAGGAAGAGAGGGAGAGTAAGAGAAAGAAAGGAAGAGAGAAAGAGAGAGGTAGAAACAGAAGGCATATGTGTGTGAGAAAAAGGGAGACAGGACGGTCAGTGCCAAAGAGAGAGAATGAGAAAAACAAATTGAAGGAGAGAAAGAAAGAAAAACAGAGATAAAGACAGAAACAGTGAGAGAGACAGAGAGAAAGAAGGAAACAAAAAAGAGAGAAAAAGACAGAAATAGTGAGTGTGTGTGTGTGTGTGTGAGAGAGAGAGAGAGAAACAGAGAGAGACAGAGGAGTTATAGGGTACTGGAGCACTAGCTGTCTGGAAGCTACTACAAGCTATTTATTCTTTCTTTATCTTTTCCAGAATGACCAGCATGTAATTGAAGAGATTAATATTGTGTACGGAAATCTCTTTGTCTGTTCATTCTTTTTTTTTTTTTTTTTAAAGAGAGTGTTGCTCTGTTGCCCAGGCTGGAGTGCAGTAATACGATCTCAGCTCACTGCAACCTCCACCTCCCGGTTTCAAGCGATTCTCCTGCCTCGGCCTCCTGAGTAGCTAGGATTACAGGTGCCCACCACCACATCCAGTTACTTTTTGTATTTTTAGTAGAGATGGGGTTTCACCATGTTAGCTAGGCTGGTCTCAAACTCCCGGCCTCAGGCAATCCACCTGCCTTGGCCTCCCAAAGTGCTGGGATTACAGGCGTGAGCCACCGTGCCTCGCCTGTCTGTTCATTGTTATGTTTTTTACTATCTCTTTCTCAAAACGGAAATGTTTGCAATTTCCTCACCTTTTTTCACACAGGTAAACATCAAATTTACTATTGGAACCATTTTTAAGTGGCATTCAGTCCATCCAGGAAGTTGTGCATCAGCACTCTCTAGTTCCGGACTTTGTCATCATCTCAAATACATGGCCGCTGTATCCAGATATCTATCAGTGGAGAAGTGGATTAAGAAAGATGGTCCATCCATAAAATAAAGTCTTATTCAGCCAATATTAAGCCATTCTCGCACTGCTATAAAGAAATACCCGAGACTGTGTAATTTATAAAGAAAAGAGGTGTAATTGGTTCATGGTTCTGCAGGCTTCACAGGAAGCATGATGGCTTCTGCTTGGCTTCTGGGGAGGACCTAGGAAAATTTCAGTCATGGTAGAGGTGAAAGGGAAGCAGGAACTCTTGAACGTCTTACATGGCTGGAACAGGAGCAAGAGAGAGAATGGGGCAGTGCCACACACTTTTAAACAACCAGATCCTGTGAGAACTCACTCACTAAACAGTACTAAGGGGAATAGTGTTAGATCATTCATGAAAGATTCACCCCATGATCCAATCACCTCCCATTGGGGATTACAATTCAACATAATATTTGGGTGGAGACACACATCCAAAGCATATCACAGCCATAAAAGGAAATGCAGTTCTCACATGGCTACAATATGCATGAATCTTAAAATATCCTGCTCGGTGAGAAATCACATCTCATATGACTTCACTTAATTAAATGTCCTCCGTTATTTTCTAAGACTATCTATACATTGATTGGAGCTTTTATACATATTGATCTATACATTGATAGTTGCAGAGATAATTGAACAAAGATGCAAAGAACTGTCCAGGCATGGTGGCTCACACCTGTAATCCCAGCATTTTGGGAGACTGAGGCGGGCAGATCACTTGAGGTCAGGAGTTTGAGACCAGCCTGGCCAACATGGTGAAACCCCATCTCTACTAAGAAAACAAAAATTAACTGGGTATGGTAGTGTGGGCCTATATTCCCAGCTACTCGGGAGACTGAGGCAGGAGGTAAGATCACACCACTGCACGCCAGCCTGGGTGACAGAGCAAGACTACATCTCAAAATAAAAGATGCAAAGAACCAAGGAGATCTTTGTCGAGTACATTTCCTGCAGAGGGAAATGTATGACCTCCCCTTTAATGGCCAGTGGGTTCTCTTCCACTTTAGGTTGAAGTCTTCAGGGTGTTCCTGTTGCCTTTCACTTTTCAAATGGCAGTGTGTGGGATAGATGATGTCCAACTCACTATGCCAAATGAGGTAAGCATTCTTTTCCAGGAGGGGTAGATTAGGAAACTATATGAAGGACGCTGCACTACATTCTGTAAATGACGTGACGCTAGAGTACGTGCCCTTGGCCACCTTCCAAGCCAGAAGGGAAGCCAATTGCACCATTGCCTTCACTCTGGTCTGTCTCTTCCTGCCAATTCAATAATCTCCCCAAGCTCTTCTTTTTTCATAGAACTCAAATATTTTCCTTTGTCAAATTTATAAAAATTTTAAGTACAAATTTTCTATGGTTTTCTTAAACGAATCTCTCTTTCACTGCTCTGTAACGTCCATAAGGTCTCTGTTGCATGACCAGTGACCAGGAAAATGCTTGTGATGACCTTGGGTAAGCATCTGTTGAATGGGTGAATTGATGAATGAATGAAGAATGAATGAATGCTGTAATTAATCGCCAATAAGACCCAAGTGCACAGAATCAATCATGCATAATGCTGGCATATTAGAGCTTTGTTATATCCCAAAAGAGTTAACCCAGCGCACAAGGAGGGAAACACAACATTCTATCTCACCTGTGCCAATTATTCATATAACCTCTCAAAATTGTTTAATATTCACAATGTAGCCAAATAAACAGATGCTGGTAAACTTAACTCTTATAAAACGTTTCACTCAGAGACGGAGACACATTGTTTTATCAGAGTTTCAGGAAGCTCGCTGGGAATCACTGAATTCTAGAGCGGCCAAGGGCTGTGTGTCTCGGCCCTTTCAGATGTGGGGTGTTCTGTCTCTCGAGAGCCCTGGCTTCCACAGTCCTGGGACTTGCAGTTGACTAAGCCTGGCTGGTTTTCCTCGTAGTTCTTCCTGGATGTGGTCAAATGAACTCTGTGTAGATGGGTTAGTCAGGGGTCGCTGGAGAGACAGAACATCTATCCTAATAGGATAGATGTATATATGAAAGGAAATTTATTAAGGAGAATTGACTCACACAATCACAAAACGAAGTCCCACAACAGGCTGTCTGCAAGCTGAGGAGCAAGGAAGCCAGTCCGAGTCCCAAAACCGCAAAAGTAGGGAAGCCACAGTACAGCGATCTGTCTGTGGCCGAAGGCCCAAGAGGCCCTGGTAAACCACTGAGGTAAGTCCAAGAACTTGGAGTCTGATGTTCAAGGGCAGGAAGCATCCAGCACCGGAGAAAGATGAAGACTAGGAGACTCAGCAAGTTTGCTCTTCCATCTTCTCCTACCTGCTTTATCCTGGGCTGGCAGCTGATTAGATGGTGCCCACCTATATTGAGGGTGGGGTCTGCCTCTCCTAGTCCACTGACTCAAATGTTAATCTCCTTTGGCAACACCCTCACAGACACACCCAGGAACGATACTTTGACATCCTTCAGTCAATCAAGTTGACACTCAATATTAACCATCACAGTAGATTTTGTTTGCGCCCAAGCCCTGAAGGCTGTGTGTATCAAGACCTGCACGTAGATCAACAGGATAATTGACAGTCACAACTGGATAATGGAACGTTTTCATGTCTCCTCCACTTTCTTTTGAAACCTGTTTTTAAAACACCTCAAATTCTTTGATTTGAAAGACTTTTCTCAAAATCCTATCACCAACAGTGAAAAGGATTCTGGCACCAACAGCACTGGGATTTGAATTGTTTGTGCTAAGTGGCTGTCTTTTTGGAATCTCCCCCTTCTCTTTAACCACTTCTTCTCTCTGTGGCTTCCTGTCTGCTTCCTTAAACCCTGGGCTTTGGAATTTCATCATTTTGCTCAGGACATCTGAGCAGTTTCCCTCTACCAAGAATCTGAGGAGGAAAGGAGACCACAGACTACTCCAGAAGAAAGAAAGAAAGCATTGCATGAATTCATAAAACTCTGGTTTCAAAGACAAATTGGTATTTATAATTGTCTCCAGTGGGGTTCATCCCCCATCCCGTGTTCTATATAAAAATGAGTGACACTGCCAAGATCCTTATCTTTCATGTTCCTTCTTTTCCTGTAAAAAAAACAAGTGCCAAAACTTGTTAATTTAGCACCATATACATACTTCTTGTCCCATGAACTCCCTGGGACTTCATGTGCCTGCATCCCTTCTGATTCAGGGATGAGAGATTCTGTTTTCAGGGTGAAGTGCACCTGTTTTCAGAGTGAAGTGCATCTGGACGTGTTTTTGGTGTCTCATGAGCGAGGTCCTAGTGAGCGTGCTTTATAAGCTAAAAATGCCTTTGACATATGGCAGTGTTTATGTATGTATATGGTTAAGATTTTTCAGTTTAACAACTCTGAGAGTAGTGTTTGAGAAGTTTTAGGAGTTACAAAATGAAGACAAAGAAGTTACTTTATCAAAGCAACGTGCTAAAAAAATTCATGTTGGTTTGCATGAATTATTTATGTCCGGTGTGCATTGGAAATGCTTTCTTTTCAGTGAGACTCGGTTTTCTTAGCCTTGACTCTTCGGAAAGAAGATCACTCCTTATGCTTATAATTCTCTGCCCATTGTAAGGTATTACTGTGGCATTTTGCCGGCTAGAACGAGCTCTCAGAGGTCTGAAACCTCTGCATATTCTTCTGCACTTTTTGCTTCCTCTGTGTCTACAAGGTGTGTGCAAGTCTCCATCTTGTTGGAAAGATAATCCCCTTCCTCTCCCAGTAGAGGTATGTGGAAAGTTACTATAGGAGCACACACACAGAGTGTTGTGTTTGAGTTTTCTGGGGCTTCTGTAAAAAAAGTGCCACACACTGGGGGGGTCTTACACAACAGAAATTTATTCTCTCCAAGTTCTGGACATCAGAAATCTGAAATCAAGGTGTTCTCAGGGTCGTGCTCCTTTTGGAGGCTCTAGGGGAGATCCTTCCTGCCTCTCCCAGTTCCTGGGGGGCTCAGGCATCCCCTGGGCTTGTGGGCTGCATCACTCCAGTCCTGCCTCCATCTCTATGTGGACTTCTCTTCTGTGTCTGTGTCTCCTCTTTCTGTCTCTTATAGGAACACCTGCCATTGGATTAAGAGACCCCTCTAAAATCTAGAATAATCTCATCAATAGATTGTCAACTGCAGCTGCAAAAACCCTATTTCCAAGAATAAGGTCCCATCCCTCTATACCTGGTGTTAGGATGTGGACATATATTTGGGGTCACTATGCCACCCACTACCATATGGACACTTCCTAACTGATGTTGAGAATACATGCACTTCCCAGTGGTTATATGCTGTCCTGTACTTTGATGGGACTATTGACTTTTGGGTGTGAGTAAACCAACATGTCTAGAGCTCTATCTTAGTCCACAGAACTCAACTCTTACTGGGCTCTCTCTTATGTTCTCCTAAGACATGCTTAAACTGCCCTGAGTGTTATTGTGACATATTTCTTTTTATTTTCTTACAGTGTAAAGCCCATTAATTCACAGCTAGGTCACCAGAAGTATCAAATTCAATTATATTAACACTGCTTTTCCCCCAAACAAATGCCCTTCTATTAAAACCACACATAGCAATAGCAATGGCAACTGCAACAATTGCCCCAGCTCTACTTAAATCACTTGCATCCCCCTCTTACCAATGTCAATCACCTATGGCCACTGGAAGGTTAGGGCATCACATGTACCGCTGTTAAGAAAAGATTTTGCTGGGGGGGGTTGGGGAGGGATAGCATGGGGAGAAATGCCAGATATAGGTGATGGGGAGGAAGGCAGCAAATCACACTGCCATGTGTGTACCTATGCAACAATCTTCCATGTTCTTCACATGTACCCCCAAACCTAAAATGCAATAAAAAAAATGTAAAAAAGAAAAAAATAAAATAAAAAAAAAGAAAAGATTTTGCTAAGGATTGACACATTGGTAGTACCAGCTATGAGCTCACAGTACAACACATTTCAACCAATGACAGTGGATCTAAATTTCAGAGCTTGGAAAGAAGAAATCTTTGCCCAGTTAACATTAGGAAGTCTTAACTTTTTCCAGGGTAAGAAAGAGAGAAAATTTTGGCCAATATGGACACTGTTCACTGGATGTACTATGTTCAGTGAGCAGATGTGTTTGTGTATGCATGAGCTTTGGTGGGGTTGCAATGTTCCTTCTTAGTAATAATTCTGCCCCTCATCCATTTCCTAGGAGACACAAGACAAATGAACCCTACTCTTTCTCCTGCAAGCACAATGTCTAGATTTAGTTGCCTTGGATGTCAGGGTTGTAGGTCCTATTTATCCATACCTCTCAGCAGTGCCCAGAATGGCACTAGCATATAATGAATACATTGTGAACATCTGTTAAGTGAATAAATTGGTCAATAAGTGAATGCATTTTGTGTCATATAAATAAGATTCTTCAGGGCATAAGAAAGCTACTTATAGAGCACCAAATTGGGCATTTGCTTTTACTTCATGTCAACCAAACATTTAAACATGTGCTTTCCCCAGAAATGGAGCATTTGAAACAGTGAAATACATGCCCTTCCCAAGTGTACTTCCCTCAGCTGAGAACATGTTCAGATGTTACCTTTTTTTCCTTCTAGACTATTTTAGCTTGTCTTCAGGTTGTGTTAGTTGAGTTGGTGCATTTATTGTCTTTAAATAAAATGTCGTGATTTATGTTCCCTTTCTGTAGCCACAATTCTACAGCACAGACGATAAGAAGAATTCTCCATGTGTTTTCCATAGCATTTCAACTTAATGCAGATTTTTACATTAGCACATTCTTTTTCACTGTCACAAACAGTCATTATATGAGCTTTTGTAGCATAAATGCCATTTTAACTCAATTCTGGGAACACGCAAGGATAGGAATTTGGTATATCACTGAAACCAAATACTCCTAAGTTGCCAACCAGAGAAGTTAGATCTACTTTGTTTTACTCTGCATTTATGTGGCTGTTCTCTCCACTTTTGTGTAAGATCACAATGGCATTTGCTGCTTTCTTCTAATTTTATGGTTTTCTATATGGAAGTGTAGAAAGTTAAATGGCCTTCAGAATGAAAGCCTATATTTTATCCCTGGTCTAAATTACAGACTACATGTTCTAATCCCTAGTCTAAGTTATGGAATGCACGTGATATGTTTTGGCAGTGTCTCCACCCAAATCTCACCTTGAATTGTAATAATTCCCATGTGTCAAGGGCAGGGCCAGGTGGAGATAAACTGAATCATGGGGGCAGTTTCCCTCATACTGTTCTCATAGTAGTGAGTAAGTCTCATGAGATCTGATGGTTTTATAAATGGGAGTTCCCCTCCACAAGTCCTCTTGCCTGTTGTCATGTAAGAAAAAGACATGGCTTTTCTCCTCCTTCTGCCATGATTGTGAGGCCTCACCAGCCATGTGGAACTGTGAGTCAATTAACATTTTTACTTTATAAATGACCTAGTCTCAGGAACGTCTTTATTAGCAGCTTAAGAATGAATTAATAGAGCACATTCTCCCAAATCCATATGTGGAAGCCCTAATCCCCCAATGGGATGGTCTTAGGAGATGGGGCCTGTGGGAGATATGTAGGTTTAGATGAGATCATGAGGGTGGCACCCACATGATGGGATTAGTGTCTTTATAACAAGAGAAGAGACTCAAAGCACCTCTCTCCTCCATGTGAAGGAGGAGATGGCACCATCTGCAGACCAGGAAAAAGAAAGGAGGCCTTCAGTAGACACCAGATCTGCCAGCACCTTCATCTTCCCAGGCTCCAGAACTGGGGGAGATAACACTTGTTGCCCAAGCCCCTGAGCTTAAGGCATTTTGCTATAGGATCCTGAACTGACCAAGACACTGTGAATGTGACCTTATAAGGCATTAGGGGTTTTGTAGATGTAATTAAGCTTGAAGTCTTGAGATGAGGATGTCATCCTGGATTATTTGGGCAGAGCTACCTTTAATGCTATAACCAAATGCCATAAACTGTGTGGCTTAGATAAAATATGCACAAAGGGCAAGAGAGACAGAAGAGGAGGAGGTGATGTGACCATGAAGGTAGATGTTGGAGTGATATGGCCATAAGACAGAACATCAAAAGACACCAGAAGCCAGAAGAGGCAGAGAGTGGGTTCTCTCCTTGTCTCCAAAGAAGATGCATTGCTGCTCACACCTTGATATTGGGCTTCTGACTTCCAGAAGTTTGAAAGAGCAAATTCCTGCTATCTTTAAAAATTTGTTTTTTCTTTTCCATAGGTTTTGGGGGAGACAGGTAGTATCTGGTTAAGTAGTCTCTTTGGTGGTGATTTGTAGATTTTTGGTGCACCCATCACCAGAACAATATATACTGGACCCAATTTGTAATCTTTTATCCCTCACCCTCCTCCTGCCCTTTCTCCAGCCCCCAGTGTCCATTGTATCATTCTTATGCTTTTGCAACCTCATAGCTTAGCTCCTACTTATGAGTGAGAACATATGATGTTTGGTTTTCCACTCCCTGAGTGACTTCATTTAGAATAATAGTCTCCAATCCAATCCAGGTTGCTGTAAATGCCATTAGTTTATTCCTCTTTATGGCTGAGTAGTATTCCATGATATGTGTGTGTGTGTGTGTGTGTGTGTGTGTGTGTGTGTGTGTACGTATATAATAGTTTCTTTACCAACCTGTTGATCGATGGGCATTTGGGCTGGTCTCCCACCCACCCCAGATTGTAGTTATTTGTTGCAACAGCCACAAAAAATAACACAAGAGGTGTATGCATGTCTTAGGTTTTGTGATTGTCATTCATTTTAATGACTGGAACAGACAATTGGTCAAAATCAATATTAGCAATGCAATTGCCTTCCTAGAGTGTCATTGAACTGGATGTTGGAGAACTAATTATAATTTCTGTCCACAATGGCTATTTTATATTATGTTCAGCCATGACTTACTACAAATATTTTATTTATTTTATTTCTCCATGCCAGTGTCGCACTTCCCTAATAACTGTGACACCTTTTGCATGGTGACTATGTGGAATTAATGAAGCCAGTCTCCTCCTTACTCACCTGATGTATAAATCTAATGTTAATCAAATGCCTATTATAAACCCAGCATCAGAACAATCATCAGCAATGCAGCAATGGGAAAAACTCCAGGCTTCTGGGTTGATGGAGGTCACCATTCAGCAGAAATAAAAATTGAAATTACATTCAATTCTCAGTATTTGTGATAGCTGTGTTCTATAAAGTCACCATAAACACTGAATTAGCAGATTGTAAACTATTGCTCCTAAGGAAATATACAAGATTAGGTTTCTATGATGTTTGGTAATAACATTTTCATCAACCAGTCAATACATAATCTTGTTTTATGTATGTTTCTGTTTAAGAAAACCTTTCTGAGTGGATATTGTTGACTCGTTCACATTGAACTCATGTCCAGCAGTACCATGACTCATGCCTGAGTAAAGCTTCTCTAACACAGAGATTTTCTCTGTGAGGCATATTGCAGTCTTTTTGTACTAAGGACCCAGACAGCACTTCTGCTCTGTTCTTCAGGCCATTTTAAACTGCAAAATTACCAACAAAAAGCATAAACATGCAAAAACACATGGTACTCAAATGGACCGCAAAAATTTCACTTGTTTAAAGTATAGAGCTCAAACAAGAAGGTAGGGCATGGCCTTGTTCCACTGTAACTGGGAATGTGAGCTTTGAGCAATTTACATTTTTTTTCAGCTTTATGTGTCTGCAAATGACTGCAAAAGTGCTCTATCGATTTCAAGGTTACAAAGTTTCAGTGAGTAGGCAAGTTCAGAAAGACAAAATTTATAAATAATGAAAATCAACTATGCTTAGAAAACAAACAGAATATTCATAATCTCGGGTCTGTAAAGTTTTATAATTACACATGACTAACTCTTTAGACTATTAGTCAAATCTATGCCTTCAAATTTTTGTTGTATTTGGTTATTTTCTAATGAGCATATTGGATGATAGCCATTGAACTAAGCATTTTTTATCAAGCATGGCTTTTTTTGAGTTTACTGTATGTACACCACTCTAGTAGTTGCTACTCTTGTGTAAACAATTGTAAAAACAAAAAACAAAAATAAATAAAAGATGAGACTTAGAGGAATTGAGAAAATTGCCCATGCTTGAAAGTGGTTGCTCTGGAACTGATCCCAGTCCAGACAAACACAGAGATTTATTAACAAAATTATAGAGAAGTCAATGGCCTCTGCTTTTCCAAGTTCCCCTCTCCCCTAGACTCAGTTCTGTTTTTCCTCTTTGTTCTGTCCTTTGGCTTTCCTTATCTCCTCCCATCCTCCCTGATCTCATTCTCACTTTCCCCTCTGGCCCCATCTCTATATGCTGGACACCCACACATTTGAAGTCCCAGGTCAAAAGTCATTTGTTCCTGAAATCTTACCAAGTTCCTTTAACTGAATTAACACCTCCTCTCGTTTTTCTTTCTATATGATTTATTCACTTTTTTTTTTTTTTTTTTTTTTTTTTTTTTGAGACAGAGTCTTGCTCTGTCACCTAGGCTGGAGTGCAGTAGTATGATCTCGGCTCACTGCAATCTCCGCCTTCTGGGTTCACGCGATTCTTCTGCCTCAGCCTCCTGAGTAGCTGGGACTACAGCCGCATGCCACCATGCCCGGCTAATTTTTGTATTTTTAGGAGAGATAGTGTTTCACCACGTTGGCCAGGATGGTCTGTATCTGACCTCATGATCCACCCACCTTGGCCTCCCAAAGTGTTGGGCTTACAGGCGTGAGTCACTGTGCCAGGCTTTTACTTAATTATGTATGTATTTATTTATTTATTTTGAGAAGGAGTCTCACTTTGTTGCTCAGGCTAGAGTGTAGTGGCCTGATCTTGGCTCATTGCAACCCTCACCTCCCTGCTCAAGTGATTCTCCTGCTTCAGCCTCCTGAGTAGCCGGGATCACAGGCGTGTGCCACCATTCCCAGCTAAGTTTTGTATTTTTAGTAGAGGCGAGGTTTCATCATGTTAACCAGGCTGGTCTCAGACTCCTGACTTCAAGTGATCTGCCCACTGCAGCCTCCCAACGTTCTGAGATTACAGTCTTAGCCACCACACCCAGCCTTATTAATTTTTTATATTGCTCTTCTGCTATGGTGTGAATGTTTGTGTTCCTCCAAAAATATCTGTGTGAAAATCCTAATACCCAAGGTGATGGTGTTGGGAGGTGGCGAGCTTGAAAAATAATGAGGTCGTGAGGGTGGAGCCTCATGAATGGGATGAATGCCCTTATAAAAGGGACCCCAGAGAGCTCCCTCACCCCTTCCACCGTGTGAGGACACAGCGAGTAGGCACCGTCTATGAAGCAGGAAGCCGGATATCACCAGACATTGCATGTGGCACGCTTGATCATGGACTTCCGGTTTCCAGAACTGTGAGACATAAACGTCTAAGTCTGTAAGCCTCGAGTCTATGGTGTTTTGTTACAGCAGCCGCAGTGAAAGAAGACAACATCCGAAACTGCCTTTGTGTTCATTGCCTGTGTCTCTTTGTCAGCAGTAGCTTCATTTCCCTCCACGGAGTGTAGTCCGCGCAGGCAGCAACAGTGTTGGCTACATGTCTATAGCTTTGACACGCACAGTGATGTGTTTTAAGTCAATACATATGTATTGCATTGATTTAAATGTAATGTGATAAAGATAGAAATATGTAAGATGGGCTCAAAAATACTTAACTTCAGGTTGCACTTGTGTGAAATAATCTAATATATGAGGAAGAAGACTGTGATAATGCACCCTATGAAGACACCAAGAAATGGCTGTTTTTCACCTGTGTAGAGACCAGGACGCTGGCAAGAGTTTTTAGACATTCCTGGCAGGCTAATTGGGTTTGAATCCTGAATGCATGTTTTCTAACTGGGTGACCCTTGGCTAGTTGTACCAGTAACCTAGGCTGTAAAACCGAGATAACAATGGATCCTATCAATACTGATAGTGCAGATTAAATAAAAACATGTACACCTCGAACTCCAAGACTCCCATCTACATTCAGAGGGCTCTGCCCACATTGGCCGATGCAACTGTTAGTAATATATCCAAGACTTGCTTGCCTGGGGGCACATATCTAAAGTCTTCCCATTGAGAAAGCGTGTTCCTTCTATTTAAACTGCTAGGTAAAAAGAAATGAACATGGTTTTAAGAATGGATTTCTGCTAATGTGTCTTTAATAGAGCATCCATAGCGACAGGTAAATGAGATCCAGGTATGGCCTTCTCCTTGGCATGGCCTCTGATGTCTGCATCTCCTCTCCTCTGATATAGGAACATGATTAGTTTCTCTGCTTCTCATTGAACCAGCAGGAGGGACTTGAAATCATTTAGCAAGCTATCTTGCAAGTGACTTTAGAGTAAAATGTATGAATTGATGTATGTCTACCACTATCCTCAGAAGAGGGAAAGACCAGTTATTGGTACTATATGTTTTAAGAATTGTGTGAAAATACACCTAACACAAAAGTTATCATCTTCACCATTTTAAGTGGACCATGAAGTAGTGTTAAATACATTCATATTATTGTGCAGCTGTCACCATTATCTTCAGAACTGGTTTTCATCTTACAAAACTAAAACTTTCTACCCATATGTCCATTTGTTTCTAAATTAGTGCTTGGTGCACCCATCACCCAAGCAATATACACTGTACCCAATTTGTGATCTTTTATACCTCACCCCCTCCACCCTTTCCTCCAAGTCCCCAAAGTCCATTGAATCGTTCTTATGCCTTTGCGTCCTCACAGCTTAGCTCCTGCTTAACGATGTTTGGTTTTCCATTCCTGAGTTACTTCATTTGAAATAATGGTCTCTAATTTCACCCAGGTTGCTGCAAATGCCATCCTTTCGTTCCTTTTTATGGTTGAGTAGTATTCCATGGTACATATATATCAAATTTTTTTATTCACTAATTGCTTGATGGGCATTTGGGCTGGTTTCATATTTTTGAAATTGCGAATTGTGCTGCTATAAACATGTACCAAAATCTCCCACATGACCGTGAAAGAACGTACTCATGTAACCAAACACTATCTGTTCCGCAAAAACCTATGGAAATGAAATAAATAATAAATAAAATAAACTACTACAGAGAATCAATCAATCAATCAGTGCTTGGTACTCAAAATGTGCAAAAATATTTTTTAAATACTTCTTATTTTTATTTTAATAGTTGTGAGGAATACAGGTGGTTTTGGTTGCATGTTAAGTTCATTAGTTGTGATTTCTGAAATTTTGGTGCACCCACCACCCAAGCAGTGTACCCTGTGCCCAATATGTAGTCTTTTATCTCTCACCCCACTCCCAGCCTTCCCCACCTCCATGAGTCCCCAAAGTCCATTATATAATTCTTATGCCTTTGTATCCCCATAGCTTAGCTCTCACCTGTAAGCGAGAACATACTGTTTGGTTTTCCATTCTTGAGTTACTTCACTTAGAATGACAGCCTCCAGCTTCATCCAAGTTGCTGCAGAAGACATTATTTCATTCCCTTTTATGGCTGAGTAGTATTCCATGGTGTATAGCACATTTTCTTATCCACTCATTGGTTGATGGACACTTAGATTAGTTCCATATCTTGCAAAAATATTTTTGATCCGTGTTCAAAAACAAATGTTTTATCCTTTAAAACTCGATCTTTACTACTCATAGTGAAAATATGGGCATGCTCTTTCCACTAATAACATACTTACTCCTGAAACCCACAGACCCCTATGTAGTTCTATGTTCAATATGCCAGTCTTGCTAATGTGGGTCAATCAACAGAGACCCAGAAACTAGAAGACGGATTGGTCACCAGGCTCAAGGGAAGATCTTTGTATGTGTCTGCAGACTAGGAGACAGACACAGCTACTCATTAAAATCTAATGCATGAAGAATGTGATTTGTAGGGCAAAGGCGAGGTAGAGGAATAGAAGGGGAGAAAGGGAAACACAGGGTTGGGCCTCAGCGGTAGATCATATTCTCTTAGATGGTCTAAGCCTGTTCACTTCAGTGTGAAAATCTTTACTGACATTCTTCTGTCCTCCGAGCTTATAACCTTGGCATAACTTTTTCTCCTAATTTAACAGAAGTTAAGAAAATATTCCCAACTACTCCTAACAATTACCTAAAATAGACACATGTCTCAACCCTATTCAATAGAGGGAAAAAATAAATATTTGTTCAAGTTTCCCTATTTCATTTTATGTTGCAAACTCTCAGGGCAGTGGAAGATAGAGTCAATATTCCTGATCATCTGTAAAAGATGCTGAGGTATCAAAACATATAATAGGTCAATTTTTTTTTACAAAAAACCATAGAATTGTATAAAATAAGACTGAAGAAACACATCATATAGTTAAAGCAAGTTTCCAGTATTCTAATAGAGTAACATTCTCTGATCGCTGTGATATTAGATTATTGACTCTCAAATACAGAAAGATTATAAAAAGGGATGTGAGATTGTAGAAGATTGTAAAGGCATTGTAAGGGACATGAAAACACACAAATACACACAAGCAGACACATAAACAATCTTTGCCTTTTGATAGTTTACAGGCTGATTTAGGAGCCAAAGACCCAGACACACAAAACATTTTTTTTCTTTTTACTTTTTTATTTCCGTAGGTTTTTGGTGAACAGGTGGTGTTTGATTACATGGATAAGTTCTTTAGTGGTGATTTGTGAGATTTTGGTGCACCTGTCATCTGAGCGGTGTACACTGTACCCAATGTGTAGTCTTTTATCCGTCTTTCATCCTTTCCTCGAGTCCCCAAAGTCCGTTGTGTCATTCTCATGCCTTTGCATCCTCATAGATTAGCTCCCATTTATGAGTGAGAACATACTATGTTTGGTTTTCCATTCCTGAGTTACTTCACTTAGAATAATGGTCTCCAGTTCCATCCAGGGTGCTGCAAATGCCATTATTTCATTCCCTTTTATGGCTGAGTAGTAATCCATGGTAACATAAATATATATATATATATAGCTTACATTTCCTTTATCCACTCATTGGTTGATGGGTATTTAGGCTGGCTCCATGGTTTGCAATTGTGAATATATACTCATTTTTGAGGTGATTATGCTCTATAAAGTCACCACAAACGCTGAATTAATGAATACTGCACTGCGAAACTCATGGCTAGCAGAGCTATAATTCATGCCTGAATGAAGCTTCCCTAACAGAAGTATTTTCTGTGTATGGCACATCATAGCTTTCTTTCTTGCAGTTAGGAAGACTGGACAACACTCCAGCACTACGCTTACAGGACATTTTGTTTTCAATTTATTTATTTATTTTCCAGAGATGGGTTCTCACTCTGTCACCTAGGCTGAAGTGCAGTGCTGTGACCATAGCTCACTATAACCTCAGCTCACTGTAACCTCAAACTTCTAGGTTCAAATGATCTTCCCACCTCAGCCTGCCAAGTAGCTGAGACTGCAGGCACATGCCACCACATCTGGCCCATTTTTAAAAAACTTTTTGTGGGGATAAGATCTCAGTACATGGCCCACGCTGGTCTCAAACTCTTGGCTTCAAGTGATCCCCCCTGTCTCAGCCTCCCAAAGTGCTGGGATTATAGGCGTGAGTTACTGCACCCAGTCAGGGTCCATTTTCAACAGTAAAAGTCACGGACAAAAAGCACAAAAATGCAAAAAATATAGCACTCAAAAGATCATGATAAGGGCACTATCTCCCTGTGTGCATGCATGTGTGTGTGTGTGTGTGTGTGTTTCACGCATGAGCATATGTATGTGTGTTATGTACTTTCTGTGAGGGATGTGGCTTTCATTAGGTTCTCAGAGAGGCTTATCGCCTTCTAAAGGCTAAGAACTGCTGTTAAGCCACCCCCTTTGTTTTAAAGGCTAGAAAACCAATTCCTGAAACCTGAGATAATTTTGCAATGTCACAGATGGATACAATTTTGCAATGTCACACAGCTTGGGACAAAGCGAGGCCCCCAGGTCTCCTCACTATGTTTTGTCAGAGCACTGAGAGTGGAAACCTAAATAAGCTAGCGTTCTCTCTCTTTCATGTTTTCCAATTTACCACTGCATTTATAATGTGGGGAGCTAACCGCATATGATAGAATTACCCTCCATCCTTATATTTATTTTTCCCCCGATCCATATACATAAGAAAGAGTCAGTATAGGAACTAGGATCTTGTAATATGGTGAACAAAAAGTCACTGGGGGACTGTCCTATAAATTGGAGGCGTCTGTAGCTGCTGCTAGAACAAGTTTTGAAAAGTCAGGAAAGACCCTCTTCGCTATAAGTAGTTCCACAAATACTTTTCATTGTCAAGATGAGAGTTTCCTTTAAGGATCTTAATGCAGACAATGGATAAGGATCACACTGGCGGACAATGAGAATTAAGTGAGATAATGTATATGAAACATCAAAATCTTAATAGATTTCCATTTCTCTCTCTCTCTCTCTCTCTCTCACTGCTTTCCGTGGAGTTTGTCATTAATGATAAAGTCTATTTGTGATTAGCATTTTTCCTCCTTAAACCGAAATTACTTTTTGAAACTGCTGAATAATGTTGAGAACATCTAAGGTTACATATTTCTTTAATTGAGGCCAAAATTCACCAAAAAGCTCACCATTTTAAAGTGTACTATTCAGTTATGTTTAAGACCCTTGCAAAGTTGTACAATCATCATCTCTATTCAGTTCAAAACATTTTGACTTGATCTTAGCCAAAAGGCCTAGAAGCGATAGAGCAAAACATTTTCATCACTCCAAATGGAAATTTGTTAAGCAGTTACACCTCATCCCGCTTCCCTGCAGCAGCCCCTGGCAACCAAAAGTCTGCTTTCTGTCTCTGTGGATTTCTCTATATGTGCATGTCATGTAAACGGAATCACAGAGTATGTGACCTTCTGTGTCTGGCTTCTTTCACCTGCAGTATAATGTTCTCAAGGCTCATCTCTGTCATTGTATATATCATTACTTTATTTATCCTTATAGCTGAATAATATCCCATTGTATGGATGTACCACATTTTATTTATTTATTCTTACAGGTTGATGGACATTTTGATTGTTTCCATATTGTAGATTTTGTGACTCATGCTGCCATAAACATGCATGTACAAGTATTTGTTGAATGCTTATTTGTTCTATTTTCAAGCCTGACTCATCTCCTGAATTCCAGAACTGTCATCCCAACATGTTTTATATTTTTCCTTGGCCTTCCTCTGCACTTGAATATAATTCAAACTCCTTGGATAGCCAATGAATTTTTGCATTTTCAGGCTTCTGCCCCCAAAATGCGGCTGCTCCTTGTGCCTGTCATGTGATTGCCAGCAGGTCAACCGCTTTTCAAACTCTGGCTTTCTGCTCTTGCAGGTTCCTCTCCCTGGAAGCGTTTCAACTGGCTCTTGTCATGTTTAGCTGATTCTCAGCCTTCAAAGACCAGCTCAAATGTCACCTTCTTAGAGACACCTTCTTTTGGGACCCATGTGGCAGGACAGCTTCTCTTCCTGATTCCTCCATTTATTTATTTTATAAATCCCATAACATCTGTGATTTTCTACATAGATTCTTTATTTACTGTCCGCCTCTCCTCACAAGAGTGTTAGCTTCCTGAAAGCAGAGATGTAGCTTTGCACCTTGCCTGGCACATAGTATATGTTCAAGAAATGCTCATGAAATAAATAATTCTCTTATGATGACCTTAACTTCAACATTTTCATGTCTAGACTCGATAGTTTCTCTCCAAAACTCATATAGTTAGTACCAATGGTCGGAAACCAACTGAACTGATTCCTGAAGAAATAGAGCACTCGTCAATTAGCTTTGGATGCATATGCTTGGGGTTTTGAGAGATGCAAATAGAGCATCTCAGCTTGGACCCTGACTCATGAGGGTGCTTTGTGCATAATTTAGGAGGTCTGAAATGATGATAAAGACAAAGAAGGAAAAAGTAAAGAAATAACAACATAGGAAGGATTGAGAAGCTCCTATAATTACCTAACAAGTCTGAGAAGATCAAATTTTAATATTTTTCCTAATGCAGTATGCTTTCCAATATAACAGATACACAGAGTGGCCTCTGCACAGAACAAATCTTGACTTTGGCAGCTGTACTAATTGGATCTGTTTATGTGATTCTTATATTCTTATTCCTCCTCCTCCTTCCTTGTTTCTCCTCCTCCTTCCTCGTTTCTCCTGCTCCTCCTCCTCCTTCTTCTTTTTTTCTTCTTCTTCCTCTTCTTCTTCATCTTCTTTTTCCTCCTCCTTCTTCTTTCTTCTTCTAGACAGGGTCTTGCTCTGTCACCCAGGCTGGAGTGCACTGGCGCGATGATAACTCACTGCACTATCAACCTCCTGAACCAAAGCAATCTTCCCACCTCAGTCTCCCAAATGGAATGTATATCTTTTTTAATTTTCATTTTTTAAAAAATAGAGATGAGGTCTCACTGTGTTGCCCAGGCTGGCCTTGAACTCCTGGGCTCAAGAGATGCTTCCACTTCAGCCTCCCAAGTAGCTAGGACCACAGGCATGTGTCACCACACCTGGATTATTTATTTATTTATTTATTTACTTATTTTTGGTAGAGACGGAGCCTTGCTATGTCACCCAGGCTGGTCTTGAACTCCAGGGCTCAAGGGATCCTCCCACCTTGGCTTCTAAAACTATTGGGATTACAGGCATGAACCACTGCACCTAGCCAGTTTATGTCATTTCTATGTCTGCTTAGCATCACAGAGTCCTGCAAACTGCAAACAGACTAGTTCTATAAGAACAAAGACTCCTTGTCCTTATTCAAAATATCGGATTCTGTGGTAGCTTCAGGAGATGTGGGGAGTGTCTTACTCACAGTTCCCTTTGCAGCTTATCTAAAAGCACAGCGTTAAGGTAACAGGGTCTTTGCATCAGAGCACTTTCCTTTTTTGGATGGAAACTCCTCTTCAGATGTAACAGCCAAGTTTATCTCTGCGCCTGAAATCAGGTTGTCAGGATACACTGTATATTTTCTTCTTATATTCACTGTGATGCTGTTGTACCAAACTCAGTGTTTCATGAAAACAAATGGATAAATTGTCAATTGAGTTGTCATGTTTTCCACCAAATAAGCATGTAGATAGACTCTGCAGTCACAAATATTACCATAATACCTTCTGAGTAGTAAAGAAAGTGTGCGTGAGCTGCCCCTTTTGAAACTTTTTACCCCCAGTCTATGCAGTGCCAACATTGTGCAGAGACAACTTCCTTTTACTAGGTCTTTCATTCTTGCCAGTAGTAGGGGGCTTTTACTGGAAACCCAGAGAGATCTCATTTGTAATAGAACTGTTTGTGCCGAAGGGAAATTATCCTTGTCACTTAGAGCTTGCTGGAGTAGCACAGTAAAACCCCGGAGATGAATTACAGCTCTCATAATGAGCTGACTCTTCCTGTCCCAGTTTGTCTGGGGAATGTGGGGGAGCTGACAATGTGAGCTACGCCTACCGACATCCCTCGCATAGATAAATCTGCTTCTCCCTACAGCTCTTTCCAACATAGCATGTGTTTAATTTATTATCCCTTTGGCTTTGCTCAGGGAGCACTGAGTTCTGCCAGTTAGCATGATGTCAAAGCCATGCCAAACTAATGTGTCCAGTGTTTCCAAGTGGCTTTCGAGAGGGGTCGTGGAGACAGGCAAGAAAACACACAAGGCGGCATTGTGCAAACCCAACGTCAACTCCTTACATCTGCCCCACATCCCTTCCTAATTCAAGGCCACTCAGCTCATTCCAGCAGGGACTTTCGTTCCAAGGTAGCTTTCCACCTTCTAGTGGTACCTCTGTAGCTGCCCTGAATCACTGCACCATCAAAAATCTCCTTAAATAGAACCAGCCTCTGAATGCACTCGGCGAAGTCCTGCATGTCGAAGCCTGCAGTCTGCAAATCTGCTGCCTGGTGTTTATATTTTGAGAGGAGGATGAGGTTAATTATTGGAGGCGGAAAATAAATATCACAGGGCAGCTGGACATGTGGGAGCTTGCAGTGTCAGCAAATCATGGACACTCACCCTGCTACCCAGAGAGAAAAGGGACCCCTGGAGACTTGAGCAGAAGGTTAAGTGTTTATAAGAAGTGCCTGTGTGGCACTCCGGGGCCTAGTAGTAAATATTTCCGAGGCAGGCATATTTTCCATAACGGATGGCTGTTTGGGTGGGCAGGAAGTGGAGTCGCTATGAGTAGTCAGAATAACATTCCAGGACTGTAAATGTTTAATAAGCATCTGCACGTGCACGCGCACACACACACACACGTGTGCGCACACACACACACACACACAGAGACACCAAAAGCACCACCTTCCTCAAAGAGAGGAAGTCCTTAATCGTTGAAGAAACCAAAATAAAATGATTGTGCCTTTCCCCATGTCCTTTTGCATTGTAAGTAAATACCTTTATAGAGATTCCATTTCTCCAAACCCTATTTATTCCCCATTCCTTGCAGATAGATGCGGGTATATTTTGACCCCAGGAGGCACAGCCATCCCAGAGTCAAACAGCAATGGATATTTAAGAATAAGTATTTTTTTTTTATTTTTAATTTTTTGAGACAGGGTCTCCCTCTGTTGCCCAGGCTGGAGTGCAGTGGTGTGATCTTGGTTCACTACATCGATCTCCTTAGTCTCCCAAGTAGCTGGGACTACAGGCATGTGCCACCATGCCTGGCTAATTTTTTTGTATTTTTTGTAGATACGGAGTTTTGCCATGTTACCCAGGCTGCTCTTGAACTCCTGAACTCAAGCAATCCACTAGCCTCAGCCTCCCAAAGTGCTGGGATTATAGGCATGAGCCACCACACCTGGCCTCTTATTTGTAATTTTTTAAAAGCATTTTTTATTTTTATTTTTATAAATTTAGGGGATACAAGGGCAGTTTTGTCACATGGAGAGATTGCAGAATGCTGAAGTGTGGGCTTTTCCTGTAACCATCAGTCAAATAGTGTACATTGCATCCACTAGGTAATTTCTCATGCCTCACCTTCCTTCCCCATCCTCCTTTCCCAATCTCCAATGTCTGTTATTCCACTCTCTGTGTCCATGTGTACACAGTGTTTAGCTCCTGCTTGTAAGTGAGAACATGTGGTTTTTGTCTTCCTGTTTTTGAGTTGTTTCACTTAGGATAATATCCTCCAGTTCTATCCATGTTGCCACAGAAGTCATGATTTCATTCTTTTGGGGGGCTGTATAATATTCCACAGTGATATGATTTGGCTGTGTTCCCACACAAATCTCATCTTGAATTGCAGCTCCCATAATTCTCACGTGTTGTGGGAGGGACCTGGTGGAGATAATTGAATCACAGGGGTGGTCTCCCTCATAATGTTCGCGTGGTAGTGAATAAGTCTCCACGAGATCTGATGGTTTCATAAGGGGTTTCACCTTTCACTTGGTTCACATTCTCTTCTTGCCTGCTGCCATGGAAGACATCCCTTGCTCTACTGCCATGATTGTGAGGCCTCCCCAGCCATGTGGAACTGTGAGTCCATTAAACCCGTTTCCTTTATAAATTACCAAGTCTTGGGTATGTCTTTATCAGCAGCGTGAGAGCAGATTAATACACATGGTGTGTATATATATATACCACATTTTCTTTGTCCGTTCATGCACTGATGGACACTTAGGTTGATTCCATATATTTGCTATTGTGAATAAACATATGAGTGCATATATCTTTTTGATAGAATGATTTGTTTTCCTTTGGGTAGATACCCAGTAAGTGGGATTGCTAGGACGAGATGGTAGTTCTGATGATCAGATTTTCTAAGCCCAATAAAACCAAGTTTTTCTCAAGAAAGCAGTCCCATTGCTACAGATGGCAGGGTTCCTTCCCCCCATTCCTGTGAAGATGGCCCAATTATGGTCTCCTTTGCAAATATCTGAGAGATGGAAGATTTTCTCCACCACCCAGTGATGTCAAGAGTCAAATCCCCAGGAAAAGTGAGCTGCCGGTGTATTGTGTTGAGCATTTTAGGAACATCCAATGTTGCAGTGGTATCAGGAGCCTGCCAGATGGGGAATGAGAGGGTTTCTTCCCAGAAGAATTTCCAATCACCTGGATATTGACAGGCCAGGGCATTTCGTCCCATGAATGACTTGAGTTGCTTCATCCAAACATATGTTGGAAGAAGTTTATTCTCATCTGTTGTGTAGAAGACCACTCTCCACCCCCCAAGTCTCTGGTTGTCTTTAAAGACCCATCAAGCTCGCTGTGTGCCTCAGAGCCAGATTCCAAAATGCCCTCAGGCTGTCTTCAAGCTTTCTGCCCACAGTTCTGTAGCCAATTTAGGGCACGTGTAAAATCCACACCCAGCAAGTGAAAATGCCAGTTAAATAGGCAGGCGTCTGAATTCAATAGGCATGCATTCTCTTTCCACAGAGCAAATAGGGGATGCAATGGGATGAATGTCTATGCCAGCTTCCACAAATTTATATGTTTGGAATCACAATCTATACCATCATGATGCTATGATATGAACGTCTGTGTCTTCCAAATTTAATGCACTGAAATTTTCACCTCCAAGTTGATGGTGTTAGGTGGTGGCGCCTTTGGCAGGAGATCATGAGGGTGGAGCCTCATGAATGGGATGAATGCCCTTATAAAAGGGACCCAGAGAGCTCCCTTGGCCCTTTCTACCATGTGAAGACACGGCAAGAACATAGTGTTGTCTATGAACCAGGATGGACATAGCACCATTTATGAACCAGGAAGCCAGTCCTCACCAGACACTAAATCTGCCACAACTTGATCTTGGACTGCCAGCCTCCAGAACCATGAGAAATCGATTATTGTTGCTTCAGCCACTCAGTGTATGCTATTTTATTGTAGAAGCCCAAGTGAACAAAGGCAGGGAGGAATATTATCCTGGTTTGCCAATGGTTGTCATTAAAAACCCATCAGTCCTACTCTGCACCTTAGAGCCAGATTCTAAAATGCCCTCAAGCTGTCTTCAAGTTTTCTGCCCACAGCTCTGTATCCAATTTGGGGCATGTGTAGCATCCACACCATTCCATGCCCTGCAAATTATCATGGAAAACAAAAATTGCATAACCTCCCTTATACGTGGAATGTAAAAAAGTGAAACTCATAGAAGTAGAGAGTAGAATGGTGGATGCCAGAAGATGGGGGTATGGGATGTATGCTGGACAAAGGTACAAAGTTTCAGTTAGACAGGAAGCATAAGTTCTGGTGATATATTGCACAGCAAGGTGAGTGTATTTGCCTGTTCTGGCATTGCTATAAAGAACTATGTGAGACTGGGTAATTTATAAAGAAAAGAGGTTTAATTGGCTCATGGTTCTGCAGGCTGTACGGGAAGCATGGCTGGGGAGGCCTCAGGAAACATACATTCATGGCGGACAATGAAGGGGAAGCAAACATGTCTTACCATGGTGATGGAAGAGAGAAGGAGTGAGGGGGGGAACTGCCACACACTTTTAAACTGTAAGATCTCATGAGAACTCCCTTAATATCACAAGAGGAATGAGGGGGAGTGTGCCCCCATGATTCAATCACCTCTCACCAGGCCTCTCCTCCAACACTGGGGATTACAATTCGATAAGAGATTTGGGTGGACACAGAGCCAAATCATATCAGTGACTGTAGTTAATAATATATTGTATGTTTTAAAATTGCTCTAAAAATCGGATCTCAAATGTTCTCAACATAAATGATAAGTATGTGAGGTGATGATTATTTTAATTAGCCTGATTCATTCATGTTACAATGTCTAAATGTATAAAAACATCACATTGTACATATAATTATTTGTCAATTAAAAATAAAAATAAACTGAAAACTAAAAATAGTAAGGGGAGTTCCCTCCATGAAGGATCAATGTGTACATGTCATAGACTTAATTTTGACAGTAACAAAACAAGAAGGTTGCAATAGTCCAAACATTGTGTGATAAATGATTGCTCTTAAAAATATTTTTATAATTGCCTCAATAAGCTAGGACATAAATTACGCTCTATGAGGTAGGAGTATATTCATTCAGTGGCTCACTGATCTACTCATGAACAGCTTCATCCTATTTACCCAAGAAGGTTGTTTTTATGAAGACTGCTCATCTGAATAGATTCGGTTTTAAATACTTATTATTGAAAGTAATAGATATCTACTGTGGCTGTCTGTTGTTCTAAGTATTCAACACATATTCAAGTGGGTTTCATCAATGACTAAAGCAAGGCTCTATCTATCAACCTATTTACAACCAAGATGGCTGCCCACTGTGAGACTCATGATGGTGGCCCACTGTGAGACTTCTCTCTCCAGCCTCTGGTAACCACCATTCTACACTCTATCTCCATGAGATCCACTTTTTTCAGTTCCCACACAGGAGTGAGAATATGTGCTGTCTTCCAGCGATTGGCTTACTTCACTTAACAAAATGACCTTCAGTTCCATCCATGTTTGAACAGTTTTAATCAACATGAAATTCACAAGAAAGCAAAACAGTGGAAAGAGGGGACTGCAGTCAGTTGCCTTCATCAGAATCTGATCAAGAGCTAGTCACCACTTTGGAAAATGCCATCTATGGAAATCCTCCTGCTGCTGTTTGAATTGCCAACACAACAAGCAGAAATGGGAGTTCTGCTACCTATCTCAATGATTCTACCTAGAGAAAGCCTGTGGGTCTTTTGCTCCAACCCTACCTTATCATTTACCTATTAAAATGCCATGGTGTTTTAAAATAAGAGTTTGCTTTCCTGTTACATTTCTGTTTTATATTGCAGTTGCAGCCTCAAATACATGTTTGAAAATTATTTGTGCAGGTGTGTTCATTATCATTGGTTTTCATTACATTTTTGTAAAAGGAATGCTATAAAACATTCACCATGAAAGAGTGTCTAAGTCTGAGAAAATGATCCTTGGAGTCATTAACCTTTTTACAACCAAGATGGCGGCCACTGTGAGACTCATGAGACTCATGGTGGGCTGCCATCTTGGTTGTAAATAGGTTAATGGAGCTTTGTTTTAGTCATTGATGAAAGGCACTTGATTGATTTACAGGGTGTATGTTATTTGCAGCCTGCTGAATGGGGGAGACATACGGAGGTTTAGAAAGTAGTCCATGGACCACTACCTCTTCTTCTTTATATAGTTATAGCTTGCCCAAGTTATATTTTGATACCATTCTTTCAATTTTCTTAGATCACCTCTTTTGTTCTTTTATAAATTTTATTATTATTATTATTATTAATATTTTAGAGACAGGATCTTGCTCTGTTCTCCTGGCTGGAGAGCAGTGGTGTAATCATGGTTCACTACAGCCTCAAACTCCTGAGCTTAAGTCATCCTCCTGCCTCAGCCTCCCAAGTAGCTGGGACTACAGGTACATGCCAACACACCCAGCTAAATTTTTTAGTTTTTTTTAGACACAAGGTTTCACTATGTTGCCTAGACTAGTCTCAAACTCCTGACCTCAAGCAATCCTCCCACCTTAGCCTCCCAAAGTGCTAGGATTTACAGGCATGAGCCACCTTGCACAGCCTTAGATTTTCTTAAAGCCTGGAAATGTTTGATCTCTGTGTCTTATATTGTAATGTTTCAATTTTTTTAAGTCCCTGTGTGGATTTAATCTGCAACCCCACCATAATATGTTCAGTCCTCACAGTATACTCATAAACTGGCTGCTCCTTTCTGAATTCTACCCATTTAGTCAGCTAAAACACAGAAAGCTTTGGTACATATAAAGAAAAAAGGCAGGTTGGTCCAGGAATGATTCACAGTCTTGTTTGCTAATTAGGTCATGATCTGAATGAGATCTGGTGAGAGAGATTGCAGTCCTAACCAGTGGTTCTCAATGTTGAGGGAGCATTAGAACCTTATGGAGGGCTTATTAAAACACAGAATGCTGGGTCCCACTCCTTCTCATTTAGTGGTTCTAGGGAAGGATTCTAGAATTTGCATTTCTAACAAATTCCCAGGTGATGCTGATGAGACTGACCCAGGTACCACACTTTGAGAACCATGGGGAGACTAAAGAAAGTAACATAGGATTTTTTCTAATATATTTTATTTGTAACCAATGAAGAAATCTTACACTTCTGTCTTTTGAAACTGTGTGCAGACAAGCAGGACCTGAAAGATTTACCCAACAACAGCTGTCTTGGAGTATGTGTTATAAGACCACTGGTTCTGTGTGCTCACTGTGCAGTAACAAACCAATACACTGAGACAGCAGTGTTTGCAGCAGAGAAAGAGCTTAATTGTTGCAGGACACTGAGTGAGAAAATGGGGAGGAGATCCTCAAATCTGCCTCCCTGTGGAGTTCTGAGCTGTAGTTTTTTAAGGGGATTGTAGAGATGGAAACTGCATTCTTTGGTGAGTTAGCTTCTTGTGGTGTCCTTCAGACCAGCTGGCATCAGTAGTTTCATCAGTATGCAGGACCTGAAAGAATATCTCAGAGGGAAAACTTGTTTCACAATGTTGAAGTTGTTATCTACAGAGCAGTTAAGGAGAACTATAATCTAGGGTCTATGTGATTCTAAGACAAGAGGAACCAAACAACTATGACAAAGCAGGTCAGGGAGCAAGCTGACCTCAGGATGAATGTTGAGTGTGCTGTGAGCTTGGTTTATTTTCATTTCTCCCCCTTCTTTTTTTCCCTGATAAATTTTATAAAGTTTATAGGGATGATTTCACATGTGTGTTGATAGTTCAAGATGTAGCTCTGCCCTACTATGAAAAGTGCAGAAATCCTTCTCACAATGACCACAGAATGAGTAAGGTTTGGAAAAGTAGATTCAAGGGAAGTTACCTTTCAAGAATAAACTAGGTGGTCAGCAAGACAAGACCATATAACAGATCCAGATAACCACATGTTGGCTAAGGAACATGATATATTACCTGTTCTTGGTTCTGATATCACCAGGACATAATTTAGGGACCAAACTTTAGAAAATAGCACAAAAATTTATGGAGGGAGGAAGGGAGTAATATATTAACAAATTGGAATCAAACTGAAATTTTATCTTTCAGAGAGATGTGCAGAAATGATGGATTCCAGGGTAGAGACCAGGTATGGCCAACAATTTGGGAGTGAGCTCATGAAGAGAACACATTAGTTAATTATGAGAAAATTGCTATTAATTGCACACAGAATGCTGAGCTAAAATGATAGTAACTTGCATTTAAAATGTATAAAATTAGTGTTCAGGCACTGATTTGAATCATGCAAAATGAAACTTTCCTTCCCTACAACTTGGCCTGAGATCCCACCTTGCTTGATTTATGTTTTTTCCCCCCCCGGGATGGTTCCACCAACATTCCTACAGGTTTCTTGGGAACGCTTCGTCTTAGTGGCTACTTCTGAGGAATCAGACATAAATTACATGGATATAACAATGCTTACAAATAAAATGAGAGGGAATCTGAGTATTTTTAAAAAATATAATTGCATTTTTAATTCTTTTAAAGAGCAAAATTTAAAACTGATGATAATTGGGTTTTGCTTTTTCTTTTGAGATGATTTATTGAATAGTCAGATTTCTGCTTTTCTCTGGGAAGTTTACCCACGAGAGGCCTCTAATGCTGGCCATGGACCAACAAGAACTGCACATTTATTCTAATTTTAGTCCAGGATCTGCAGAAGCACAAGGCTTTGCCATGGTGCTTCCTCAGAGGATGTCAACTGAATAAACAGAAAAGTTTAACTCAATATTGCACATTGCTACCGTACAAAGCATTTTTCCCTCTACCATGGCTCCAATAGCAGGAGAAAAAACTAATACTTAATTCAAGAACCTTGCTCTTTCTTTTGTCAAGCCACAAGGCCCATTGATGGAGGAAGCCAGATACACCCAAAGCTCTGCTTATACAGAAGGAACAGACAAAGAAGTTTTAGAGACCTAAAGAGGACAGTCTTCATGCCCATACTTCTTAGAAAATAATTAATTTTCCCCTTTGTCTCAGCAAAGGAGATGACATTATCCTTTTTTTAAAAAAAGGGAATCTTTTAGATTTAACAAAATTTAGTTTTTCATAGTTTAGCTTGATTGATACATATTTTTTTAATAGACTTTATTTTCTAGAGCAGTTTCTAAGTTCACAGCAAAACTGAACACAAGGTACAGAGAGCTTCCCAGACCCCCTGTCCCTATAAATATATAGCCTTCCTCGTCATCAATTTATCAACAATGGAATATTATTCAGTGCTAAAAAGAAATGAACTATTGAGCCATGTAAAGTTATGTCTCTTTGTTGTACCAATATCTATCTATATCTATCTTGAAACATATAAAACATATTTATAAATATATTGAGATTATATATATAATATTAGAATGGAATATACATTGGAATAAAATATTTTCTATATATATTTATATATTTCATATAAATATATATTTACATATTAAATACATAATATAAATGTCATTTATAACATATATTTATATATTTAATATAATATAAATACATTTACATATTAAATATGAATGTCATATGTAATATAAATATCACATATATATAACCTATATTTGCCTAATGGAATACACGAATATACATCTTAAAAGTTTGTTATGAGTATCTGCTATAGTTTGAATGTGTCTCCTAAAAAGTATGTGTTGGAAACTTAATCCCTAATGCAGTAGTGTTGGGAGGTGGGGTCTTTTGGGAGGTTTAGGTGATGAGAATCCCACTCTCATGAATGGATTATAAAAGGCTTTGAGGTTGTGAGTTTCATATCTTATTTGCTCTCACCATGTGATGCCTTCCCCATGTGAGGACACAGCAAGAAGGCCCTCACCAGATGCAGCCCCTTGATTTTGCACTTCCAAGCCTCCAGAACCATGACTAAAATAAATGTCTGTTCATTATCAATTATCCAGCCTATGGTATTCTGTTATAGCAGCACAGAACGGACTAAAATGTTATCTCTTGGTTGATATGCCCCTTAATCATGGTTCTCATCCTTTCTAGCCAGGCAAAATGAAGCTTTCAGCCATGAAGAAATGTTCCCTATCTTTCCACCTTCTCAATTCAAGGACCTCGCTTTTCTTGCTAATTATTCTAGCAGTTTTTCAATGCCCTCTCAGCAAAAGCAATGTATATTATGTGGCCCTATATTTTGCAGAAATCACCTCATAAATTATTCAATGCACAATTAAACAAAAACTTTATTTCTGCATTGCTCAATATATATATACTGAGCCAGTTAAAATTGTGCATTCAGAATACATTGTCTGGAGGGTCATCCATGTTGTTGCTTTTCATTATAACTGACATGCCAGGAACCACACTAGAAATCCTAAAGGTGATCATAATTATCATTTGCTTTGGAATAAACTCAAAACATTGTTGAGATTTGTTGTCTACAGGCCAGAGTGCAAAATTCAGCTTCACCTCTTCCTAGAAGTGCAACCTAAAACTAGTTCCCGTCTCTCCCTCAACTTGGGCTTGGGGCCATGTAGTGCATGCACACCTCTGGGGTTTCTGAAAGACTGTAGACTTGAGTGCAAAATGCTCAGCCCAATGCTTAGCCGAGGTACTCAGTCAAGAGTCATTAATATCGTAAGTAATGTTAAGGAAAATATCAGAAAATGCACATTAAAATATGGTTGTTAAGAAAAGGTCCAGAATGAGCCAGTTTATTTGACCCAACAGAGACATGACATATTTAGAAGCCTTCTGTTTACATGAACTATTGGGAAAGCAGCTACAAGTTGATGTTGGATCCTTGTTAAATGCTGAAGTACATAAACTAATTCTCCTGTTTCTATGTCAGACCCTCTGCAGGAGGATCAAGGAGTAATAAAAAGAGCAGAATATCTGCAGCTTCCAAGACCTCTGCTCTAATTCTAGATTTGCAGCCCATGTCTGTGCAACAGACACAAGAACGAACCAAAGTCACCACCAAGGAAAGGGGTACAGCTGAGCTGTACCCAGGTCTGACTCCAAGGGATCAGCTATAGACAGCTATTCACAGCTATTCACATCATCTGGTTCCTGTGAGTCCCAATCTGCAAATGGAAAATGGTCAAATGAGTATCCATTTCATCAGGCATTCCTGGTACGTAGAGGAAGCACTGGTCAGTATCATTCACTTAGCATGCTGGAGTTATCTTTCCATTTTCTTAATTCAAGAACCTTGCTCTTTTTGCCAATTATCTTAGTAGTTTTTCAATGACCCCTCTGCAAAAGCAATATATTTTGTAGCCTTATATTTTGTACAAATCACCTTATAAATTGCTTGATGCACAATTAAACAAAAAAAAAAACTATTTCTGCATTGCTCAAAGAATATATATTTCATTTGTTATAAAATATTAAAGCATTCAGCTAAGGCTCATACATTTATTTAATTATGTATTTATTTTTAACTTACCTTTTTCTCTCCAATTTCTTTTTTCAGTTCAGAGGGTTCATGTACATGTTTGATAAATGGATAAATTGCATGTCATGGGGGTTTGGTTTACAAATTATTTCATCACCCAGGTAATAAGTGTAATATCCCATAGTTAGTTTTTTGATCGTCACCCTCCACCCTCAAGTAGGCGTTGGTGTCTATTGTTCCCATCTTTGGGTCCATGTGTACTCAATGTTTAGCTCCCACTTATAAGTGAGAACATGTGGTATTTTGTTTCCTGTTTCTGTGTTAATTCACTTAGAACAATGCCTTCCACCTCCATCCATGTAGCCACAAAGAACATGATCTCATTCTTTTTATGGCTTCATAGTATTCCATGGTGTATATGCACCACATTTTCTTTATTCAGTCTGCTCTTAATAGGCATCCAAGTTGATTCCATATCTTTGCTATAGTGCTGCAATGAACATACACATGCATGTGTCTTTATGGTAGAACAATGTATATTCCTTTGAGCATATATTGAGTAATGGGATTGCTGGGTTGAATGGTAGTTCTGCTTTACTTTTTTGAGGAGTCTCCAAACTGCTTTCCACAGTAGCTGGGCTAAGTTACATTTCCACTAACTGTGTGTGAGTGTTCCCCTCTTCTCTGCAGTCTTGCCAGCATCTGTTGTTTTTTGACTTTTTAATCATAGCCATTCTGACTGATGTGAGATGGTATCTCACTGTGATTTTAATTTGCATTTCTCTGATGATTAGTAATATGGGAATATTTTTTCATATGTTTGTTGGCTGTGTGTATGTCTTCTTTTGAGATGTGTCTGTTCATATCTTTTGCCCATGTTTTCCTTTTTTTTTTTTTTTTTTTTTGGAAATAGTATCTTGCCCTGTCACCCAGTCTGGAGTGCAGAGGCATAGAGGCGTAATCTTAGCTCACTGCAACCTCTGTCTCCTGGGTCCAAGCAATTCCCCTGCCTTAGCCTCCCATGTAGCTGGGATTATAGGGATGCGTCACCACACCTGGCTAGTTTTTGTATTTTTGGTAGAGACAGGGCCTGGTCATGTTAGCCAGGCTGGTCTCGAACTGCTGGCCTCAAGTGATCTGCCTGCCTCGGCCGCCTAAAGGGCTGGGGTTACAGGTGTGAGCCACAGTGCCTAGCTGTTTGCCTATTTTTTAATGTGGTTGTTGAATGTTTCTTTGACATCAACACTGTACACTGCAACAATATTGGTAAGTGTTTATAAACATTATTTTGATTTTTTTGCATTAACGATGGTCTCTTATCTCTTTAATTAAAAGATTCCCTTCTGTCTTTCTGAATGTTTTCTTATCCAGGCTTCATCTGGCCATGTGTTGTTGCATGACTTTCGTTAAATCTTTTAGTGTCCTTGGTCTACGTGGCTTCCGTTATTACACATCTCCTAATACAATGAAAACATTATAATGAAGGGTTTTTCAAATCTTATGACAGTACTTCTTGTTCTGCCTGACTTCCTTTGTGCTCCCATGGTTACAGTTACTGAAAAATAAAATGAAAAATCTGATGGACTGCAACTGCATACGAGTATATAATTCATGTCGACCTGTTACTTTACTAGGGCACTTACTAAGAGAGTTCAGCTCCAGCGTGATTCATTCTATAGGCATGTGGAAAGAGCTTTAGAGAGATTTGGGAGAAATGCAAGCTTTTGTGGGCTCCACCCTTAATAGTGAAGCCATGCACCAAGCCTGAACGGGCCCAGCTTGCTTTATTTATCCTGGCAAATTAACTGGCAGTGGGTGGTTGTTTTGTGGGCATAAGGCCTGCACCAAAATCAATTAAACCTTTCAACTAATGAGAATTTCCTTCATCTCATTGAACATACCCCATTTGTGACGATGAAAACTGAACACATTGAGTCTCTCTTCTCTTGCAAGGCAAACGTGATTTTTTTTAACCCTTCTCAGTTTTTCTCTTCCTGATTTTGAGGCTGACAGCGGGAGAAGCAGAGTCTGAGTCATGTCCATGGGCTCACAGTAAAAGCTTTGCCCTGAGGTTGTCTTCATACCTCTGTGAGTCTTTGTTGTGAATACCTGCAGGAAGCCATGATTTCTGCGCTTTCCTTGCAGTGGGCTGTGGTGTTCCCAATTCTTGCTGGACGACCCCGTGGGCCATGAATCGGTGGGATCTTAGCAGTCAAGGGTGCAGTTTTGCAGGCCAGCTGGGACTGATCCTCTGGCCAGTGGTTTGCTAAGCTGATTTGAGTGCACTTTTTGAAAAGGCAGATTTTCTTGTTTGAAGGTGCATTGCCTCAGTTTGGGCTAATTAAGGAAGGTTTTATAGAAAGCTAATAAACCTTTCACCAATTGCAACCAGTGCACACTTGGGATTATAATAATGGGATCTCAAAACCCAGATAAAAATTCCCAGTGTACTTGCTTCAACACTTTGCTCGGTGTCTGCAAATCCTTTCTGTACCTGGCTACAGTTTCATTTGTGTCCTCATAGTTCTAGCTTCCTTCTCTTTATGGCTTTGGCTTCGAACATACTAATAAATCTTTAACAGTCAAAGAAGTTGAACTTTAAAATAATGAAAAAAATCTCTATGTGATTGTTTCTGAATCTGGTGATATTGAATGGGTATCTGTCATTGTTATTTTTAACTATTTGCATGATACCTTCAATTCATTATGTAGAAAAACAGTCCCCCTTTCAAGAACCTCCCCACCCTGCTTGAATGAGACATGTTACTCATGGTCACTCAGGTTCATATATTTTTTGATACTGATATTTTCTCTTTTACATGCATACAATCACCAAATTCTAGAGAAGCTCTCTTATATTTCACAACTATTTTTCCTAATTTATTTTCTTTAGAACCACTTTATATCAAACTGTTATTAATCCTTGTCTAAATCGTGACAAACACCTGCTAACTAATTTTGAGCAGGAGGCCAATTAATTTTTCCAAATGCAAATCAATCCAACGCAAGTCCCTATTAATTTTCCTTAAATTTCTCACTGATCTGACAATCACTGCCTAACTAATTTTTATAAGGAGCCAATTCGTTTTTAATGCAAATCAATCTAAGTCGCCATGCTCCTTTTAATTTTTTAAAAATTCCTTACTGATTACATACTCCATAGTATCTTGCAAAACCAAACAAAAACCCCACAACCATTTCTATCCAATTCATTCCAATATGGAACATGCTTTGAAATGCAGTACAGGGGCTGGGAATAGTGGCTGACAGCTATAATCCCAGCACTTTGAGAAGCCAAGGTGGGAGAATCACTTGAGGCCAGGAGTTTGAGACCAGCCTAAGCAACATAGCAAAACCCTGTCTACAAAAAATGTAAAAAGTTAGTCAAGCATGATGGTGTGCACCTGTAGTCCCAACTACTTGGGAGGCTAAGATTGGAGGATCACTAGAGCCAAGGAGGTCAAGGCTGCAGTGAGCTATGATCACACCACTGAACTCCAGCTGGAGTGAGAGTGAGAGCCTGTCTCTAAAAATAAATAAATAAAATAAAATAAAATACAGCACAACACTTCCAGCATTTTCTTCCACCCCAAACTCCATACAGCCCATCTTTAAGCCAAAGTGAACCACTCATCCTTTCCCAAAGGCACCCTAGAGAACCACATCCCTGGGTCTGGCTCCAGCTGACAATTGTCTGCTAACAAGGCTTGGACAAATCATAGCCATCCTTGAGTAACTTTTCTTCTAAGCCCCTGTTTCTAACCTAAATGTATTCCCTTTGCAGTTCACTCATCTACCTCTGCTAGTGAACAGATAGGAGGTCATCTAGCCTGTCAACACTCACTGAGGCATCTGTCTCATTTCTTCCACCAAATGGTGAATCATTTTCAATGGTAGGTATTCACTAAATATGGGAAAGTATAAATGAATGAAATAAAAATATATGGAACAACATTGAATTATCACATCCCTCTCTGTTCAAAACGTCATGCAAGGTCAATTATATTAAGAACTAAAGTTTGAGTTCAATTAAAAAATAACTCATTCATAAACATGTTGTCCTGATATTTCATCAGCTATCTTAACAGCAAATACAATAGAAAAATGGTGGTTCTATTGCATAAAGGTAACATAAACAATGCTTGGTAAAGTAAACCCTGTTGGCACCTTGGGTTATTGACAAACTCAAAGCAAAAAGGTAGTCATGGAGGGGGAAAATTCCAAGAACCTACTTAAATATGTATGTAGAATTTGGGTGGGGAAGTTAGAAAATATGAACTACTCCAAGTTATACTTTTACTTCATTTCTTTTCAAATCATGTGAAATTCATTAGTTTTTTCAAACTTTTATTTTAGATTTGAAGGTAAATGTGAAGGTTTGTTGCAGTAGTAAACTTGTGTCAGAGGGCATGTTGTACAGATTATTTCATTACTCACATATTAAACCCAGTACCTAAGAGTTCTCTTTTCTGCTCCTCTCCCTCCCTCCCTCTGTCATCTTCCTCCCACACTCCCCCATCAAGTAGACCCGATGTCTGTTGTTTCCTTCTTTGTGTTCATAATTTCTTACATTTAGCTCCCACTTATCAGTGATAACATGCAGCATTTGGTTTTCTGTTCCTGCATTAGTTTGCTAAGGATAATACCATCCAGCTCCATCCATGTTCCTGCAAAAGACATGATCTCATTCTTCCTATGGATGCATAGTAAGCAGAAATACCCTTCAACCCAGCAATCCCATTACTGGGGGATATACCCAGAGGAATATAAATCATTCTCCCATAAAGACACATGCACATGAATGTTCATTGCAGCACTATTTACAATAACAAAGTCATGGAATCAACCTAAATGCCCATCAATGACAGATTGGATAAGAAAATGTGGTCCATATACACAATGGAATTCATTCGTTTTATTTTCTGGGGAGCAGTCTGCCACACAGAGAGAATTATGTATCTGAGCACCAAACGACCAGACTTGGTGGTCACTTTATTTGTGAGAAAGCAAACCTGGGAAGTCTTGAAATGGCAAACCTTTCAGAAGAGATGGCAGAGACTCTCCTAGGTGTTCTACTGTCAATGCTCTATATTGTTCTTTCCATCTCAGATCTCCCTCCCGCCTGTCAATATTTTACTATTCAATCCTGAGGCTTGGACGTACCCACAGAAGTGAGTTCTATTGATTGCAGTAAGCTGTTAAAATAAAATATGCTTTCCCTGAATGTGATGTAGCTAAATCCAGTGAGGAAACAACTGTTTATGTATTTATGGGATGGACCAAGAGTGCTTCAAAGTGGCAAGGTCAAAGTGAACATGTCATTTCCTTGGGGAAATCTTGCATCAGATTTCACCACACATCTGTTTTATAAACTCTGACGGCATCTGATACATATAGTACTCATCATAACTGTATTATCAATTGGTTATTGGTGTAATTATTCATTGAAACTTTGCATTCATTATTGAAATTTTTGTTAAACTCTTTTTACCTTGTTTGCTATATAGAATATGCCCCTTATTAAATCAAGGTATGGATGAGATTATCCAATAGGTGGTGCGCTAAGCAAACCAGCTCTCAAAATACACACTCACATTGATTAGTGGTGTTTGCCAATTTACATGGTGTAAATTCTCCCCCTCTGGTTCATTTCAAGCTACAAACAGCTGGACAGATTGTTCACAGAATTCCTGGATGTTTAATGATTAGCTCCTAAAAGTCAGAATGAGCCCATTCCAGAGCACCACTCATGCATAAAGGTGTGAGGACGCCCTTGCTCAATTTCAACAACCCTTCTCAAAAACAGAGCACACTTAGTAATCTAGACTTGGGAAGATTCTTCTTAAATGTGATGAACATTTTCTTTTGGCTGCAGGGTGCACATTTTCTTGAACAGAGAAGTCCCTGTTGTTTTATGTTTTAGACATCTGCTAAAATCAGAACCAGAGTTCTGAGCGTTACCTACAAAAGGCTGTTCTAGGGATATTTTTCTTCTCTAAGAATCAGAAACATTGCCAACCACAGTTTGGAAAGTGGCCAGTAGAATAAAACAAGAAAAGGAGCCAAAGATATAACTATGGGAAGAGAGGGAAAGCTATACTTTTTCACAGGCAATATGATCAATTAAGTAGCTCAGCTAAAAATGATGCAAATAAACAAGACCTTCCTGAGAAAGTTTAGCAAAAGTGTTCAAGGCTTCTACAAAGATGCTGAAAACCTGGAAATATATGTCTTTGCATGGGAAAACACAATGTTATAAAGAATATATATCAAAAATTTGATTCATCTTTTAAAAAATCCAATTAAAATCTCAATGACTTTTGGTGATAAATATTTAGTAAATGAAATTTATCTAAAGACAAAAATTAGTATTAATACATATAATAATATGGAAAATATAAGAAAGCATGAGTTGTTATATTAAAATATTTTGTAAGACACCCTACAATAAAACAGAGAACAGAAACTCACATGGATATTTAATGTGAGTAATGTTTGTGGTCACTGAGGAAATAATAAAATACTTAATACATGGTGCAATATGGTTTGGCTGTGTCCTCACCCAAATCTCATCTTGAATTGCAGTTCCCATAATCCCCACATGTCATGGGAGGGACACGGTGGGAGGTAATCGAATCAATGGGGGTGATGGTTGTATAAGGAGCTTTTCTCCCTTTGCTCGGCTCTCATTCTCTCTCCTCCCTCCCTGTGAAGAGGTGCCTTCCACCATGATTGTAAATTTCCTGAGGTCTCCCCAGCCATATGGTACTGTGAGTCAATTAAACCTCTCTTCTTTATTAATTATCCAGTCTCATGTATTTCTTCATAGCAGCATGAGAACAGACTAATAATACATGATGTTAGAATAACTGGTTTAATATTCAAATAAAACAAAGTTAGATCTTGGTTTCACACCATATACTCAAGTGAGTTCCAAACGCTTTCAGTTTATATATATATATATATACACACACACACAATATATATATATATATTGTATGTATGTATATGTATGTATCATTTATGATATGTATATATCATATACATATATATTGTATGTATGTTCACATACATATATATTACATATACATATTATAATATATATATTATATGTAATATATATGTATATATAATATATGTATATGAATATATATTTACATTTTTAGAGACAAGGTCTTGCTTTATCACCCATGCTGGAGTGCAGTGGCACAATCATAACTCAATACAGCCTCCAACTTCTGGGCTCAAGCAATCCTCCTGCCTCTGTTTCCCAAGTAGCAGGGACTACAGGCATGTGCCATCACACCCACCTAATTTTTTAAAAAATTTTTGTAGAGACGGTTTCACTGTACTGCCCAGGCTGGTGCTGAACTCCTGGCCTCAAGCAATCCTCCCACCTTAGCCTCCCAAACTGCTAGGATTACAGGTGTGAGCCACTCCACCTGGCCAAATTCTAATATTTAAAGATGAAAAATATTACAAAATTATGTGGGCAATGTCTCATGTTAGAAAGCAGAGGGACTTTCTAAACACAAAGAAGAGTGAATAACAAAGGAAAAAATGAAAGATACAGCTACAAGCAATTTAACAGTACTGTACCTTCCAAAAATGCAGTTCCATAAACAAACTAAAAAGAAGAATGATAACTGTGAACAAAGTATTTGTTATATTTAGAACAATATTAATGCCTTTTTATGTATTTGCTATATTTAAGGCTTGTTATGTAGATTAATTCTTACTACTCAGCAAACAAAGGCTGAACAGCTCAGTAGATAAAGGATACAAAATTATAGCTAGACAGAAAAAGTTCTAGTGTTCTATATCCCTGTAGGATGGCTGTAGTAATCAAAATATATTATATAGTTTCCAATAGCTAGAAAGAGGGGAACTGAATTTTCCCCACACAAGGAAATGATATTGTTTGAGGTGATGAATGTGCTAATTACCCTAATCTGATCAGTATACATCATGTATATCAAAACATCACTATGTACCTCAGAAATTATCCTATGTCAGTTAGAATTTTTTTAAAAGAAATGTAAGGACAAACCAAGAAATGAAACTCTTCCAAGAGACAGCCAAGTTAGGTAGTTTGGCAAAGAAGAAGGGGGTCGGGGGAGGAGGAGGAGGAAAAGAGGAGGAGGAGAAGGAAAGGAGAAGAAGAAAGGAACAAGAAGAAGGAAGGAGGAGGAAGAAAGAGAAGGAGGTCATTGAGACAGGTGACTTTGCAAAGGGTGGAGTGTGTCTCAGTGTTGGTGTGCATAAAAGAAGTTGAGGCGAAGTAGGAATACTGATGGTTCAACTCAGTACAGTGATTGGAATTCGGAGGTTTCCTGCTACCATTTGAGGGAATGAGAGATTGGAGTAAGATTGAATTTAAAAATTCAATCTAAGATTTCAACTTATAATGAAAGTAAGGAGGTAGAGTGAAGTTCGCAGAGACACAAGCTAGAACAGCAGTTTTCAATCTTGGCTGAACATTAGAATCACCAGGGAGTTTGCACAAATACTAACACCCAAACAAAAAATAACCAAGATTTCTTTTGAATTTATTATTTCTGCTCCTGCAAGAAGAGGAGGAGGAGGAGAAGGAGAGTGAAGAGGAAAGGCAAGAGGAGAGGGAAGAGACAGAAAGAGCATTCCGCTTTGTAGCTATCAAATTATGAGTTGTCAAAATAATCGTAATTCTTGGGAAGTATGGAGGTAAAATGTTCATTCCCGTAAGACAGCATTGTGACAATATAAACTGGAAAAATCCCTTTGAAGGGCATTTTGGAAATGTTTTGCAAGAGCCTTGAAATATGCTCACAGACTTCACTGTGGCCATTCCATATCTCAGAATGTCAGAGACTATGAGGATTCTTTGCAGAGGTGGTCAAAGTTGTGAAACAGTCTAGATGTCCCCCAAGATGGGGTTCAATGCTTAATGACACATCCATACATCCATAGGATGGGGCTGACTAATGTTGAACTATGCAAATCACATATTGGGGTTTTGGGGTCGGGGGTGAAATTTAAACCACATGATCTGATTTATAATCCAAACTGCAATTACATAGTGTGCATACAAACTAACCAAAATCTGGGCATGTTCATAATATTTATCTTTGAAGATGCAAATGATTTTTATTTATTCATTCTATTATAATACATATTACATTATATGGAATGTTATATTCTAATATATTTCTCTGCCCTGTTATTTATAACAGTTACACTATGAAATAAAGGCTTTTCACAAAGACAGAGGCTACTTCCAGCTATGCATATGAAAATGCTGGAAACTTGTTTTTCCTCTCCAAGCAGAAAGGAAAAACACCAGAGTGGGTAGGTTTTTGTGCCTGCTCTTGTTTCAGCAAGGAGGATGTCAAGACATTATTTTTCTCTGTTTGAGAATATATTAAATGCAGTATTTTCTGTAGAAAAATATCAGTGGTTATTTTTTTTCTTATTAGTTTAAATCCTGGCCTAATAAAAGTCTCACTTTTCCAGAATCAACAATAAAAAAAATAAAACTGCAGTGGGTTTTAATCCAGTCATCTGAAAATCATTTTTTATCCCTTCCTTTCAGTACTTACTACTTAAAATGAACCTTGACCTCCTACCATCATCCAGAAAGTAAGACAGAAAGTGTTTATACACATAAGCTCTTTTTTTTTTTTTTTTTTTTTTTTTTGAGTCAGAGTCTTGCTCTGTCAGTCACCCAGGCTGGATTGCAGTGGTGCGATCTTGGCTTACTGCAACCTCCGCCTCCCGGGTTCAAGAGATTCTCCTGCCTCAGCCTCCTGAGTAGCTGGGATTACAGGTGCTTACCACCACACTTGTCTAATTTTTGTATTTTTTGTATAGACAGGGTTTCACCATGTTGGTCAGACTGGTCTCGAACTCCTAACCTCATGATCTGGCCGCCTCAGGCCACCAAAGTGCTGGGATTACAAGCATGAGCCACTGCGCCTGGCCCATAAACTATTTTTATAATGATTCAAAGGCAAATCTTGAGGAAAAACTATACACTTCAATCCCTCAGCCAGGGCCAGAAAATGTATGATTGCATTATGTTGACATATTTTGCAAAAGCTTATGTAACATTAAATAATGAAAAAAAGACTGTATGAGCCTTCTGTTATACATGCAAACTCGGATTTTTTTTTTTGCTTGTTTTTTTGTATTGTCTTAAAATTCACGTTGCTGGACATTAATGAAAAATAGCTTTGCGTTTCTTCTTCCAAAAGCCACATGTCCATATTCCTTTTTCATAACAGAAAGTTGAAGCTAGATTCCACTAATAATGCTTCGCTATTCTTCAACCTCTTTATGGTTTTTTTAAACCACAAAATGCACTTATTTAGAAATCTCTTAAATGATAAAGAGGGCTAAGAGTCTTAAGACTGAGAATGAGGACTTGTAGAAAATTGTAATTATGCTGTGATTAATAATCCAATTAAATTGTATCAGGGACACTTGCCTGGGTTGCAGACCCCATTTCTATCACTTCCTTGTGGGGAGAACTTAAGTTGGTACATAATTCCATGAACCCTAGTCCTTTGATCTGGAGTAAAGAAATAAAGTTCAGCCTACATTATTGTTATACACTTTAAATGGCAGTAAGAGAATGCTTCTAAAAATTACAATTCATTGTGTAAATTGGAGTTATGCTATTAATACCATTGCATCAAAGAAATAATAATAACAATAATAGATGGTATTTATGTATCATTTCTAGGGGAGCCTTTCACAAATATTTCATTTAAACATGACAACATTTTGTGGCTTTGTGGAAAAACACTATGAGTAAAATAAACCTCAGTCTAGCAGAGGTATACCTTGATAATTATTGCTTTCTGTGGTTGACAGCAAGAGTGCTCTCAAGAGTAATGGCAGCAGTGAGGATAAGAAGATAAAGTATAGTAGGATAATAGAGAGCCTCGGTGGACACCATTGAAGGTGCTCTGAATTCATTCAAGAGCTCAAGTTCTTCCCACCTTGTCTTTCCCATCCCCTCATGCCTTGTAATCCCTTTATTGAGTGGCGAATGAGAACAGAGAGGTAGAAAACCATCCTTGCTTCTTTACTCCTGAGCCTGGGAAGGACACACACCATTGGTGGGAATTCATCACATTACCCCATTGGGGGGGATTCACCACATGACTCCACCTCAGAGCAAGGGAGCATGGGAAATGTAGTCTTTGCCTCAGGATCTACATTCAATATGGCAGGCAGTACATGGTGCTTGGTGTAAGCCACCTCTGCCTCAGGCGGTTGCATCGCCACCAGTGTTGCAGGTCAAGGAACTAGGCAATTCAATAACTGCAGATGTAGATCCAGGCTGCATTATGGCAGAACTGCTTCTTTAACACATGTTTTCTTGTGCATTCAAAAGGGAGGAATGTGTCAGACAACAATAACCAATATTTCTTTTTAATTTATCATTTGTGCTTGAAAATGTCCCCCATATTATGTTTTCCCTCCTCCATGTGACTGTTGGGTTATCCATCTCTCCACTTGGAATCCCATCTCTTCATTTCTCCATCTGTTATTCCATAACTTCCAAAAAGAAATAGAAAAAGACTTTTAAAATAAGAATGAACAATTCAGGCTACATTAAGATGCGTCCAAGAAGTTGGATAATATTCATGAGTGTGGTATTCTCTTTTATACATAGGAAGCTTTTTATAAACAGATGACAGCCATACTCAGATGAAATTCTTTCCCCTGGGTTTAATGAATCCTAAAGGTGCAAGGTAGGCTATTTTCATGGTGTGGACTAAAAATAGGCAGCAGGAAGTACAGTGTGAAATTTGGGTAAGTGTTTTGTGTAATAAAGGATTTAGCAGGTAATTTTAAAATTGATTTAATAGTATTCTCAAAAATGAATCCCTCGGTCTTGAATCTATTCATACATATGCATACGTACTCATACACATACATATAATTTTATACTTATATTTTATATTTACATATGTTTTGTATTATACACCATATATTCTATCTATCTAACTACTTATCCCAGACTAACAATTATTTTTTAAATGGCTCCAATAACATATATTCTGAGGCTAGTTTCTCTTTAGAAGGAAAAAATAGTATTTAAACCAGTGCACTAAGGTGTCAAATAATTCCATTTAGAAAGAAAATTGTTCCTTTGGGGCAGTAAGCTAAAATGTCAAGGAGCCTTTTTGACTTTGCAAAGGGTGGGGTGTGTCCCAGTGCTGGTGTGCATGGAAGAGATTCAGGCAAAGTAAGGATGTTGATGGCTCAAGTCAGCATAGTGATTGGAATTCGGAGGTTTACTGCTACCAGTTGGGGGAACAAAAGGTTGGAGCTTCAAGCGAGATTGGATCTAAAGTTCTTAGAATGAAAGTAAGGAGGTAGAGTGAAGTTTACAGAGACGCAAGCTGTAACAGAAGCTCTCAATTTTGGCTGATCGTTAGAATCACCAGGGAGCTTGCACAAATACCAACAACCAAAACAGTCCCTAAACTAATTAAATCTGAATTGCTAACAGTAGGGTAAGGGGAAGAGTGAGATGTTAGCAGACATCATATTTCTTAAACTCTTATGATGATTTCAAAATGCATCCCAAATTAAGAACCACTGATGAGGAGATTTATCAGAGTTTGACAATTCCATTGCCCTAAGGAGTGGTGATATTTGAAGTTTTATTGCTCCCATATGCCCCATCCTGTATGGTATTGCCTTTCAGTATCTTCTATTCCATGTTCATGTGACAAGGTTGTACAGAGTTTGAGATAATGGAATGTAGAGCAGAAACTTCCTAGGTTCTGAAGTTCTCACAGAACAGAAGAGGAACATGAATAAAAAGCACAGAATTTCTATATTTAAAGTTCTCATGAAGAAGCTAGGGAGATAGAGTGGTAATTCTACCATTTTTAGAACTGAATGACCAAAGGCAAGCTGTTCAAACTCACTGTGCCTCAATTTCCTACCATGTAAAATGGGAGCAGTGGTATTGGCACCAACTTTGCAGGGTGGTTGTGATAATCAAATGTGTAATATGCGGAAACTGGTCAAGACTGTCAAGGCTCTACATAGACACCAATTATTATCATCAGTATTGAATTTGGAAGATGAAAGAGAGAAGTCGAATTTGAGATTGGGGCAAATTCACCCAGTCATTGAGACAGAAGCCTTTCAAGGTCATACATTGGCAGGTAGAGTTGATGGAGAATTTTGTCAGAAGCTGGAGATTGAAGGAAGAGGAAGCACATTACAACCCGGTGGCTATGAAAACAATTATTCACCTTTCTCCCATCGAAGCACCTCAGAATAGGAAGTAGCTACGGGCTTTCCGTAGTCTGTGGGAGAGTACGTAAATCATTCTACTGGGATGTTTAAGTGAAGGGCAACCTCCCAGAGGGAGGACCTGAGTCATTGAATTACATATATAATGAGAAAAGGCATTTTTTGAGAATTCTAGAGGCAGTAAAAGTCAGGCATGTAGGAGAAAGTGGTATAACAGAATATTATTTTAAAATCACCATCATAGAAAAGTCAAAGGCCAGAAATACGTGAAGGGATAAAGACAGGACATAGTAAATGATGCACCTGAAAGTTACAAACAGCTGCTCACTGAGCCTGGAAGACCCTTCTTATACCTAGCTTCTGGAAAATATATTAATGAAATAAACTTTCAAAAAAAGAAAATAAACCAGTACCGATTTTTTCACATTTGTCAATAACTGATAATTCTCATCTAATTGTTTTCATAATATTTGTCCCTTGTACATACATCCTTTGATGCTTATTTTACCATGTTGCAATTAATGTCTGAATCTACAACTTGTATTTTAAGTTCACTGGGATACAGGAATCTCATGAAATTCATTTTTCATTCCATTGTCTGACTCAGTGCTTGTCCCATGCTACATCTCAGTAAATGTTGACCAAATTCTGAGAGCACGGTGAGAGTAAGAAAGACAAAGAAGGCCGGGTGTGGTGGCTCACGCCTGTAATCACAGCACTTTGGGAGGCCAAGGTGGGTGGATCATGAGGTCAGGAGATAAAGAGCATCCTGGCCATCATGGTGAAACCCCGTCTCTACTAAAAATACAAAAATTAGCTGGGCCCGGTGGCATGTACCTGTAGCCCCAGCTGCTCAGGAGGCTGAGGTAGGAGAATCACTTCAACCAGGAGGCAGAGATTGCAGTGAGCTGAGAGCATGCCACTGCACTGTAGCCTTACAACAGAGCGAGACTCTGTCTCAAAAAAGAAAGAAAGAAGAAAAAAGAAAGAAGAAAGAAAGAAAAAAAAGAAAGAAAAAAAAGAAAGACAAAGAAATCTTTTACAAAGTCTGTGATTTTCATTTCTAGGTTACCAAGTATGTCTAAAAGAGGCAAAACTTTACTTCCAAAGGGAAGCCTTTGCAAAATTTTACCTCTGCTGGTGTCTAGTCTAAGCCTGCATGGTCTGAAAGTGTGATGGCCAAAGGGAAAGAGGAGTAAGAGAAGTGACCTCACAGTTGATAAATAGGATGATAATAATGTTATCAATGGTGATGGTGATGATGGTGATGGTTGTGATGATGATGATAATAGTGATGGCGAGAAAGGTCTTTGATAGAGGGTCACAAATATCTGGGTGACAATAAGAATCCTTCTTGTGTTAAAAGATGGAGGAAAATGAAATGGAAGACTTAAAAGTTAGTTGAAGGTCTTGTTTACTAATCCAAAGTGGTGGCGTTTATTATGTAAATTTGAAGATGCAATCTGAGGATTTTTGACTGAAGTAGCATGACTGGAACTCTACAGCAGAAGACTAGCTTAGCAGTATTGTGTGTTGAATGCATTAAGGTGAAGATAAGCAATAATCCAAATGAGATCTCAAATTTGGTATCAGCACCAGAGCAGTGATAGACCAGGAATAGGGAGAAATAGAAGGATAAAAATCAATGTTACAAAGGTATCTCAGCATAGCTTGGTGAGTGTCTGACAGGAAAGCAAGAGAGAGTAAGTGTCATCAAAACATTCTAGGTTTATGAACTGAAGGAGGTGGTGGCATTAACAGAAATAGTGAAGGAGGAAAAGATAAATTTGGAAGAAAGATGGTGTATATGTCAGCTTCTGCTGCAGTAACAAATAGCTCCAAATCAAAAATAAATGTGTTTGTGTGACAGGAAGGCTGCAGGTTAGGTACAGCTCAGTTGGGCTCTGCTGGGTTCAGCCAGGCTGATTCCTATTTTGGAACCTAAAGAAGCATGTCATGCTGCCCTCATGGTGGAGGGCAGGAGGTACAGGGCTAAGGAATGTCTTGAGTCCTCTGCTTGGATAAAATTTACATCATCTCCACTTACATTTCACTGGTCTAAATATGTCATGTGGTCATGAGCGAATCTGTCTAATTTCCTTCTTATCTGAGGAAGCAGCTCACTGGGAACATGATCTAATTTGTCTCAGATGGTGAATGCAGTTTGGAACACAGTGGAAGATTCTAGTGAGTACAGAGAGGAAGAGAGAGAGGCAGCAAGTTGCAGCAAAACAAGGAGAAACAGAACTCAGCAAAAAGTTAGAAACATAATTAAAATCCCTTAATACATAAAAGTTATGGTTGAAGCTAGCGGGATTCATGAGTGAAGAGAGAAAAGAATGGACTGGAGATAGAAAAAGAAGAATATTAGTTAAATAAAAAAAAGAAGAAGACAAAAGACATCAGAGTATAAATAAATCAACAGTGACAGTTATGGTGGGACCCTACCACAGAACAGATATAAAGAGTAAAGGAATTTGTAGAATTTCCACATTGTTCTCAAAGGTCCCTTGGTCCTAAAAAGATTAGACAATACTATGGATGTTTGCATCACGGTTCTACTCACTTGCCCACACATGCACAGAATTGGACTACTGTGAAAAGCTCATACGAAAATCACCCTTGCTTTTCTTATATACTGTAGTTCATTTGAGTGGGTTTCAGGTGGGAAGGGAGAGAGAATAAGGGCAGGAATCATTTCTTATCCTTATGCCATTCTACAAGCATCACAAAAACCTAAAAAAAAATTTATCCCTGAAGATACCCACCAGATAAGCATAACATTGGGTTAAATGGCAGTGGATGCTTTTCTGGAATCAAAGAAAAGATGATAGTGGGAAAGGAATATCCTTATTTATAAGAACTCATTATGTGACAGACATGAGATAAGGGTTTTATACCCCAATCTAAGGATTTCCAGTTTTTCCAGCTTTCCAGGGACTACCCTTAATTAAATGACTGCATACATTGAGTCAAGTTGAATGTCAAGCAGATTTGCGGTCTTTCCCAGTACTTCCAATAATGCACAGGCACTGTTTACCTTCTTCATCTGGATCTTGGTAATCTCTCAGGTCTTTATATCATGTTTATTCAGGTTGTTGCTCTTCCCTCTCAAAGTCTTCACCAACGGAAGAGAAAGCAGCCATCTTTCTTCATGCCCCAACACACCACCAACCCAAGGTTGCTTAGTGTCACAGAACTGTAGCAAAGTTTTGCAAATATTGGAGAATGAAAATTGTGCATAAGTGGGAACAAATTAAGAAGGAATTATAAATATAACAGTCCATGTGATCCTCATTACTCCCATAAAGCTCAGAACTCAAGCCCTTTCCCAGAAGAAGACAAAGTCAACTTCAGAATCATCTCCCAGCCCAAGAGAAAATGCAAATACCTTTATTATAGCCACTCAAGACATTTTTTAGTATCCACCACGTTCCAGGCACTGGCCAGGTCAATGGCCACAGCACTGAAGAAACTAGACAAATGTCTTCAACCAGGCATTGTGAGTACGGTTCTCTTCTATACCAGCTTTCCTGTCACCCTTTTACTGGTCTATTTAGTGTATATCCTCAGCTCTGCATGGCAAGGAGGATGTCCCCAACAGAGGTCCTATCAGCTGGCTTGCTGGTGAAGTCAGCAATGGGTCAGGGTAGCAGGAGTTTGGAGGAAAAGTGGGAGGAATGGAGGGTGGGTGCATTTCCTCTGTTTCAGCTTTGGGCAGCAACATTGCAGCCACAACTGGTACATCACCACTCTGCAACTCAGCCTCTGGGGTGCCTACTGCTCTAGTTGAGCTCCTCAGCCCTTCCTTTCTCTCTGTAGACAACACTATATAGTAATTCCCTTTGAGTAAAAACATTCCAACTATTTAGCCCCTGAAGCTTTTTCTGTTTACATAATTAGAAAGCATCATAGAGTGTTTTTTAAAACAAAAAAGATACATCTTTCTTTCAGATAATGTATGCTACCCTACGAGGGAGTGGACATAACTTCCGTGTTTTTCTTCTTTTTTAATGGAACTTTCGAGTTCTGTCCCACCATCTATATACTATCTCAGTGGTTTTCTCAATGATCTGGTAAAGTGAGTGGTGTCATCCCCATTTGACACACACAAAGAAACAGAAGCTTAGGTAGATGACATCTACATTCCCACAGCTATTAAGGAAGAGGACCTAAATTCAAGCCTGTGTCTCATCCACTTGAAGCCTTGTGTGATCGGCCATGTTTTCCCAAAGCTCCCCATCCACCCAAAACCTTGTTTGATTGGCCATGTTTTCCCAAGGCTCTTCATCCACTCAAAGCTGTGTTTCATGGACAATGTTTCTCCAAGGCTCCTAATCCACTCAAAGCCTTGTTTGATCAGCCATGTTTTCCCAAGGTTTTTCATCCTCTTTAAGCCTTGTTTGATTAACCATGCCCTAAAGGGGCATTTGGCAATGTCCAGAGACATTTTTGGTCATCACAATTTTGGGGGGGCCGGGGGGTACTAGCATCTGGTGGGTAGAGCCCAGATATGCTGCTCAGCACCCTACACAGGACACCCCATCCGAGAGAATAATCCAGCCCCAAATGTCATTCATGTCCATTTTGAGAGACCCTGCACCATCTGAAGAGCCTGTCTATTGAGCATAAACACTCCAAGCATCACCGCCTCCTTCACCTCTCTGCCTCCTCTGGCCTCTCTTGATATCCAGCACACAGTAAGGGCTGTTCAGATATATTTAAGCAAATAAGTGGATTCATGAATGAGAGACAGGCTCTATGCCTCCCACAGAGTTTAAAAAAAACAAACCAGAATTCTTTAGTTTCCATGACCAACATTCTTTAACAACTGGAGACTCCACATTTCTTGAAATGCTGACAGTCATATTTTTCCCAAATATTTATCTTGTTTGCCTTTTTCCTTCCTCTCAGGGGAAGCAAAAGAAGGATAGTTTTGCATATTTGTGGAACACCAGTACATGTATTTTCAGATGTCTCTTTGACAAAAATTTAAAAAGAAAAGTCCTGAAGGATTTCCTAGAGCACTGCTTCTCAGTCCCCGGACTGTCCTGCTGCACACTGAAATTGTCACTACATGCAAGTGACACACGAACCCTGCCTTCCTGCCTGCCAAATCTGTCATCAGAAGCATCGCCTTTGACTCAGTTTCCTTGCCTGTTACAAATGTGTAGAGAAGAGGATCATTGAGAGAAGGTAAATGAAAGCAGTTTTTTCAACCGCTCTGATGGAAACCCAAATTCATGTGACCCTCTTTTGTCCTTGAAAATAGCATTGTCATCACTGCACAGTTTTTGGGAGGATATTATTTTATTATCAAATGTACAGTATATTGACCTTAAAAATACAGTAAAGCAGTCATGGAAATAACAGGTCTTGTATTATTCATAGGCACAGACTGACCCATGGCCGGGGAAGCAGCAGCCGCCCTAGACCGGATGGTCAGTTCAGATACTGCAGAGAAGTCTCTGGGCTTTTTGGGGAAGACTCTAGATTCAATTCTGTAAAGTTATGATGCAGTTTTCTCCTTCCCCCTCCTCTAACCTCCTCTGAGCGCAGCTTTCAACAAAAACTTTGCATACAAGGAAATCTAAGATGGCAGGCTTCCCCATTGCAGGGTTCCTGGAGAAGTTAATATAACAGCGGTTACTGAACTGAAGGAGGTTGAAGAGGAATTTTTTAAAATTATATTTCCATATCTGCTATAGTGTATCCAAGTCTTGTAAAGACCAATAATTTATTAATTTTAATGAGACAGAAAGTATTTCTCCTTCTAGTCTCATCGTCTGATTTGAAAGAAAAAAATCTATTATAAAACACTATATAAAAAGGGAGTTCCAGGAAGAAATAAGGTTTTTTTAATATAAAATGGTAGCTGTATATATGTAACTCTGAATTTAAAAATACATATATCAATCACTCTGGTTCTAAATCCTTATCGGGCAAGCTGGAGTTTTGAAGTGACAGAGGAAATAACTGAAAGATGACTTGTCAATCTGGAACAAAGTCTATCGGGTAAAAACTGCAGCAGGTTAACTAGGTGATGCATCTTCAACGGGGTAGTGAGGCATTGTTCATGTCTACGGTTTATTTTTGGCAATTGTTCCTCAGATATCCTGTGGACGCTTATGAAGGCAGTCGAGTGGCATTTGCAGAAAAAGAAAAATTGCAGTCAGAGCACAGATACCCTGAATGAAGCTTCTGGCATGATATAAACACAGAAGAACGTTCCCAGCGAGGTTGAGTCCTCCTTCTGTATCGCTTCCTTTTCCCAGTGATCTTAGATCAAGGTCAGCCTCAAGTTGAAACCCCCCCACGGGCCAGCATGCACTGTGACACAATATTTAAGAGCTCCGATTCCCCAGCCTGGCTTCCCTTACCAACCCTGCTTTGTTGTCAGTTCCTAAGCAATTTTTCTGGAACCCACATTTCAGAAGACATGGATGTAAGTTGTTTTTGAGTCACTGCCAAGATGTTTTTTGCCGTGCACTTATAGAAGCCAGCATCTGTCTGTGTGGCATGCTGGATGGTCAGTGATCCCTGGGGGTGAAGAAATCTGTTTCCATACAGACGAGCCTGCACCCCTGCCTTCAGATGCGACTTATCCGGTAACTCCCACATGATATCAGCTTTGGGAATCCCCATAGCCATGCAGTTCAGTTTCACAGTGCTCCCAGGCCGGGTGTAGATGACCGGGGTGGGCTCGCTGGTGATCCGGGGAGGATAGGCGATCACGATCACCGGGATGCTGGTGACCGAAGGGCCGTACTCTGTCTCCATCCTGCATACATAGGTACCCCTGTCAAACACCGAGGCCTCACGAACTGTGAGGTGCCGTTGTCCAAAAGAGAAAAGCGTCCCAGGGCTTGGGGGCTCTCCAGACGCACGCCACTGGGGAGCGTCCAGGAGAAACGTCCCTGTCGAGCCCCGGGAGGGGGTGCAGTGGAGCTTCAGCGTCTCACCGTTGATGATGCTGACCAGGTTATGATACTGCTTGTTTGCTTCTGGCTTCAGCCCCACCTTCAGGGAGACCAGCCTCTCCGTGTGGCCAGCAGCATTGCGGGCCACGCAGCGGTAAGCCCCGGCGTCCATGGAGGAGAGACTGCTAATGTGTAGCATGCCGTCAGCCTTGTGGTAGAGCGCTGCAGCTGCTGTCCACTCTGCAGATCGGTGCCATTGGGAAGCACCCACACCAGGCTGGGTGTCGGGGTCCCCCACGGCCGAGCAGTTGAGGCTGATGGTGTGGCCCGCCATGGCCGTGATCTTCTCACTGATCGGGTCGTGGAAGATGGGTTTCTCCATGGGCTCCAGGACTGTGAGCTGCACAATCAACTTGGCCTCCCCCTCCCTCGTTGCGGGCCATACATACCACCTGGACGGAGTCGCTCTTCCTCAGACTCCTGATGTCCAGGGAGCCGTTGCCATGGACAGTGACCCGGTTTCCATAGTATGGGGCCGGCAAAACCACGCCCTCAGGAAAAGCCCATAACACCCTGGGGGTGGGGATGCCTTCAGCTTTGCAGTCAATCGAGTTTCCGACTGCCCCCGGCTGCTATCTCCCCGCACGGTGGTGATGGGGTTGGGGTTACCGTTGATCTTGGGTGGCTGGACGTTGACGTGAATCCATACGGTCTTCCTATCCTCTCCAGCACTATTCCTGACCAGGCAGGTGTAGTTGCCGCTGTCGGAGCGCTGCGCTTTCTGAATAAGGAGAGTGCCGTCTTGGTATATCTGATACTTCTCAGAGGAAGTGGGGATCACCCTGTTCGTGGGGGACAACCAAGTCACCTTGGGCATGGGTTCTCCTTTGGCCTCACAGGCTACCGTGACCACGTCTCCATAGGGCACCTGGACCACCAAGTAAGTCTTGTTCCGGATGGCGGCGGGCGCCGTCACCACCTTGACTCTGACTCTCATCTCGTCCTTCCCGACCTGATTTTCGGCAAAGCAGGTGTAGTCTCCTTCCTCCCTCATCCCCCACTTCGTTGAAGTACAGTGTCCCATTGTTGAAGACCACATAGCGCTTGGTGCGCCCACCGCTGTCATCTGACTGCATTAAGGAGTTCACCAGACTCCCATCGGGGGAGGCTCCAGGAGATCTCGGGATTGGGAAGCCCGGTGGCCACACAGTCCACTTCAGGTCGCCCCCGTAGAAGACTTTGTGGTCGTTCTCCTCCTTGTGCTCAATCTTGGCCGCTTTCATTACCACATTCACCTTGAGCACCACATAGTCGTCACCAACCTTATTCCGAGCTACGCACAGGTAATCTCCAGCATCTTTGTCCGTCACTGACTTCACCACCAGGGTCCCGTTGGCAAATGCCTTGATTCTGCTATCAAAACTACAGAAAAAAAGAAAAAGGAGTAAGATGTCAGTTTCCCAAATGCTCTACTGTGGCGTTAGGTCACTGGAATAACACAAAAATAGTGGTCCTGTGATGCTTCAGCCCAGGTGGCTGCTATTGCAAAATGTCCAGTGGTTTTTGCAGCCTGGAGAAGATTGTGGAAAGTGATTGACTGCAAATAAGAACCCCCTGTTGAATCTGATGTTAGGCTGGCCTGGCCATGGGTTCAAGGACGTGAAATGTAGTCAAAGACGTCAGTCCTATTCCTGCAAGTGTGCGTGGATCAAGTAGTTGGATGGTGGTCATTACAGAGCTTATTGTAACAATAAAATCAGATAAAATGCTACAGTCATGGAGATGGTGAATCTGAGTCAACCTTATAAAGAGATTAAGTTCTTCCTGGAGAAAATGCTTTAGACACTGTTTCCACCCTTGCCAATTTTTTAAAAATCTGTTATATCCCAGTTTCGGGCAAGAGTCACAAAAGCAAGTCTAATATAGGTCATGTAATTGTGGTTATAGCAAGAGTTTGAAAGTTAAACATGGGCTCTTCAGAAGTGAGCACTATTGGTGTAACAGGTTTTGTAGAATTTGTGATTAGAGCTGAGTAACACTCACTAGCTGAGACCCCAAGGCTGCTGTGTGACTCTTCCCCATGAAGTCCAAGCAGCTGAGTTAATAATTACAAAAGGGTTTCAGTTTAAAGGAGGCAACCTAGAAAGGATGATAGGACAATCTTCATTATGTATGTGAGAGTTTTATAAATACTGCAGTATCCTTTAGTTATTCAGAACTAATATGTTGAATAATCCAGTGAGAAGATTGAGAAGGTTCTGACTTTTAAAATTGTCCCTATTGAATTCTCAATTACACATACGTTGTATTTTTAAATAGTCCCAACATGCAGGCAGGGCAGAGCCCGCTCTCTCTTTGACAAAATGCACACGGTTTGTTCAATTACACTTTACTAAGAATATAGTCAGAATTTACTAAGAATGAGGTGACAGAAATAATGGTTTATAATTTATTTAGGATTTATATGGAGATATTAATAGAATGACTCAAAAATCCTACTGGAACTGCATTCTTGTACTGCTATCCATTCAAAATTGCCTCCACCATGCCAAAATCAATGGAAAACAGTTCTGTAAGTGGCAGCACATCTGCTAAGCTGGAAGGCACTCCTGGGTAGATTGGGTACATGGTTCTTCTGCACTGATTGTGCAGGCTCTTCAGGGTACCACCCAGCCATCTAAAGTATAAAATACAGGCAGGGGGAAAGGCATCTCAGCCCTTTTCCTGAATTCAAAGAATCCTGGAAGGCCAGACACAACTGTGCAGAAATAACCCTTGAACACTGATTTTACTCCCATCCTGAAGAGCGACCCACCATAAGAGGCTTTCCTGCTTGAGCTGCTGAATGCTGAAGACAACACAATCCAGGGGTTCCCCACTGTGAATTCAGTTAGACTCCATTTCACCTTTCTTCTGCTGTCTGCGTCCTCTATTTTTTGAAATGCTTATTAAAGAAATATTAGCTCATTTTTTGTATCTAGTCAGGGTTTCTCAACCTTGGCACTAGGGACTTTGGGGCTAGATGATTCTCTGTGATGGGGCCATCCTGTGAACTGTAGGGTGTTGAGCAGTGTCCCGGGGCTCCACCCACCAGATGCCAGTAGTACCCATCCCATTTGTAATAACCAAAAAATGTTGCCAGACATAGCCAAGTGTCTCCCGGGGCTAAAATCTCCTTGGTTGCAAACAACTACCATAGATAGATAGATAGATAGATAGATAGATAGAACAACTGATAGATAGAAACGGATGGATGGATACATGGATGGACGGGTGAATAGACAGATACATAAGAGATAAGAATGGATGGATGGATGGGTTAGGTAGATAGAAATAGACGGATGGATAGGTAGGTATATAGATAGATAGACCAAAGTGTTCATACTAAGATAGGGTTTCTTGGCCTCAGCACTATAGACATTTAAGGCAAGATGAATGCTTATCTGTGGTGGGGTTTCCTGTGCACTGTAGGGTGTTGAGCAGCATCCTTGGGCTGCACCCAGCAGATGCCAGAAGCACACCCTCCATCACAGAGTCATGATGACCAAAAATGTCTCCGAACATCCCCAAGTGTCCCTCGCGGAGTAAGAAACACATGCCTGGTTGCAAACCACAGCCACAGAAGATGGATGGATGGATAGATAGATTATAGATAGATAGATGAAATAGGCAGATGGATGATGGATGGTTAGATAATAGATAGATAGATAGACAGATAGATAGATGAAATAGGCAGATGGATGATGGATGGCTAGATAATAGATAGATAGATAGACAGATAGATAGATGAAATAGGCAGATGGATGGCTAGATAATAGACAGATAGATAGACAGATAGATAGATGAAATAGGTAGATGGATGGCTAGATAATAGACAGATAGATAGACAGATAGATGAAATAGGCAGATGGATGGTTAGATAATAGACAGATAGATAGACAGATAGATAGATGAAATAGGGAGATGGATGGCTAGATAATAGATAGATAGATAGACAGATAGATAGATGAAATAGGCAGATGGATGGCTAGATAATAGACAGATAGATAGATAGATAGATGAAATAGGTAGATGGATGGCTAGATAATAGATAGATAGATAGACAGATAGATAGATGAAATAGGCAGATGGATGGCTAGATAATAGACAGATAGATAGACAGATAGATAGATGAAATAGGTAGATGGATGGCTAGATAATAGACAGATAGATAGACAGATAGATGAAATAGGCAGATGGATGGTTAGATAATAGACAGATAGATAGATAGATAGATAGATGAAATAGGTAGATGGATGGCTAGATAATAGATAGATAGACAGATAGATAGATGAAATAGGCAGATGGATGGCTAGATAATAGACAGATAGATAGACAGATAGATGAAATAGGTAGATGGATGGCTAGATAATAGACAGATAGATAGACAGATAGATGAAATAGGCAGATGGATGGCTAGATAATAGACAGATAGATAGACAGATAGATAGATGAAATAGGTAGATGGATGGCTAGATAAATAGATAGATAGATAGACAGATAGATAGATGAAATAGGCAGATGGATGGCTAGATAATAGACAGATAGATAGATAGATAGATGAAATAGGTAGATGGATGGCTAGATAATAGATAGATAGATAGACAGATAGATAGATGAAATAGGTAGATGGATGGCTAGATAATAGACAGATAGATAGACAGATAGATAAATGAAATAGGCAGATGGATGGCTAGATAATAGATAGATAGATAGATAGATAGATAGATGAAATAGGCAGATGGATGGCTAGATAATAGACAGATAGACAGATAGATAGATGAAATAGGCAGATGGATGGCTAGATAATAGATAGATAGATAGACAGATAGATAGATGAAATAGGCAGATGGATGGCTAGATAATAGACAGATAGACAGATAGATAGATGAAATAGGCAGATGGATGGCTAGATAATAGATAGATAGATAGACAGATAGATAGATGAAATAGGCAGATGGATGGCTAGATAATAGACAGATAGACAGATAGATAGATGAAATAGGCAGATGGATGGCTAGATAATAGACAGATAGATAGATGAAATAGGCAGATGGATGGCTAGATAATAGACAGATAGATAGATGAAATAGGTAGATGGATGGCTAGATAATAGATAGATAGACAGATAGATAGATGAAATAGGCAGATGGATGGCTAGATAATAGACAGATAGAATCTTTCATGCTAACACACGGTGACTTGACCTCAGCACTATTGACATTTAAGGTAAGGTGGATGATTCTCTGCGATGGGCCATCCTGTGCACTGCAGAGTGTTCAGCACCGTCCCTGGACTCCACCCCACCTGACACCAGAAGCACCCACTGCCCCATTTGTGATAATCAAAGATGTATTCAGATATTGCCAAGGGTCACCCAGGGGGCAAAATCACCTGGGTTGAAAAGCACTGCCATAAACCGATATATCTGGGAACTGATGGCACTTGATTAGAAGACGACTTTCTTCATAGCCAAAGTACATTTTGATCATTTCAAGTGCACTATATTGGTGTGGCAATGATGCTTTTAAAACAATGTATACACTTCGACTGTATCAATAATGCCATATTAAAATAAAGCCTAACATGTCTATGTAGTTTGTTGAAATCAGTAATGGAAATAGAAGCAAGCCCAATTGTTTGTCCTAACGTTATAGTTAAACATATAATCATTAAATCAGAAGTTTCTTGGTTCGTTTATTGTTTTTTCCTTTTTTTTTTTTTTTTTGAGTGGGGCAAGAGAGGAGAAAGTTAAGTATTTGTTAAGAAGTTAAATATTTGTTCTGGATCCAGTTTAGAGAGACAAAATTTCATTGCATAAAAATCACACACGGGGCCAGGCACGGTGGCTCAAGCCTGTCATCACAGCACTTTGGAAGGTCAGGGCAGAAGGATTGCTTGAGGTTAAGAGTGTGAGATCATCCATGGCAACATAGCAGATCCTATCTCTACAAAAAGTAAATAATAATAATAATAACAACAAGCTATGCCTCATGGTGCACACCTCTAGTCCCTGCTACTCAGGAGGCTGAGGCTGGAGGATCACTTAAGCCCAGGAGTTTGAGACCACAGTGAGCTATGATCACACCACTGCACTCCAGCCTGGGTGACAGAGTGACACCCTGTCTCAAATTAATTAATTTATTATTATTTGAGATGGAGTGTCACTCTATCGTCCAGGCTGGAGTGCAGTGGCATGATCCTGGCTCACTGCAACCTCCATCTCCCGGGTTTAATCAATTCTCCTGCTTCAGCCTCCCGAGTAGCTGGGACTGTAGACGCCCACCACCATGCCCCGCAAATGTTTGTATTTTTATTAGAGCCAGGGTTTGACCATGCTGGCCAGGCTGGTCTCGAACTTCTGACCTCAAACGATCTGCAGGTCTCGGTCTCCCAAAGTGCTGGGATTACAGGCGTGAGCCACCGCGCCCTGTTATTTAATGTCATTTAATTTTACGGCACTCAGGGAGCAATGTGTGTGCATACTCATCCAGAACAAGGACTCATATTCGTTGGGACCACCACCCCGGTGATTTACAGCAAGCCACGCAGAGCCGCCTACCTGAAGAGCACGTCGACCATCCTCTTGGACGGCAGCCTCCAGAGGATGCGCGGCCATGGGTCCCCCGAGGCGCTGCAGTCCAGCTTCAGGGTCCCTCCGTACCTGACGTCCGTCCTCCGCGGGGAGGTGCCCGTGATGCGCGCGTTGGCTGCTGCGCGCTGCACGTTCAGCTGCACCGTCCTGCGCGCGGAGCCCACCATGTTGGCGGCCACGCACTCATAGCGCCCCGCTGTCCTTGGGCGCTAGGTTGCGGATGTAGAGCGTCCCGTTGGGAAAACGAACAAGTTCCCGTGGAGGAGCTGCGAAGGGCGGATCTGGGTACGTCCCCGAGCACCCAGCGCACGCTGGGCAGGGGGCGCAGCCTTGGCAGTGCAGTGAATGTGAATGCTGAGCCCTGGGGGCAGCGAGATGTTCTCTAGCTTCTCCTGGTGGATAACGGGAGGCAGTGCCGCCACGTGCAGGCGGATGGCCAGGCTGTCTGCCCCTGCTGCGTTGCTGGCCACGCACTTATAGACGCCTCTGTCTGAGAAGGACGCCTCCTTGATGGAAAGGGTCCGGTTCTCGTGCAGGGTGATGCGGCCCTCCACGGGGGAGACAGTTTGCCACACCCTCCTGTCGGGGAAGATCCAGGAAATTTGGGGAGCTGGGGTCCCTTTGGCCAGACACTCCATTGCAATGGTGTCTCCCAGGTAGACCGTGACGTCCTGGTAGTGAGAGGCTAGGATCTGCGGCTGCTGCACGGTGACCGAGAGCAGGACCACCATCCTGTCCACGCCGTGCAGGTTGCTGGCGGTGCACATATACTGGCCTCGATCTTGCACTTGAACCTTCCGTATCACTAAGGTACCGTTCTTGAGAACCTCAAAGCGTTGTATCCTGGTATTCGGAGTCATAAGAGCTCCTGGAGAAAATGAACACAGTCAGCTTTGGCATAAAGTGTGCCCTTTTGATAATGCCCAAACAAGCACTATTAGTTAATTAAGCTAATTCTCCACCTTATCACCCAAGCAGCAAAAGCAAATGCAGAAGGTAGAATGTTTTCGTGTTTTTAAAAGTATTTTTTTATGTTTATTTTCTTTGTTAGAGACAGGGTCTTGCTCTGTCTCCCAGGCAGGGGTGCAGTGGTGCAATCATAACTCACTGCAGTCTCAACCTCTTAGACTCGGCCCTCTAAGTAGCTGGGACTACAGGTGCAGACCACCACTCCTGGATAATTTAAATTGTGTGTCTGTGTGTGTGTGTGTGTGTGTGTGTGTGTGTGTGTGTGTGTAGAGATAAGGCCTTGCTGTGTTGCCTAGGCTGGTCTTGAACTCCTGGCCTCAAGTGATTCTCTTGTCTTGGCTACTCAGAGTGCTGGGATTACAGGTGTGAGCCACCACACCTAGCCTGTTTTGGTCCTAACCATTAAAGAAATGTGAAACTGAGATACCACCTCATGCCTACTGGCATGGCTATTATCAAAAAGACGAAAAACAACAGACACTGGTGAACATGTGGAGAAAAGGGATCCCTTGTACACTGTTGGTGGGAACATAAATTGGTACAACCACTATGGAAAACAGTATGGAGGTTCCTCATAAAACTAAAAATAGAACTGCCCTGTGGTCTAGCAATCCCACTACTGGTTATGTATCCAAAGGAAACGACGTCAGTATGTTGACAAGACATCTACACTCCCGTGTTTATCACAACAGCTAAAATATGGAACTAACCTAAGTGTCCATCAGTGAATGAATGGATAAAGAAAATGTGGTACATACATATGCACAATGGAATACCATTCTGTCTTTTTCTAAAATAAAAAAAAGGAAATTCTGTCATTTGCCACAACATAAATGAACTTGGAGGACATTAGGTTACGTGAAATAAACCAGGCACAGAAAGACAAATACTGTATGATCTCGCTTATATGTGCAATGCAAGAAAGTTGGACTGACAGAAGCAGAAGTGGATAGTGGAATGGTGGTTACCAAGGGCTGGGGGTGGGAGAAAGGGAAGGTATTAATTAAGGAGTATAAAGTTCAGTTAGGAGAAATACGCTCAGGTGATATTATACTCATGGCAGCTATAGTTAATGCCGACTTAGCTTCTACTGGAAAATTGTTGTCGTCACACACACATGAAGTAAGTATGCTATAAAAAAAAAGGTTAGAGAAAAATAATGTTTTGTTTCTCTTTTTCATTTTTATAATTGTCCCAGAAGCAGGGCCATCTTCAGGCAAAGGATGGCAAACATATATAATATAAAATCTATATGAAATCCTCATGCGTTTTATACAGAATTCTGGGGAGTAGGCATGAGTCCCAGTCACTTCCAAGGTGAGCTAAGATGCCACAAGCTCAATTACTAGAGACACAGCCTCTCCCTTATTTATTTATGCTTATGCTGTTCTCCTGAATTCCTTGGGCTAGCTGCCTGCATTGACATCCCAGGCTTGCAGTGGCCAGCTACCCCTGCCCAGAGAGGTCCTTGAGTCCACAAGAAAGGTAAATTAATCCCAGAACCTTGGGAGGCCAAGGCAGGGGGATTACTTGAGCCCAGGAGTTCCAGACCAGCCTAGGCAACATGGCTAAACTTTGTTTCTATCAAAAAAAAAAAAAAAGCTGGGCATGGTGGCATGTGCCTTTGATCCCAGTTACTTGGGAGGCTGAGGTGGGAGGATCACTTGAGCCTGGGATACAACAGAGGCTGCAGTGAGCCATGATCATCCCACTGCACTCCTGCTTGGGCAACAGAGTAAGACTCTATTTCAAAAAAAGAAAGAGGAAAGAAAGAAAGAGAGAGAGAGAGAGGGAGAGGGGGAGGAAGGAAAGAGAGGGAGGGGAGGGAGAAAGGAAAGAAAAGAAAGGAAGGAAGGAGAAGAAGGGAGGGAGGGAAAGAAAGAGAAAGAAAGAAAAAGAAAGATAGAAGGAAGGAAGGGAAAGAAAGAGAGAGAGAAGGAAAGGGAGAGAAGAAAGAAAGAAAGAAGAAAGGAAGGTAGATCAAATAGACTGATGGGATCATTCCCTGCTTCAGTTGAGCATGTGACATCTGACCTCTCACCACTCTAGCCAGTGGGTGGAGTCAGGGGACATAGGTCCTTATTTCTTCTCCACTCTCTATACTCTCCATATTTCACACTCTGTGACCTCCTGGGACTCTGCCATCGTCCGAGTCTGTATTAATTGTGTGTTTCTGATGCTCTGGCATCCGGGCTTTTGCTGACCCTGGGGAAACTGCTCGTCCCAAAGCTAGATCATTGACAGAAACAGCAAACCAGTCAGTTGTGAGTGCACCTGGCATATGTAAACCAATCAATACGGAGACCACACCCTAACCACCTCCTTTATTGGGCTGTCTGATTCCAGGTGACTATCCTCTAGCCTTAACTACCCCAGGGTCAGGTACCAGACAACTAGAGACAGCCCCATGTGCTCCAGAGCCTGCTGACATTTTCAAACTGTTCAATTCTAAGCCTCGCCTGCTTCTTCCCATAGAAACCACACACACAAAAAAGGTGCTTGCCCACACTTTGCCCCATCTCTCTGCACCCTAACAAAATGTGGTACTTCCCTCTGTGGCCCTGCATGATGTTATGTGAACTGTGAGTAACAAACTATCTTTTCAGTGGTGGTCATCTCCTGATCTGTTGGCCTAACCAAACAGGCATGCGATGAAACTGTAAATGAGACCTCAAGCTCTCATAACATGGACTCCCTGTGACTGATAGAGATGCCCAAATTTATAAAACAGAAACAAGCAACCATGGCAGAGTGAGAGAACAGCGACCCAACGCTGTTTGTTCTTGGAGCAGTATCTCTTGACAAGCAGCTTGCCAGAGACTTTCAGTCTGGGGTTTGGAAACCACCCAATCAGGGCTCATCTATTTGGACCAGTCGGAACTAAACAAGTTTGAACTCTTAATTTGTGTAAATGGACCTGATTGGGAACCAGTGCAGGAGGTGTCTCTATTTTCTCGGTTCTTCAGAGAGCACACTTTTCACTTGCTCTGAAGGCTATGTCCACTCGATCTGCAGATTGTATCTTTTTAATTGAAAATAAAACTCCTCCTTTATCTTCACAGATCTCATGGACTTTTTAAACAATGAAATATAGTAATAAAACCCACATGTTTAAACAGGGAGCCCAAGAGAGCCCTGAATTTTAGGACCCCTTCCTTTCTTCTCCCATGTTACTGAATCTTCCTAGGTCTGGACTTCTCCTGTGCACTATTCATTTCATTCTGATCAGTCCCTCAGACTCTTTTGCTAATGACTTTCCCTAAGATGGGAGTTCACCCTCTGAATGAAGCTTTCAAATCCTGCAAGCTCACCATCATTTCCATCCTCAAGAGGAACTCATACTCTCTGAGAAGGTATCTAGTGTTCACCCACCTATAAAATTACTTGCTTTCAGTATGAAAATAATGTCATAGTGGATGGATTATTCCAGCACAGAACAGACATTGCAAAAAGGCCACTACTCTGGTGTGTTTACAGAAGCAACCAAGACCACAGCTGTCTCCTCCAAAACCAGGATTAGCAACCAGGTGAGTCTGCCCAGTCCACCGGGTCTTAGAGAGCAGGTATTGCTTGGTGTTGATATAATCTCCCTACTTTTCAGGCAGTGCAGCTAAGATGCCATCTAGCTTAGTGGCTGAGCCCTCCCAAATGACAGGTGACCAGGGGCATGGTCATGGGCACCCCACCTGCTGACCCTCACTCATGGAGTCCCACCTCCCCCACTGAGGCATTTTATAATGCAGAGGTACAAGAGTGCCTGTCTTTCATTTGGCTTGGGATGAAAGAGAAGGACCACTGAAACCTCCTGCCAATCATCCGTATAGCTCCTGGGGCAGTTATAGGGTGGCCTTCTATTTCTCTCTGATGCCTCAACAAGAGAGCTTAGTTTATCTGAAAACAAAGGCATGATAAAATCATCCCATCCACAACATTCAACTTCAACACTTTTGGATGTGAGCAAATCTCATTTGGCCATGCATTGAGAGAAATAGCTCTTGTCCAAAAACAAGAGCTAGCTAACAAATGAGCAGCCAGCATTGAGAGCTGATTATGGGAAATGTGGAAGAAAAATGTGCATGAATGTCTGGTGAGGGGGCATAATCCAAAGATGCTCTGAAATGGCCCAGGGTGTGAAGGACCCTAAGGATTTAGACAAATGGGATTTCCCAGAAGGAGAATGGGTTCCTTCAAGGACATATCTTTTTGGAATAAAAATCCTATGGTGTCCCCCATTTCCCACTTCTAGTAAAATTCATTATGAAATTATTATGAAAACCTATGACTTCAAGTGCTGAGCTTATCAAAGAATTAAACAATTGCCCTAGGCTCCGAGTCTCTGTGAACCTCTGAAATACTTCCAACATTTGGGAGATAAAGCAGATACAAAGAAAGTACAGCTAAGTGCTAGTGGTATAAATCATTTCTGTAGTATCCAAATGAAGGCAAAACACACACACACACACACACACACACACATACACACACACACACTCCTCTGATCAGAATCCAGGGCTGAAGATACATTTGTGTTGAGAGAGAAGGAAGAGAAAGGAGAAAAGGTATGGTCTTTTGTGCAGGCTGTGATTCTCCGGTTTGATTTTCTTCTGTAACCTAGAAATTGTTCTGCCATTCGGAGAAAGCAGATGGTCAATTTAGGAAGCTGGCTGCTCTTCGAATGTCTCTCTAGGATTCCAGGTATAGACCATTTTTATGGGCTGAAATGTGTCCCTCCCAAATTTATACGTTGAAGTCCTAACCCCAAGGAACGCAAAATGTGACTGCATTTGGAGATAGGGTCTTTAACAAGGTGATTAAGGTTAAATGAGGTAGTAGGGTGGGCTCTAATCCCATAGGACTGGTGTCTTTATAAGAAGAGATCAGGACCCAGACAAACAGAAGTTCAACCATGCAAGGATGTAGGAAGAAGACAGCATCTACACACCAAGGAGAGAGGCCTCAGAAGGAACCAATCTTACCAACACCTTGATCTTGGACTTCCAACATCCACAATTATGAGAAAATAACTATCTGTTACTTAAGCTGTCCAGTTTGTGGTACTTTGCCATGGCAGCCCAAGCAGGCTAACACAATCATATGTCTAGGTTCAAATCAAAAAAGCATCTGATTAGCACTTGGAAGACTAGAAGCTGATCTCTGACCAAGCTGAGTTTACCTTTGCAAGCTGGTAGAAGGGAACGGGGGATTTACAGACCACCTCTCACATCCACTTAGCTTGAAGGCTTTTGTACCAGAACCAACCGAAAACAATGAGAGGCTCTCTTATTGAATATTTCAGACGTGGGTTATTGTCTAACTAAAGGACCTATTAGATGTTTCCATGACTCCATTTAAATCTCACATTCGTTCTAGTTCCTAGCTTCTTGTCCCTGCAAAGAAACAGGCTTAGCTCTAAGTTTTCAGATGACTCCTCTCATCCTGCCAATTCATTTTTTTCTGAGTTTCTGGCTGTGCCTAAAGTAAGACTCCAGTAACTTTCTCCTAAACAACCTCTCGTTCAGGTGTAGATTGGGTACACATGGACATAAAGATATGAAAAATAGACACTTGGGACTACCAGAGGAGAGAGGGAGGGGTGGCAAGTGCTGAGAAAACCACCTTTTGGGTGCTGTGCTCGCTATCTAGGTAATGGGATCATTTGTACCTGAAACCTCAACATCACACAACATATCCGTGTGACAAACCTGCGCATGTTTTGGCATCTAAAATAAAAGTTGAAATTATAAAAATAAAAATAAACACTTATTCTAGTAAAAAAAATTCCTCAAAGGTGTTATAAAAATTCTGCTAATGTGTTTATGTTGTTTACCACATTCTTTTTAATGTATTATATTGCTAGGCAATAAAATAAAAATTGACCAAAAAAAGCAGATGCTTAAACATGTTACCTGTGGAAACCTTTGTCCAAGTAATGAAAGGCTTGGGTTTCCCTGTTGCCTCACAGGGGAACACAGCATCTGTCTCTGCGGTGGCGGACACAGTCTGTGGGGGAATTGGTGAGGATTTGGGGCTCTTCTCCAAGCGACCAGAATTTGGAGGCAGGTGGTCCTCCCACAAAGAACTTTGAGCCGCTCTGGTGGAAGCTTCGGAGGACTGGACAGAAGATGTTAAGAAGGAGACAGAACTCTGGGTGGACGAGACCAGGGGGGATATTCTGGAAGTTAGTTGAGGGTGACGCCGTGGTCCGCGGAGTTTGCAACAGTGGAGGTGCCGGAGGGCCAAGTCCAGATGGAAGGTGCTATGGGAATGTATCCTGTTGTAGAAACCTGGATTAACTTTTCTCTCTCTCGTTACTGGGGCAGGAGAGGTGGGTAACTGGGGTTTCAGGGTGACTCCCAACTGTGGAAAAGAAAGAGTTCTGTTGGTAAAGAAAGGGAATCTTCCATTGGGATAATGAGGAATTCTTGGACTTGGAGGCTTTCCAACTGGCTTTCTTGCTTCAGGGATGTTATTTCCAAAGACTTTGGAGTAGCCATTGAGTGGCTCAGTTCTTCGGTCGGCAAACTTACTAGAAATGCTGAGTTTGGACATGTGTGATGGGAGAGGAGTTGTTGGACCTGATGATCTTGGAGTTGTAAACTGTTTGCTCTCTGGCAAAGCCCTAGAAGGATATGTAGCTATTTCTGGTTTGTTGGTCCAGTGATGAGGTGGCTGGAAAGTTACAAAGTATCTGAAGGCGCTTTCTGTGGAAGTTTCAGGCAGCCTCACTGTTCCCCTTGATAGGATGGGTTTGGCAGGGACTCTGGCTGGTTGATGAGAAGTATGAACTCTTCCATCCTGGTGGTGGCTATCTGGGCTAGGTGGTAGAATCTTACTATCAAATTCTTGCTTTTCCAACTCCTGCTTTGTAGGCAAGTTAAATGCATCCTGATTGGAAGAGGGAGTTGATAATTCATTTGGCCCTGACATATGCTGTGTTCCTTCATTGTTCACTGGGGCTGCTTTGGTTTCTGGATTCCCCACATAATTCAAGAAAACATTTTCCTTGGAATCTCTAGATGTTTGAGATGTTCTTGGACTGAAAAGTGCTGACTCTGTGGTGGTGGTGGTTTGTCCCAAAGACACGAAAATCGTGGGTGGGGATGGGGATGCTGGCTCCTTCATCCGGGCAGGAGTAGGGATGTGATTCTGTGGTCTAGTTTCAGAATGGAGAACAGCCACCGTGGTTTCATGATGATCTGGACCATGGGTGGTGGTTTCTGCCTGACTTGAAGACACCTCCACTTTTATGCTTGAGAGAGTTGTGGAAGAATCAGCTTCTTCCTGTTGAAATGGTGTGGAGAGTGTCACAGAGGACGAAACTCAGAAGTAAAATCCACCTCCTCCAGCTCTTTAAGAAGGGGATGGTCTGTAAGGTTTTCCCCAGAAGTGGTAACAGGTATGTCTGTCTGCAGCCTCCCAGGCTGGGCTGTCCTTGTTGGGGTTCCTGGAAAGCCTACAGAAGAGGATTCTTCCTTAAATTCTCCCACAGTGGAGACCAAGGAGTGAGAAGTTGGTAGGACATTAGTGGTTGATCCACCAGGGACTAAAGTGTCACTTTTATATTTGTTGACATTTGTGGAAACATCATCCTTAATTTCTTTTCCATCTGATGTGGGTTTATATGTGATTGGAAGCGTCTCTTGGACTTTATGGTAAGATGAGTATATTTTTGTGGTGGTTGTCATGTAATCTAAGGAATCATAAGCGTCCTCAGCTTTGAGAGAAACAGTTCTAGACAAAAGCATAGTTTCTGAACTGGGAGTAACAAGGTTTCTATGTTTATTTTCTGGAGGAGAAGAGCTGGGCTTGGATGCAGACGCTCTTGAGCTCACTGTAGAAGGGGTATGTTGATGTTTATTTGGCCTCTTCCCATGTTTTCTCCGTGAGGTTCCCTTGGATATGGGTTCTGCATTCTTCTCCATTTCTAACTGTTTGGGAGTATTAACTGTGTTATCCACCCAAGATGTAAGAACCAGAGAACTCTCCACTTGATTTGAACTGTTAATTTCAGGTGCTTGAGTTGGTTGAGTAGAAAAAGTCTCTGATGGGGCAAAAGTTGTGGGTGGGGTTTGCTTGTGCCGGTGGCGGAATTGTGGGGGCGTAATCTCCTTCTCCCATTGGGTCTCCTCCGAGAAGGGTGAGTGGTCATGGTGGATGATGAAGTAACTCTTTGTCTTGGTGTTGTTGCTGTTTTGGTGTCTTTGTCTAGCAGGGTGCCAACTGTGGTTTCCGCAGACTTCTTAACTGGAGACACACTGCTCGTTATACCCAGTGTGGAGTTAGGCAAAGTGTTGGATTTGCTCTCTTTCCCCCTCACTCTCAGAACTTCTGGAGTGTGTGGGGTCTCCCTCTAGCATATCTCCTCTCTGTAGTTTCTGAGACTTCTCTTTCATACCCTTTTTAATCAGTAAGATGTCTTGAGTGCTCAAACTACTTTTCACAAGCTGGATGTTGTCTGTCGGTCCTTGTAGATATAATTGGCCTGGGACACCTGGTTCCCCTCCAGTAGAATCCTCAAATGACTGTAATGTACTGGAGTCAGCCACCCACACGGTGGGGGTTGGAGTAAGGTATGCAAAGGTGTCTTCTTCATCTTATCCTCATCTGGTTGTGAATTAGTCTCCAAATCTGGGTCAAAGTATTGCACGGGCTCAGACTCAGCCAAGGAGACAGTATCCAGTGGAGGCTCATACTCACTGGATGTGGGCTCTGGCATGGATCCAACATCTGTTGTAGACCAATCCTCTGTTGCTGTCTCTTCGTGGGTGGTCTCTTCATAGACTGTGTCTAAGGTGTACAGAGTAGGAGATGGTTCATAAGACTCAGATATAAGTGTAGGGGCTGCAATCCACTTCAGGTCACCTTTGGTGGAAGTCATCTCCTTAGTCTTCTCGGAAAACTCATCAAAAACTTCTTCCAGAGGTGTGCTTGTTACTTTGTGTTCAACAAGAATAACTCCACTGTGGTTGTGTTCTAGCCCCATACTGGCTGAGGAAATGGTACTCAAAATGTGTTCTTCTTCACCAAGTAGAAGTACATCTGCTGAGGATTCTTCAGCACTGGCTGCCATCTGCACAGGAGATGTTGAGGGGGGGGGGGGGAGAAACAGCAGCCAAAGGTGGTGTGACTTCTAGATTTAAGGATGGAGGAGTTGTGGTTTTAATGACCTGGGGTACTTCTGTGCCCTTAGAGAGATTTTTCCCACGGACTTTGGCTAAAATATCAGCCCAGCGCTCCGGATTAATCTGTTTGTTTGCCATGTTTATCCTTCGTCTAGATTCAAACCCTCTGCGACCTTCCGCCACATTGGTCTCTGGCTCTTTTTCCGAATGCTTCCAGAGTTTCAGCTTTCTTCTCCCTTTCTTGGCTTTCTTATCTCCATTGATGGCATCATCCTTTGTTTTCAGGAACACTTCTTGGTCCTTTGGATGTAGAAGTTTTCTTGAAGTGTTCTCTTCATCTCCCATGCCTGAGCCTCCTTCATCCTCCACGATGTCTTCTCTCACTCTGGAAAGAGCCTTTGCACCAGGGCGTCTGCCTTTTTTGGATGACGAGCCAGACTCTTTCTTGGTCACCGTGATTCCCACTGTAAAATGGTCTGCCCCTTGCTGATTAACAGCCACACATCTGTAGTAACCACTATCACCGACTTGGACCTTTGGGATCGAAAGAGTTCCATTTGGCAGCATGTATACATGTGATGTGTTAGCCAAATCATTAATTATCTTTCTGTTTGGAAGAATCCAGCTAAGGTGGGCTTCAGGTATTGCTAAAGCATTGCAAGGCAACATCACCGTCTCCCCTGGGTTCTTGCCAATTGTCACTGTGTCTCCGTCAGCTGGCCGAGTGGAGGGGAGACTGCACAAATACCCTATATACCATGCGGTCCATTTCATCCCTCACTTGAGCAATGCACTGGTACATGCCCGAGTCGGATGGCTCCACAGACTTGATCCTCAGCCAGCCACTGCTGAGAATGGAGAACTTGCTGTCTGGGTCATCCATGGGCGCTTTCAGGATGGAACCATCTGGAAGCACCCAGAAGATAGACGGACTCTCAGAAGCCTTCACATTGCAGCTCAGCTGGCATGGACCCCCTTCCAGGACAATCCGAGCTCTTTGCACAGCTCCACTAGGCTCAATCATTACCCAGCTTCTGCCTCGAGCCTGCCTTGTATCTTTGGTGGATATTGTTTGAGAATACTGGGTGTAGTAGGAAAGTAGCACCTTCTTGGCCGTACTCTGACGTCGATTCAGCTGGATATCTATAGATGGCTGCATGACCCATTCCGGTTCTGCAATAACCTGGGCTCTCACGCCTGTGTAGTAAAGAGCTTCCTCATCAGCATCCTGCCTGTACTGGTAGCTGACTCTGGGGTCTTTGCTGAGCATAAGCTCTCTGTGTAGCTTCACGGGAACTTCGCTGTAGTATGCTATCAATTTCCATAGCTTTTCATAGTTTTCCCTAGTCATCGGACACTCAAAGTCCAAGGCAACTGTTGCATTTATGTCAATATCTGGAGGATCCGTTTGGTTCAAGTGAATTTTGTACACATTCATTGGTTTCTTGATGTCACAGACCAAGTTCACCATGTTTCCATGCTCGTCGGTCATATTGAAAGAGATGCTCCACTGGGGGAGTTGGAATTTCTCCAGGGTGAGCTGGGTGTCACCATCCTCTTCTTGTTCTTGCTCCGCCTCAATACTCATGCTCCTGTTCTGTCTCAGAGGAGACTCTATGGAAGGCTTCAGACAAGTCATGTCCTTCAGCTTGTGAATCTCATGTTTGTACAACTTCTTTGGACTGGAGCACATTGCACACAACTGACCACCTTCATAAGCTTTGTCCTTTTTACACTTCAGAATTCCTAAAACAAATAAACAAATAGACACTCAATAAGTTAAGGAGCCAAAGAATGGCATGCCTTGCACACGGCCAGAGGATAAAGCCTATGTTTGTGTCTTTATCACCCAGCTGCAATCCCATACACAAGGAATGTATGGGATTCCTTGTTTATGTATTGCCACATGAGTTGCCTCTGAAGCGTCATGTTAAATCACAGTTTTAGCACAATGTGTAGTAACTAATGAGTGTTTTATAACTGCTTAACCATGAAGACTGTATTTTACTTTAAAATATCATAAAATACTTACTAAACGGTATTTCAAAATAGTTTTTTCTTTTTCCTGTTTTTTTTTTTTTTTTTTTGAGACAGGTTTTACTCTGTCACCCAGGCTAGAGTGGGTGGTGGCATAATCTCAGCTTACTGCAACCTCCACCTCCCAGGTTTAGGCAATTCTCCTGCCTCAGCCTCCTGAGTAGCTGGGATTACAGACATGTGCCACCACACCCAGCTAATTTTTGTATTTTTAGTAGAGACGAGGTTTCACCATGTTGGTGACACTGGTCTCGACTCTTGATCTCATGATCCACCCACCTTGGTCTCCCGAAGTGCTGGGATACAGGAGGCATAAGCCACGGTGCCCAGCCTATTTAAAAATATTTGTAAGTTAAAAAAAACAACTTTATTCCCATACATTATACAATGTACCTTCTGTGAAAGTTTAGGAGAATCTGTATAAATAATTGAAAACTGGGGGAAACATTTCTAGGTAAAAGGATGAATCTTTGCATGTATCACATCATGTCTACTTCTGTTGTTTTTTCATCCTGATATTTATATATGTATATACAAAAATATCTTGGTATATCTCTCTATATACAAATATATATTTATCTTAATAATTTATGTCTATTAGATATATATTTATATAATACAGAGATATGTATGTATCTCAATATGTAAACATCGATATATCAACATATCAATAAATATATTAATATGTTGATATATAGAGATATAATCTATATATTTACATTTAAATATATATAAATAATACATACATATATATGGATATAAATATATAAACCAGTGAAAGCATTTTCAGGTAAAAGGATGACTCTTTGGTGTGTATCACATTATATCTATTTTCACTTTTTTATGTTGATATAGCAATATATCAATATATAGCTTTGTATATATTTATTCACAAATATAAATATATAATCTGTATATATAATATATAATCAATATATTTATTTATAAATATAATAAATATATATTTAGATTTATGAACATAAACATATTTATTATATATTTTATTAAATATATTTATTATGTTTATAAATTTATATTTATTTAACATATAAATATATATAGTATTTATTTATGTATAAATATATTTAAATATTTAAATAAATCTATATATTTATGTTTATTTATTTATAAATAAAAATATATGTCATAAATATATATGAATAAATATATAAAATATGTATTTATAAATATATCAAACATAAATATATAAGTATATTTATATTATAAATAAATAATGTATAAATTTATTATATCCTTTATGTATTTATATAAATATATAATCAATATATTACCAAAATATAAATATTTAATCAATATTTAGCCACATGTCTACGTTTATATAGATATATACATATTTATCATATTTATATGGATTATATATAGTTTACTACACAGAGTGTTTGCTTTCGAGTTCACATTGCACTCTTGGTCTCCTGGACATGAAATCCTCTGGAATTTTCTCCGTTCTTTCTGGCCACCACTCGGTCTCAGCCACTGCTTCCTCCTCCGCCTCTGCCTGAGTCTTTGCTGACTGGGTCCTCCTTGACTTGGTCCTAAGCCCCTTTCCTTCCCAGTCTGCTTCAGCATCAATGGCGTCTCCCACATGTGTGGTTCCAATGACCATCTACCCACCAGTGATGACTACCATATGTGCTTCTCCAGTCCAAACACATTCCCTGAGTTCCACACCCCATGGCCTCTTTGACATGTGTATTTAGATAGTAGGAAGGCTCCTTGAACTGACATCTAGGAAACAAACTTATATTCTCTCCCTGCCCTAAATGTAGAATCTTATGCCTGTTCTGTCTCAGTAAGTGATGCCATTCTGTCTCTGCTTGGGGAAACTGGAAGACTAGGAGTTTTTCTTGACAGTCCTCTGCCCACTTCTGCCCATTCCCTTTGGGAATAAGCCAGCCATACTTCATCTATGACTTGGAGAATTATAAAGCTCCTAACTGGCTTTGCCGTCTCCTTTTGCCCTCCTGACCACAGTTTTCTATGTGACTTTCCAAGTAAACACCTCAAACTGCAAATAGAATTGTTTTGCACATCTCCCCCAACATGCATACTCACACTCACACTCATGCACACACACATACATGCTGTGAGACAAAGCAAACATAAGAAGCAGCATTTCACAAAGTCCCTTGGCCATATGAATTTCATGGCTCGGTGAACGAGCACAATCTCTAGAAGAATGCCCTGAAGGTGACGAGCAGGATGGAGCACAGGTGCACATGTCTCTTGCCTGAGTCACTGTACTTCTAGAAAAGATGAGTTCAATGCTCGTAGGCCTTACCTCTTTCCACACATAAGATAATGTCTGGCAGGATTAGTGACTCTGCCTCTGTAATCTATAACCAGATGTCCCCTGGCATCCAAACTTTGATGAGAATCAGCTCTAATGTAAATTCTGAACACATCTGATGTGAATTCTGACCACATTTGATGTGACTTTTGAGCACCTGCAGAAGCTCCAGCACCTGTGTATAAGCTGTGGGCTGAAATATTGCTTTGGAGCAGTCTAACAGAAACTCTCCAAAAGATTCTGGGATTGCAATCTTGAGAAAGGCTCACTACCTAAAACTTTAATACTTTAAAATCTTGGCTTTTGTTTCACATACATGCAAATCTACACATAGGCAGATGTACACCCATGCACACAAACACATACATGCATAGGCATGCACACACGAAGACATGCATGTGTAATCTCCACACGGTAGCAGAGATGGTCTTTGCCCTGCAAAGCTTTATGGGTTGACATCCATAATGTCGTGTTGCTGCTATAAAATAGCCATCCGAGTGCATTTTCAGACCCTCTTGCATCCATTGGGGTGTGGGGACTGTTCCCCACCAATGGAATATGAGTGGAGGAGGCGTGTGTCTTCTCTGGTTAAGACCATTCATAAATGGGTGTACCTCTGTCTTTCCCCTATCTATTGCTTGATGGTCTCTTGGAATGAACCTCTAAAAGCTGAGAAAGGCAAGCCCACTGAACATCTAGCAGTAAAGACTCCCAAGCAGGCAACTGAGCAAATCTAATAATGTTGAGTTGGAAATAAGTTTAGAAGCTGCAAGGAACAGAAGGGGAAGACTGTGTGGCTAGAAATGGATGAATAAGAAGAACAATGGGGGCACCATGCTAGCGGATGGTGGGGGCAGGTAGAGTGACCATTGTGTGGAGCCTTCTTGGAGGCAATGTGCAAATGTGCATCTTATCCTAAAAGCAACGGAAATCAGTTATGCAGAGGTGTGGCCTGCCTGGATGCACATTCTGAAAAAATGTTCTCACTGCTTTGTAGAGAGTGGATGGGAAACAGGCTGGCAAGGCCATGGGGAGGTTTGCTTAGAATGCTCTCCCCTCCCACCAGAGAGTGAAGAAAAGGAGCTTGATCCAGGCCAGTGGCTGTGAGAATGGAGTTAAGAAAATAGATCCAGGATATGGTAAACACAATGCAAGCTGAGGATGGGGGATAGGTTGCAAGGTAGGGCTTAGAGAAGTTGGAGGAAGGAGAGGAAGGAAAGGAGGAAAGATGGGAGGGGGGAGGAATGGAGGAAGGAAAAGAGGGGAAGAAAGGAAGGAAGGAAGAAAGAAAGGAGAAAAGTAAGGAAGCAGGGAGGGGAGAGAGGAGAGAGGGGAGGGGAGGAGGAGAAGAAAGGAAGGTGGGGAAGTAGGGAGGGAAGGAGAGAAGGAAGGACAAAGGAAGGAAGGAAAGAAGGAAGGAGGAAGGAAGGAGGAGAGGCAGGGAGGGAGGGAAGGAAGGAAGGAACAAAGGAAGGAAGGAGAAAATGAATAAAGGAAGGAAGGAGAGAGAAGGAGGGAAGGCACCACAATCTACTTTGCTGCAACTCCTACACGGAAGTCCTGGTTGTTGTCATAGCTCTCTGGATCAATACTGAGCATTGCTTCCGTGTCTATAAAACAGAGACCTCGTAGCCACTCCTCCCACCAGCCTGCTCTTTCCCAAGCATCCTTTGTGACTTCTTTATGAAACATGCATTCCCAGCCCTTTCGCAGTCCCAGTTTCCCACATTAAGCTGCAGTCCAAGGCTGGCATGATCCTCCAGATATCCATTCCATGGCAACCCACGTCAACCACATGTAACTGATTACACAAGCACTACGTTTCACTAAGGGATAACTGCATTTGCATTGGGGAATAAAGGTGTCTCAACATTTAAGTGGTAACATTTAAGGTGTGAGTTCCTGTCTTACTGATTGGATGCTCAGATTTCACCCAAGGCAAGATGAATAAGTCAACATAAGAACCTTGGAGAGATGGACGGTCTCCCAAAAAGATAAAAGAGTGTGCAGCCAGGAGTGATCTGCTCTCCTCTCTTCTTACCTCTGGATTTTGCATCCCATTCCAAAAACCATCTCATCTCACAATCGCAGGTCCATGGATTTCCCTGCAAGTAAAGATTCTCCAGAAGCGGCATGTTCTGAAGCGTGCTGGCGGGAAGGGTTCTAATCATGTTCTCCGCTAAATAGAGGTGTCTTATGGTGGAGATTCTAAAATAATCCAGAAACGTCGAATGTGGAGAAAGTGCTGGGGTGCAGCTGGTGGCAGCAGATTTCCTTCCAAATGGAGCAGCCTCAGGGACATTAAGCCATTGAAAGCTTGCGGGTGGATAAACTCGATCTTGTTGTGGGTCAATGTGCAGCCTCATTAAGTTAGAGAGACCCTGGAGGGTCTGTCCTGTGATCACTCTCAGCTTGTTGTAGCTGAACTTGAAAACCTACAAGGACAGGGGAAAACAAAACAAAACAAAACAAAACAAAACAAAATAAAAGGATCCTGTTTATAGTTTAAAAGCCACAACCCCAAACAGAAAACAGTACAAAGGGCTGGAGAGTAACGTCATGAAGCTGGCCTTTTATGTAAAAACCAGTCATTGTATTGATCATTAAGGAGAATGAGCAGAGTTTCCATTCTTTATTACTGGTCTTAGAGGACGAAGTTAGTGATGCTTATAAAAGCTCTGTGGGTTTACCTGGAGAGAACCGAGGTCTCTTAAAGCTCCATCAGGGATGCTTGGGATCTCATTGCCGTGAATCATAAGTAGCTCCAACTTGGTCAGTCCTGCAAATGAGGTTTCTGACAGGGCCTGTATGCTATTAAACCTAAAGAATAATAATTAACATAAGAAACAGCAAATACTAACTCCCATATGAGAAACATTCCCTAGCCTGCCCCAAGAGCAAAGTAGTAAAATGGTGAGTCTTTTTATTTATTTATTAGAGACAATCTTACCCCATCATCCAGGCTGGAGTGCAGTGGTGCAATCGTAGCTCACTGTAGCCTCCACCTCCCAGGCTCCAGCAATCCTCCTACCTCAGCCTCCCTAGTAGCTGGAACTATAGGCACAGGCCAGCATCCCCAGGCTGATTTTTTAATTTTTTTTTTTTTTTTGTAGAGACAGGGCCTTGCTATGTGACCAGGCTGGTCTGGAACTCCTGGCCTCATGCGATCCTCCTGCCTGGGTCTCCCAAAGTGCTGGGATTACAAGCATGAGCCACTGCAGCTGGCCATGAAACAGTGATTCTGAGGTTATAGGGGTGCCATTCCCAAAGACATTTATCCCTTTGTTTCCCCTGTCTATCTCTGGGATCAAGAAGAAAGCTGACACATCTATTTGTCTTCCTTCTGTTAAGGAACATTCATGGAGAACTTTGACTTGGAATATGCTAATGTGGTCAGGAGGGTATCTGATGTCCATCAATAGGATTTAGAATTCAACGTGAGACTGTTCCACATGTCTGTTCTTGGAAACTCTGTGCTGAAGTGGGCAGTAATAAGGAGGGACACACAACTAGCAGGGATGGGAATTGACAGCATTGGAATTCGCTTTGCATATGGTAATAAAGGAGAGAGCTCCCGTGCTAAGGGCCAGTAGAAACATTGACCTCAGACACCGACAGTCTTATCTCCCATGGACAGGATGCCGTGTCTGACGGATGGTATTTGTAGACATGCTAGGTTTCTTTTTTTTTTTTTGTTGTTTTTTCCCCATAACCTGTGCCTCAAGGTGAGATTTTTTTGTTTTTAAGTTTTGGTTTTTGTTGTTGCATATACAATTGTACAAGATCCCTTTTTGACCAATATAGAAATTCTCGCTGCCATATTGGTAATAGCATAGACAATGCTTAAACTTGATCCTTGGATAAGCAATTTGAAAAATGAATAGAGAAGCGTGCACACTGTTACCATAAATCACTGTTTCTGCCTAGATATAACACATCTAGCCTGATATCATTGATCGCTTTTCCTTATCACCTAAATAAAAGGAAATCAACTAGGAGAGAGCACAGGTGAACAGCTCATAGCAAAATGCAGCAGATACTTAGCATGGTCCAAGTTTTCTCATACCTACATGCACCCAAAGCTGGACTACAATTCCAAAGGCAACAGCAACACCGGGTTCGGTGGTAACTCCCCTAAGAACTTGGCCTTAGGAAGCACCTTTCCACTACCAAGTTTTGAGAGACTAGGTATCTATAAGCTCTACCCTCAAAAAACATTCACCTTGATTGCTTCAACTCTTCAAAGTTACCTCCTTGTATAACTGCATTCTTCTTTTTGAGACCGATTTATGTAAAGAAAATATCAGATGGATCTAAAGGATCCCACCTCATATTGAGTAAATGTTGTATAGATTCAATGTGGTGTGTGGGGAAAGATAGTAAAAGCTGGACCCTATTTCCTATTCATCATTATGACGCACGCAAGTAAATGGACAATCACATATACAGTTTCTGTCTTCTTAGATTACACGACATTCTTCACTCTTCTCTTCTAGTGCATTACTCCAGTGTCTTTGTCAGCTAAGCTCTGGTCTATTTAACACTGGTAAGAGGTAAAGTATTAAAAGACATCGGGCTCATAACTATTTGTGCACCTTATGAACAGGTTTTGGATTCTACAGAAGGTGGGAGATCTAGCTCGGAATTGAGCCTGTGGTCCTCTTTGTATTAATTTTTGCCTTTTATCACCTAAACCCCATGAAGCAGGCTAACTTCCCACAACAGGACTTAGATTCAAGAACGTTTTTGGGCTGGGCATGACAGTCAGCCTATAATCTTAGCACTTTGGGAGGCTGAGGCAGGTGGATCACTTGAGCCCAGGAATTCAAGACCAGTCTGGGCAAAACATAGTGAGACCTCAGCTCTACAAAAACTTAAAGAAAAACTAGCTCTGGCTATGGTGGTGCATGCCTGTGGTCCCAGCTGCTCAGGAGGCTGAGGAAGGAAGACCCACTTGAACCCAGGAGGTTGAGGCTGTAGAGAGCCATGATTGTGCCACTGCACTCCAGCCTGGGCAACAGAGCAAAACCCTGTCAAAAAAAAAAAAGTAAGAGAAAAAAAGAGACTTTTCCAAAATTTTCGAGTAAGAAGGAAAAGGGGGTTAAACCATTGAATGTTTCATTCCAAAGTTTTTTCCTATTACCTAAGTGGTATGTTGGTCTTACTAAAACAAGATGGGAAATTAAATATGCCACAAAACAAACACAGTAACAACAGCAGTGATGTCCCCCTTACAGAGAAGAGGGCAGACTTCACAAAAGATAATTGAATGCATTCAAGAAAGCAGTGAGAGTAAATATCCTGGTATTTTGAGAACAAAAACTTCACGTGTCGCTAGATGCTGTTAACTTGAGGTGGGAGAAGCTATCAAATATGGACTTGACATTCTATTTGATCTTAGTGAGTCCCAAATGTACGTGACATGAAGTGTGCAAAATGCCCCAGAAGATAATGCTGCAAAGACAAGTGAAGTTGAAGGGCATGAAGCTTTATTTCATGATGTGTAAGGACCGTGAACCTCCTGAGTGGGACAAATTCCAAGTAAAGAGAGAAAGGTCATTTTTGCAATCATGAGTTCAGCAGTCTCCTGCAGAGTATAATAAAGGAGAAGGAAGGTGTGACTTCTGCAAGCTGGGTGGTGAATGGAGGTCCCAGTGTGTAGAGGTGACATCCTTAGAGGTGAGATAAAACCTGTTAAAGATAGGGTGTGGCTTTGTTGCCCAGGCCAAACACTGTGGTGGCACAATCTTGACTAACTGCAACCCCCACATCCTGGGCTCAAGCCGTCCTCCCACTTCAGCCCCCTGGTAGCCAAAAATCTTAGGCACCCGTCACCAGACATCTAGCTAATTTTTGTATTTTTTAGTAGAGACGGGGTTTCACTATGTTGCCCAAGCTGATCTTGCAAGCTTCTGAGCTCAAGTGATCCACCTGCCTCGGCCTCCCAAAGTGCTGGGATTACAGGTGTCAGCCACGGCACCCGGCCAGGCCTGTGTTTTTGAGGTCAGACACATGTCACGTCGCCTGCCAACTATTTTAGTAGCATTGTGCTTTTGGGGAAGCTCAAACTCTTCATTAGTAATGCTAATGACTATTTTTTTTCAGTAGGGCCATGTGTGGGTTAAATATATAATGCTCTTAGCCACTAACCCGTGCGTGTGTTAAGGACCGCTGCAGGGTTTCTGGGAGGAAAGAGGTACAGCAAGGCACCAGGGAGAAGCAATACGTAAAAACTGAAGTTGAGTAAGGGTTACACACACAACATTACCATTGCTATGGGTGTAATGCCACGA
>JAZHEH010000948.1:0-34481 GCA_036589455.1 Ateles fusciceps
GGTCAACATGAAAGGAAAAATCTTACAGGCTGCTACAACAGCTGTAACAGGTGAACAGCTGACCTCTTTCTGGCAAAAACCTTATAAGCCAGATGAAAGTGGGGCCTATTTTCAGCATCCTTAAAGAAATTTCAACCAAGAATTTCCTATCACACCAATCTAAGCCTCATAAGTGACAGAGAAATACAATCTTTTCCAGAAAAACACTAAGGGAATTCATTACCACTACACCAGCCTCACAAGAGATTCTTACGGGGTTCTAAATATGGAAAAGAAAGAATAATACCTACTATCACAAAAACACACTTAAGTACATATCCCACAGACCCTATAACACAACTACACAATCAAGAGTACAAAGCAACCAGCTAAAAACATCATGGCAGAATCAAAATCTCACATATAAATCCTAACCTTGAATTCAATGGTCTAAACATTTCATTTAAAAGGCACAGAGTGGCAAGTTGAATTAAAAAAAAAAAACCACCAACAAAAACCAACAGTCTGCTATCTTCAAAAGACACATCTCACATGTAATGGCACCCACAGCCTCTGAATAAAGGGATTGACAAAGATCCGTCAAGCAAATAAAATGCAAAAAACAAGGGGTCATTATTCTTAGATAAAACAGACTTTAAACCAACAACAGCCAAAAAAGGACAAAGAAGGGCATTACACAATGATAAAGGACTCCATTTGCCAAGAAGACATCCCTATCCTAAATATCTACCCACCCAACACTGGAGCACCCAGATACAAAAACAACCAAGTACTTCCAGACCTAGCAAAAGACCCAGTCACACAGTAACAGCGGGGGAGCTCCAAAACCTCACTGACGGTGTTAAGACAAATTATCGAGACAAAAAACTAACAAAGAAATTCTGAGCTGAAATTCAACACTTGACTAACTGGACCTCACCGACAGCTACAGAATACTCCACCAAACCACCACCAAATATACCTTTTTCTCATCTGCACAAAGAACATACTCGGAGATCAACAACATGCTTGGCCATAAAGCCAGTCATAATAGATTTTTTAAAAAATGAAATCACATGACACCATACTCTTGGACCACAGTGCAATAAAAATAGAAATGAATACCAAGGAGATCTCCAAAACCACACAATTACGTGGAAATCAAACAACTGGCTCCTAAATGACTGTGGAAAAAGAAAGAATTTATGGCAGAAATAAAATAGTTATTTGTAATAAGCAAAAACAAACATCATACCAAAACTTCTGGGATACAGCAAAAGCAACGTAAGAGGAAAGCTTATAGCACAAAACAGGTAGAAAAGTTAGACAGGTCTTTAATAAACAATCTTGACACTGTGCCAAGAGGAACTAAAAAACAAGAACAAAATAATCCCAAAGCTAGCAGCAGAAAAGAAAATAACTAAAATTAGAGCATAACTGAGAAAAATTGAGATCCAAAAATCCATACAAAGGATTAAGGAAACCAAAAGTTGGCTTTTGGAAGGGATAAACGATGCTGATAGACCACTAGCTAGATAAATTTAAAAAAACAGAGAACATCTAAATAAGCACAATCAGAAATGACAAAGATGACATTACAAGCAATTCCACAGAAATACAAAAGATCCTTAAAGACTATAATGAACACCACTGTATACACACAACCAGAATATCTAGAAAAAATGGATAAATTCCTGGAAACACACAACTTACAAAGATTGAACCCGAAGGAAACTGAAATCGTGAACAGACAAATAACAAGTTCTGAAACTGAATCAGTAATTAAAAAAAAAAAAAATCTACTAACCAAAAACAGATTCAGATCAGAATGAGGCATAGCCACTTTCTACCAGACATACAAAGAAGAGCTGTTAACAAACCTACTGAGACTGTTCCAAAATATTGAGATACTTCTCTCCAACTCATTGTATAATGCCAGCAGCATCTTGATACCAAAAGCCAGCAAAGACACAACGAATAAAGAAAACTACAGCCCAATATTTCCGATGAATGCAGACACAAAAGTCTCAACAAAATATCAGCAAATGAAATCCAGCAACACATCAAAAATTTACTTCACCACAATCAAGTCGAGATTATTCTTGTGATGCAAGGTTGGTTCAAAGTACACAAATCAATAAATGTGTTTCACCACATAAACAGAATGGAAAAAGAAAAACCATACGATCATCACAAAAGATGCAAAAAGCCTTTCGATAACATCCATAATCCCTTCGTGAAAAAAAAAAATCAACAAATTAGGCATCAAAGAAATAGATGTCCAAATAATAAGGGCCACTTTGTCACAAACCCACAGCTAAAATCATACAGAATGGGCAAAAGCTGGAAGTGGGGGCTGAGTGCAGTGGCTCATGCTTGTAACCCCAGCATGTTGGGAGGTGAAGACAGGAGCATCACTTGAGGCCAGGAGTCTGAGACCAGCCTGGGCAGCACAGTGAGATCTTGTCTCTATAAAATAATAAAGAAAAAATTTAAAGAAGAAAAGAACAAAAAAAGTGCGAAGCATTCCCCTTGACAACTGGAACAAGGCAAGGATGCCCCCGTCTCACCACATCTATTCAACATAGGACTGGAACTCCCACCTAGCCAGAGCAATCAGGCAAAAGAAAGAAAGAAAAGGCATCCAAAAAGGAAAAGAAGCCAAACTCTCTCTCTTTGCTGATGATCTGATGCTATACGTAGAAAACTCTGAAGAGTCTGCCAATTTATCCTGGAACCGATAAATGACTTCAGTCAGAATGCAAAAATCAATGTAAAAATAGCAATAGCATTTCTATACACCAATAAAGTTCAAGCTGAGAGACAAATCAAGAATGTAATCTCATTTACAATAGCCATACACAAAAAGCAAAATACTTAGGAATGCATCTAACCACGGAGATGAAACGTGTCTACAAGGAGAACTACAAAACACTGCTGAAAAAAGTCATGACACCAAATAGAAGACACCAAAAAAATGGAAAAACATTCCATGCTCACAGACTGGAAAAATCACTATCAGTAAAATGACCATACTGCCCAAAGCAATCTACAGATTCAATACTATTCCTATCAAACTACCGATGTCATTTTTCACAGCATTAGAAAAAACTATTCTAAAATTTCATATGGAACCAGAAAAGAGTCCAAACACCCACAGCCATCCTAAGCAAAAAGAACAAAACCTGAAGCATCACATTGCCGAACTTCAAACTATACTATAGTAAACAAAGCCTACAGTAAACAAAACAGCATGGTACTGGCACAAAAACAGACACACAGACCAATGGAACAGAATAGAGAGCCCAGAAATAAAGCCACATGCCTATAACCATTTGATCTTTGATAAAGCCAACACAAATATGCAACGGGGAAAGGACTCCCTATTCGATAAATGGTGCTGGGATGACTTGCTATCCATACATAGAAAAATGAAACTTGACCCCTAGCTATCACCACATATAAAAATGAATGAAAGCTGAATTACATTCTTAAAAGAAAGACTTCTAATTATAAAAACCCTACAAGAAAACCAAAGAAACGCACTATTTGAAATCAGCCTCTGAATATAATTTATGAATAAGTCGTCAAAAGCAATTGCAACAGAAGTCAAAATGAAAAATTGGGACCTAGTTAAACAAAGGAGCTTCTGCATAGGAAAAGGAACCATTCAAGAGACTAAATAGGCAACCTAAATAATCAAAGAATGTGTTTACAAGCTATGTATTAAACAAAGTTCTAATACCCAGAACCTATAAGAAACTTAAGTCAACAAGCAAGAATTAAAAAAAAAATATATATATATCTAAAAGCAGGCAAAATACATAAACAGACATTTCTCCAAAAAAGAAAAGCGGAGGGCAAACATGAAAAAAATGCTCATCATCACTAATCATCAGAGAAAAGCAAATCAAAGCCACAATGAAATGCCATCTCATCATACCAAACATAATGGCTATTACTAAAAAGTCAAAAAATAAGCAACATCAACCCAGATTTTGGCAGAGCTGCTACAGCGAAAACGGAATTCGAATACACTGCCGGAGAAAATGGTAAATTCATTTAGCCACTGTGGAAAGCAGTTTGGAGATTTCTGTCATGGAACTAACAACAGAACTGCCTTCAACCCAGCACTCCCATTAGTGGGTTAAATACTCACTCCCTCCCAAAAATCATTCTACCAAAAAGACACATGTACCCATATGTTTGCTGCAGCACTATTCACAATAGCAAAGACACGGAATCAATCCAGAAGTCCATCAACGGTGCACTGGATTTAGAAAATGTAGCACATGTAAAATATGTAATACTATGCAGCTACGGCAAGAACAAAATACTGTCCTTTGCAACAACATGGATGTAGCTAGAGGCCATTATCCTAAGCAAACTGATGTGGAAACAGAAAACCAAATACTACATGTCTCACTTGTAAGTGGGACCTAATCATTGGGTCCACATGGACATAAAAGAGGGGGAGCAACAGACACTGGGGACTACAAGAAGAGGGACTGGGTTGGGACAATGGATGAAAAATGACATGTCGGGTACATGCTCACTACCTCGGTGATAGGTTCAATTGGACCCTAAACCTAACCATTATGCAATATACCTTTGTAACAAACCTGCACATTGTACCCCCTAAATCTAACGTAAAAGTTAAGAAAGAGAAAGAAGGGCCAGGCGCGGTGGTTCATGCCTGTAATCCCAGCACTTTGGGAGGCCGAGGCGGGCAGATCGGGAGGTCAAAAGATCGAGACCATCCTGGCCAACACGGTGAAACCCCATCTCTACTAAAAAATACAAAAATTAGCTGGGCGTGGCGGCACGCGCCTGTAGTCCCCAGCTACTCGGGAGGCTGAGGCAGGAGAATTGCTTGAACCCAGCAGGCGGAGATTGCAGTGAGCCGAGATTGCGCCGCTACACTCCAGCCTGGCGCCTGGAGACAGAGCCAGACTCTGTCTCAACAACAACAACAACAACAACAACAAAAAAAAAAAAAAAAAGAGAAAGAATAAATAAGATAAAAATAAAATGCCCTTTATACCTTGCAACGAAAAACACCAATAACATTCTTCACAGAAATGGAAAAAACAATCCTAAAATTTATATGGAACCACAAAAACGCTAGACTAGACAAGCCAAGTCTGAGGGAAAAGAAAAAGCTGGAAGCATCACTCTACCTCCAGCTTTGTTTTGCAATCTACCTGACTTCAAAATATATTACAAGCTTACAGTAACCAAAAAAGCATGGTCTAGGTGTAAAAATAGAAAATTAAATCAATGGAACAGAATAGAGAACCCAGAAATAAATCCACATGTTTACAGACAACTGATTTTTAACAAAGGTGTCAAGAACATACATTGGGGGAAAGAAGCCTCTCTCTGACAAATGGGGCTGGGGAAACTGGATATCTGTAAAAAGAATAAAACCAGGTCCCTATCTTTCACCATATACGAAAATCAACTCAAAATGGATTAAAGACTTAAACATGAGATCCAAAATTATAAAACTACTACAAGAAAATATAGGAAAAATGCTTCATGACATTGGTCGAGGCAAAGATTTTATAGCTAACTTATCACAGGCATATGCAAAAAAAGCACAGGCATAAAAACAAAAATAGACAAGTGAGGCTATTTTAAAATTAAGTTTCTTCACAGCAAATCCTTTGTTGAACAACCAACAATCTGTAGGATGGGAGACAGTATTTACAAATCTATTCATCTGAGAAAGGTCTAATATCTAGAATATGCCACGAACTTAACACAACAGTAAAAATAGTTCATAATTCCCCTAATGTGGACAAAGAATTTAAATAGACATTTCTAAAAAAGAAGACGTACAAATGGCCAACAAATATATGGAAAAGTACTCAACATCACTGACATCAGGAAAATGGAAATACAATTCCAAATGAGATACCGTCTCACCACAGTTAGAATGGCTACTATATATATTTTAAAAAAATTAAAAAAAAGTAAAAAATCCTGGTGAGGTTGGAGAGAAAAAGAAAACTCTTATGCACTCATGGAGGGAATGTAAACTAGTATAGCCATTATGGAAAACTGTGGAAGTTTCTTAGAACACTAAAAATAGAAGTGTCCTAGGATCCAACAATCCCACGACTGAGTATTTATCCAAAAGAAAGAAACTCACTATATCAAAGGGATACCAGTATCGCCATGTTTACTGCAGCACTATTCACAATAACCAAAATACAGAATCAACCTAAATGTTCATCAACAGATGATTGTGGTTGATGAGTAAAGAAAATGTGATATGTGTACACGGTGGAATACTATTTAGCCATAAAAAAGAATAAAATCATGTAACTTACAGCAACATGGATGAAAACATTAAGTGACACTAAGTGAAATAATTCAGGCACAGAAAAATAACTACTGTATGTGCTCACTCGTGTGGAAGCTAAAATTTAAAAAAAAAGTTTTTGGAAGTAGAGAGTAGAATTGTGGGTAACAGAGGCTGAGAAAGGTAAGGGGGAGTGGAAGATGGGGAGAGGTTATTTAATGGATACAAAATTATAGCTAGATGGGGGGAATGAATTCTAGTGTTCTTCTGCATTGTAGGGTGAATATGGTTAACTTTTCTTTTTCTTTTTTTTTTTTTTTTTTGAGACGGAGTCTTACTCTGTCACTCAAGCTGGAGTGCAGTGATGCAATCTCAGCTCACTGCAACCTCTGCCTCTGGGGTTCAAGCCATTCTCCTGCCTCAGCCTCCCTAGTAGCTAGGATTACAGGTGTGCATCACCACACCTGGCTTGGTTAACTAATAGTTTTAAAAAGCTAGAGGAGTGGATTTTCAAAGTTCACAGCACAAAGAAATGGTAAATGTTTGAGGTGATGGATATGTTAATTAGCCTGATTTGACCATTATACATTGTTTACACATATCGAAATATCACCGTGTATACCATAAATATGTACAGTTATACAAGTCCACAAAAAATGAAAGGAAGCCAGGTGTGGTGTCACAGCCTGTGATCTCAGCTACTTGGAAGACTGAGGCAGGAAGAATTCCTGAGCCACGGTGGTCAAGGCCAGCCTGGGCAACATAGCAAGACACCATGTCTAAAAAAAAAATACATAAATAAAAATAAAAGCAAAATCATTCATCCTATGCATAGACTATGGGTGAAACTTAGTGGCTTGCTTCTAATGAACAGAATGTGTTACAAGTGATAACACCATGTGGCTTCCAACATTAGCTTAGAAGAGGCTCTCTACCACAGACTGCTCGCCTTGGAGCCCAGCCCCCATGTTGTGAGGACACTTAGCCACAAAGGGAGCCTAGGAGTTCCAGTGTAGAGTATTTGGGTATCATGCCCCAACTAAAGTTCCAACCAATAGCCGCCGTCAGCAACAGACATCTTAGTGAACAAACCTTCAGATGATTCTAGTCCCTCAGCCTTTGATTTATCCCAAGTGAAGCTGAAGGGAGCAGAGGCAAGCTGTCCTGGCCAAGGTCTTCCCAAAACACAGATTGGTGAACTAAACAAATGTTCTAAGCCACTCAAATTCGGGTAATTTGTTAGGAAAAAATAACCAGAAAAATAAACTTAAACAAGGAGACAATAAGCAATAGAATAACATACCCAGTAGAAATTAGTCTCCTTTAAAGTAAGATCTAACAAATGTTGAGGTTAATTTATTAATGACAACTCTAATGGGAAGCAGCAGACAACCAGGAGAAAGATGTAAGAACTACTGAGGAGGAAGTTTAGAAGAAGTTCCTATTGATTACAAATTCCGATGACTAAGCTAGTGAGGCATTTAGAATCTGTCTCCCGAGTTATGAAATAAGGAAGATGAGGAAGGAAGGAGATATATAATTTGAAGGATAAAGTTAAAAAAACTAGAAATATTTGATTAACATCAAAAATCAGACATTGCACCTGATTTCAAGGAACTGAAATTCTAAAAGTGATAAGCAGCTTTGGATATTTATTCATCAATCTAGGATTCAATCTTCATTTCCATTTCCTCAATGAGGAAATTAAAAAATTATGGAATCAGTTTTAACAATCTCAAAAGTAAACCAAATGCAGTGTTCTTTGAGGGTTAAGTTATTCAATGCAATTTCCCCTTTACCTTACTTCAAGCTCATTTGTCTGGAGAAGGGAAGAGCGGCTCATCTTTATGTTGCACCAAAATGCTTCTCCATATCATATAAATTGGCTCTGAAATTTTGAAATTCATACAACTAATTCGACTATTTGTTTCTGATAAATGCCTGGACACTACCTAATTTCCAGTTGCTGCACTCCTGAAAGTTGTTCTTTGAATAGGTTGAAGTATTTATTCAATGAATTATGTATTGAGCTATAAAAGCATAGCTACGCATCTCCATTTAAGCAAAAGGAGATAAATGCAGGGAACTCCGGTTTCTGAGAATGCAGGATCTGTGCCAAGAAGAGGATTCAGCCCCGGGGTTATATAAGAGAACCAGGTGCTGGGTCAAAAGAGGATCTAACTGTGAACTGCAACATGATAAATTAGCTCAATTTCCAACGAGGAAAGATGACAGCCCAGACTTAATCTTGAGCTTCACAGATAGTTCAAATATACACATGACTCCATGACTTACAACGAGTTAATAAAACACAATGCAATAAATGGTAGACGCAGTCAGCAGATCCTGTGGCCAAGATTTGATGGAAACGGGAGTGGAGAGAGGCACTGGGTGAAAGACGAAAGGTCTGACTGGAGAAAAAAATTAATGGGATCTGTCTTTGTAAGCCTGACTCTCATCATGTCATGGAGTCAGCAAGGCATAAGCTGGCCATACACTCCTTCGAGAAGCAAAAAGTGAAATTAAAGACATTCTACTTCTTGAATTTCTATTCTTACAGAAGACAACTGGTAATAAGCAACAGGACTGAAAATGAATTCTCCTAAAATGTGATTCGGTACTGGCATAAATGGGATTCGGTACTGGCTCAACATATTAGAATTCAGAATCCAAAAACAAACCTACATTTTTATGGTCAACTGATTTTCAACAAGGGTATAAAAAGAATAAATGAGAAATGAATAGATTTTTCAACAAATGGTGCTGGGACAAGTGCATATCCACGTGCAAAAGAATAAAGGTGGATTTCCACCAAATGTCATATATAAGAGTAGCAAAATAGAACCACTGAATCTAAGAACTATAACTATAAAATTCCTAGGAGAAAACATAGTCATAAATCTTTGTGATTGCAAAAAAATAGATTAACTGGACTTCATCAAAATGCGGAACTTCTGTGCTTGAACGGAGACTATTAAGAAAGTGAAAAGGAGGCTGGGCGTGGTGGCTTACACCTGTAATCCCAACATTTTGGGAGGCTGAGGTGGGAGGACTGCTTGAGCTCAGGAGTTCAAGATCAGCCTGGGCAACATAGTGAGACCTTCTCTCTACAACTTGAAATTTTAAAAACACAATAAATCATGAAAAAGACAGTATAAAGGAAAGCCAATGAAAATATTTGGAAACAGTATATCTGATAAGGGACTTACACCTAGGGTATATAAAGAACTCTTAAAATTCAGAAATTTAAGACAACCCAATTTTAGAGTGGGCAAAGGATCTGAATAGACATTTCCCAAAGAAGATATACAAATGGCTCATAAGCACATAAAAAGAGGCTTAAAGTCATTCATCATTAGGGAAATGTGAATCAAAACCACAATGACATGATACCACTTTATACCTCTAGGTTGGAATGCTTTTTCAATCAAAAATATGAAAAATGTTGGCAAGGATGTGGAGAAGTCAGAACCCTCATACGATGCCGATGGGAATGTAAAACGGTGCAACCACTTTGAAAAGCAGACTGTCAGCTCCTCAAAAGCTTCAGCATAGAATTACCATATGACCCAGAAATTCAACTCCTAAGTATACACCCAAGAGAAAGGAACACATATGCAAACACAAAAACTGGTACATAAAAATTCACAGCAGCATGATTAATAGCCAAAACATGGAAACAACCCAAAGGTCCATCAACTGATAAATGGCTAAATAAAATGAGTGGTATGTCCATACAGTGGAACAATACTCAGCAATAAGATGAAATTAAGTACCGATACATGTTACAACACAATGAACCTTTAAAATGTTATGCGAAGTAGAAGATGCCAGTCACAAAAGACCACCACATATTGTGTGATCCAGTTGATATGTGGTGTCCAGAATGGGCTAATCATCTATGGAAACAAAATAGATTGCTGGTTCTTTTCAGGGTCATAAAAATGTCCCACAATTGATGATGACGATGGTTACGCAACAATGTCACTAAACTAAGAGTCCATGAATTGTACACGTTCAATGGGTAAACTGTGTGGTATAAGAATTTTGTCTCAGTAAAGTTGTTTTTAAAAATTCAGTGGTAGGATCTAGATACATCTCTTAATTTTCTACTTTGGATGTACATACTATGGGTGATTTGTAAAAAAGCACAATATATTTAAAATGAAAGGAAAATGAAGGAAGTGCCTAACATTTCAAGTAGTTTTTAAAATAAAACATTTGCATTTTAGAGAACAGTACTATGGGCTTTCTGTACGAGTTAGCCTGAAATTCATAAAATAAATATACACAGATTCTGTACTCATTTACAAAAGTAAAGATAAGAAATAAGGCAATTTCTGAAACATTCTATTAAACATTATCCTACGATTTCATCTGGCTTGCCTAACCATGGCAATAGAGAAATCACTAAAAAATACACTTCACAGAAAAAAAAAGCCTCTCAACTTCTGTGAGGAATACTGAGTAATTCCCAACTTTCCTAAGGATCTTTGGAAATGATCCTTATTTTAAAAATGTACGTACTTATCAGGAAAAAAGGATAGAATGAAAGCCAGAGGTTAAGAAACAAGTACATTATAAAGATAATAAAATTATAAAACAAAGTATAATGAAAATACAAAAGAAAGCTATTCACTTCAATTAGTATCCTAAAACATCTGACACTATTTCACCACCTACAGATTAACTGTTGACATGCTATGTTTCATACATACTTCACTGCTGATTTGACCCAATTTCTTCTCTGAATCCTGTGTCTCATCTAAATTAAATGATGTAGGCTTTGCTGCAGGTTGTTGTTTTAGGGGATCAGTCCATTCTTGTTGGAGTTGTCTCATAACTACCTGTGAAAGTATTTTTGTTACTCATTTTATAAATCACCTTATTATTAAATTATGGTAATAAGATTTAACTCTAACATATACACTTTGAAAAACATCAACACATATATGGATTCACCGTCTTTTCCTCGTGTGCACACATTCTTGTTTATTACTGAATTCAGTTAAGGACACAGAAGGTGCTATCTTCCCAACAAATCAGTTTTCTGTTAACTTAGACAATAGATTCAGCCCACTATTCACTCATCACTGAAACATCTGCAATGCTTAACAACCCACTGAAGTCTCAAGAAGAAATCGGTATGTGGGTGGAGCTGCTGGTGGTACAACCCACACTGTGAAACGTTTTCTCTCTTTTTTATTAGAAGCTCAAATCAACTTCAGAGTTCCTTGCATATTCAGTTGCCTGCTCAGATCCTTCCAAAAGATTCCTATCTCAGAATACAAGTAAAATTCCAATGGCCTTTGAGGCCCTCGGTAACCTGGCCTCTACCTCCCTCCTGACCTCAGCTTCTACAAGTGTCTCCCCCTACTCAGTCCATTCTCGCTATATGTGAATCCTGCCACCTCTCATTAGTTTAAAAATGGGGACTCAATGCCAAACAAATAAATCACAGATAAACACAGTTACCTCTGTACTGGTCAAAGTTATATCCGAATGACAGGCAGTGAGCCTTGAAATGAAAATTATGAGCAAATTCTTTGTAAAAACATTCAAAGTAAATTATAAATACCAGTGGTAAGATTAAATCTAACATAGCTTTGCTGAAATTCACATCTGTCCCAAATTATGGTTTATTAAAAAGTAAATGCCTTTAAAGTACCGAGAGGTCATAACAAGTAATTTGAGACTGAAATCATCTCAGATTTAAGTCAAATTGATATGAATAAAAATAAAATTATACCAACTTAAATACATTACAAAACTACTGAAGGAAAAGTATTGTGGAAATATATACTGAAGTATGGCAGTATACTTCAATTCACCTGGGAAATCTGGAATTAACGGTCAAAGTAACCCTCCTGAATCTTAATTTCAAAATACTCATGTCAGGTATGAGCATTTCTGTTTATCTGCTTCATCATGGTCTTCAAACATGGCCACATAAAGGCATTGCAATGATCATTTCAGCAGCATAAGACTACATTATGAATGTTAATCTGTACCTATTAACACTGTAACTCAACTTAAAATTTCATAGGTGACACAATTTCTTTACTCAAAGTAAGGTATCTTTCAGTTTTAACAGCAAATACATTTATGATCGCTATATTTTTATATTCAACTAAACAAAACGTTGAGCCATAATCAAATGTTACTTTAAATTTTCTTTTAGGAAGGTTGAAAAATATTTATCTTTCTTAATACTTACTTTTCTTCCTGCTTTCTCTTTCTCACATTGATCCATTCTTTTTTTTAAATAATTACATTCATCCAGCAATTCCTTGTTCTTCTCTTGCAGTGAAAGACTCTGCTTTTCACTCTCAGCTCGATTTTTGGCAACAGCCTCAAACTGGTCATGGAGAGTACTGATCGTCTTTTCTTGCCTGTTCGCTTTCTTGTGAGCATCATCCAGTTGCTGTCGAAGCAACGTATTTTCACTTTGTAGTTGAGATAATCTCTCCTCTACAGATTCCTGCTTTGCAATGTATTTCTTCAGTTTGCTCTGCTCAGTTTGGTACATTTGTTCAATTTCTTTCTTCTGACACTGTGTTTGGCTGAGGTCTCTTTGCACACGTTCCAAAATCAAATTCTTTTCTCCAACAGCATCTCTTGTGTTACGGAGCTGAATTTGTAGGCTGCTGATTTTACTTTCAGCATTACAAAGTTTTTCAGAAAGAATCTCATTCTTAGCTTGTAGGTCAGACATATCAGCCTTCATTTTGTCCTGTAAATCAATCCACTCTTGTCTTGTTCTCAGGAAATCAAGGTTTAGGTCTCTTTGTGTCCGACTTTGATCACAGTCACGTAGGGCAGCAGCCAGTCTACAACGGTATGATTCCATTTCTATTTCCAGTCTTTCTTTGCTTTGTTTTTCATTCTCCAGTTCAGAATTGAGTATTTTGTTCTCAGCTGCCAAATCGTTCAGCTGTCCACTGTACTGAAATACTGTTTTTGTTAATGTTTCCTCATTTAGTTTAACAATTTTTTGAAGGTTATCATTCTTTTCTTTCACAACTTCCATGTCCTCAAAAGATTTCTTTTCCTTTTGCTGGTTCTGATTTGTTATTGTATCTATTTCCAGTCTCAGCAAGGCAATTTCTTCCTGCAACATGCAATTTTCATGCAAGAGATCCTTTTCTTTCTTATGCCTATGAGAAATCTAAGTAAGAAAGGAAACATTTAGTAGCACTCAATAAAATCACATACCACGACTTCCTCTGAAATTAAATAACCTGTACATGTATACAATGAAAAGACTGCCATAAGTGGATATTCAACTGGAAAAAAGTATTGGATTGAAACTTCAAACCTCATAGAGCATAAATTCCCAAAACTTCATAAGTTTATCTGAAGACAGTGAATCCATGAATGTAAAAAATAAATAACTACAGAATTTTAAGCATCTCAGAACGGGAAAAGACCTTCTCCAAATTACAGCAAATTCAAAGCCATAAAATAAAAGATTAATAAATTTGGCTACATTTAAAAATTGGCTTTATGGCTGGGTGAGGTGGCTCATGCCTGTAATCCCAGCACTTTGGGGAGGCGGACGCGGTGGATCATGAGGTCAGGAGTTCAAGACCAGCCTGGCCAACATGGTGAAGCCCTATCTCTACTAATAATACAAAAATTAGCTGAGCATGGTGGTGGGTGCCTGTAATCCCAGCTACTCAGGAGGCTGAGGCAGGAGAATCACTTGAACCTGGGAGGCAGAGGTTACAGTGAGCCGACATTGTGCCACTGCACTCCAGCCTGGGCGACAGAGCAAGACTTCATCTCAAAAAAAAATTGGCTTTACACTCTGACATCTAACCTACACACCACCCCATAGTAAAAGCTGTAGCTTTGCATGTATCTGGACATGAGGAAGAAAAATGAAATTTATAAAAAGACATTAAATTAAAATAAATAATAAGCTTAAGACTAGGCCACAAAAATATTTATAAAGAGCAGAGGAGCAAGTAAACCATCCCTCCCAGCCTAAATTGTCTGCAGTTAGCTAAAGGAGACCCAGCATAGCCTCCTCCTTCCAAGATAAGGCACCCAAGCATATCTTCGTACCCGAAGCTCACAAGCATATTTCTGTAATTAAAAAAAAAAAACAAAAAACAAAACCTGTTCTCTTCCCCAGCTACCAGCTGTGGGAGCGAGACAGCCATGGGAGAAAGATAACCACATAGAAAATATATGTATTCTCAAGGTTGTAAACTTGTCACAAGTCAATGACTAACTGTCTTTGTTTAAACCTGTTTTTTCTCCTGCCTTATCTTCCCATGCCAAAACTTATATAAGCAAGGAATTTTCCTTTGTGCAGGGCTGGCAGCCATTACAGGCAGTAAGGCCACTGTCAGCTGGAGCTCCAATAAAGAGGTTCTCTTGTGTCTCCTGGTCTCTCTGTTCTTCTCGGCTTGAATTTCCACAACAGACAGAGGAAATCTCCCAACGTTCCTTAAGGTCTTTTTTTTCCTGAGAATGTTCTGTAGGTATTCTATTTTTCTAACACTTTTATTGTCAGTTATATAAGAATTACATTTATTCATAAATGCTTAATATAAGCATTATATTAGTTTTGTTTGTTTGTTTGTTTTTTGAGACAGGGTCTCACTCCATCACTCAGGTTAGAGGGCAGTGGCACAATCAAAACTCACTGCAGCCTTGGCCTCCTGGGCTCAGGTGATCCTCCCACTTCAGCCTCCTGAGTAGATGAAACTAGAGGCACACGCCCCCACACCCAGCTAAATTTATTTGTACTTTTTGTAGAGATAAGGTTTTGCCATGTTGCCCAGGCTGTTCTGGAACTCCTGGGCTCAAGTGACCCACCCACCTCGGCCTCCCAAAGCGATGGGATTACAGGCATGAGCCACTGCACCTGGCCTTGTACCAAGCACTTCTACATACATCATTGAGCTCATTTATGTCATAATTCTGAAAGGAGAGGTCAAAAAATATGCAAGCGGCAGGATTTTCCCCAGGTCCTCTTACTTTACTTCTAGTGCTCGTCCACCAAATCATGGTTACTTCTGTGTTGTAAATATGTAAATATAAAAGAAGCTTTTTATTTCAAAACACCAGTGGTAAAAAAGAAGATATAGAGCGCTTTTCTTAGAAAATCATGAGATTATCTGCTATTGCAATAACTTCTGTTTCCTCTTTACAGTGTTTGAAACAGAAATAAGCACGCAACAGGGGAAAATACACTGAACTCGTTTTCTAAGAACAAAATAGTCATCAACAAATCATCACTAAGTTTCTGTTATGGCATATCATTGTTTTCAAAGCTCTTTGTGCTGAAATGAGATGCTACTTGGAGCACACTGTTACGTCCTCAGAAGTAAGGGGTATGGCATCTGAAGCATGGCCTCCGAACTGGCTATACGTTTCATCCTTACTACCAGTAGAAATAATAATCTAACCTCTCCATTAATATATTAGAAAGATGAAGTCATGTCTGAAAGCTGGAACGTCCGCTGTTACCAAGAGTTCTGAGATTGTGGAAAGATCATTAATTCCTATGAAAAATAACAAATGTTTCTCCTTTGGATAAGGCCACTGTGAAAGTCACTACTTGACTCTTGCAGACAAATGAAGTTGAATTAAGAAAATGACGTTATACAATGGGCCCAAAATGCCAGAACCACTGTCACCACCCCCAAATGTGTGTGTGTGTGTGTGTGTGTGTGTGTGTGTGTGTGTGTTTCAAAAACCCATTAGACTTTCCAGGTTGCATAGAGTTGTTTTTAAAAAATATATTCACATATAAAATCAGATTCGAAAATGGCTAAAGAAAATACCTTAGAATCCATTTTCTTTTGAGCCATTTCCAGCTCCTTTTGCTTACTGGTCAGAATCTGATCTTGTAATATTCTGGCATTCTGTTCTTCGGAAAGTTGCTGCTGGGCATCGTTTCGCTGCTGCGTGACCTAGAGATAACATAGAGGTGTTTGTCTAATAGCACTGAAAAAAAAAGACTAAAAGGTTAATTAAGAGCACGCCTGTAATCCCAGCACTTTGGGAGACTGAGGTGGGCAGATCATGAGGTCAGGAGATGGAGACCATCCTGGCCAACATGGTGAAACCCCATCTCTACTAAAAATACAAAAATTAGGCATGGTGGTGCGTAGTCCCAGCTACTTGGGAGGCTGAGGCAGGAGAATCGCTTGAACCCAGGAGGTGGAGGTTGCAGTGAGCCGAGATCGCACCACCGCACTGCAGCCTGGGTAACAGAGTGAGACTCCATCTAAAAAAAAATAAAAATAAAAATAAAAAAAGAATAGCAGAGCTTCTCTTATAAAACGGTTAAAAGAAAGTAGCCTGTTAAAACACAAGAACTTTTATCCCTCAAGAATCACTCAAATCTTAATTGCATACATGACAGTTAAATTTGTCAAAGAGGAAAAACAGTTCTTAAATACGGGAAGATACAGCATTGTAAAATAAAATTTCTTTCAAAACATTTAACTAGTGTCATTACAGTTTCAAAGCTATTTAGCCTGTATTTTACCATAAAAATGTGTAAATAAACATCTATGTTAGTGATTAAACTCAACTTATCTTCCATTCTGAAAACATAGACTGAGCATCTATTAGATGCCAAGGTTTACAATAAATAATTTTAGCTATAAATGTCATAGTTCATTTCTAAGAGGAGATAACAGTTTTGGTTTGTTTTAAACCTAAACGATATACACGAAGCCAAAAAAAGTATAAGCATTACTGATGAAACATAAAGTTAGAAATATGAAGTTTTCACCAAAGATTAATTTACCAGATCCAAGTTCTTTCTTACCATCCTCAATTTCTTAATGAGTTTTCTCAGAGTCCATTTAAGTCGTTGCGTCATTTTCAGCCTTTTTCCTACATTCCTCTTCTTTTATTCTTAACTGTTCACTATCTTTATTACACAACGTTTCGGCATTTTCTTTCTTCTCTTTTTCTTGTTTTAAGGCAAGTCTGCAGTTAAATATGGATTATATTAAAATGTGTTTTCTTAGAAAATAAAAAAGTTTATTTTGTCATCTGGCTCTTCCATGTGGGTTTACTATCCTCATAAAAACTCCTATGTTCTTCTTTCCTTTCTAGTTCTCATGTTTTTAATTTCTCACTTCTATCCCTTCCAAGGGACATATATATTTTAGAGGGAGTGAGGAAAGAAACATTCTGTTAACTGGTAAGTTTCTGTTACTAGTAAACCTGAGAAGAGCATATTTGAAATTTTTCAGTAAAGTTACAAGTTGAAAATTACTTCTTTTTCACGTTATGCAAATTGAAAATTAGTTAATTAGAATAGATCATTTAGAGTTAGCTAATTTAAAAGAAGTTACTATTTACAAACAAGTTTAGAAATTCACTAGAAATACATTTTCATCTTTGTGAAACATTGTATGTGTAGCCCTAAAAATGATTTACAGTGTAAGATAACACCTTCAGATGTCATTCACACAACATGTAACTGCAGACTACTATAATCCAAGACTAGGCTAAGCTGTCTAATAACTGTTACCTCCATACTTTTTATATTTCTCTTTTTGGTAACACTTTCAACTTATCTTCTTAATTCTTACGCATTTTATAAACAATGTTTAAATCCCTTTTGGAACAAGACAGGATCTAATATTTAATTTAAAAGTAAAGGATAATGTGTGTTTCAACATCGAATTTGGAATTAATTTTATCTGCATACAAAAGATGTGGAATAAAATAATCATCAATTACTTTCCATTTTACTTTTTATTTCATGCATATTTAGAATGAAACTAGGAAGTCCTAGCCAGAGCAATCAGTCAAGAGAAAGAAATAAAGGACATCCAAATAGGAAAAGAGAAAGTCAAACTATCTGTTTGCCCAAGACATAATCTTTTAGCTTAGAAAACCCTAAACACTCCTGGATTTGATCAACGAAATCAGTAAAAGTCTCAGGTTACAAAATCGATGTACACAAATCAGTAGCACTAGTATACATCAAGAATGGCCAAGGTGAGAATCAAATCAAGAACCTAATCCCTTTTACGATAGTGGCAGCAACAACAACAAAAACTTAACCTTTTAGAGATCTTTCACCTCCTTGGTAACCAAGATGAAAGATCTCCAAAAGGAAACGAAAGATCTCTAAAAGGAGAACTAGAAAGCACTGCTGAAGAGATCTTTCATAGGAAAAAAGGAAACCATAGATGACACCAACAAATGGAAATATGCCCTATATTCACAGGTTAGAAGAATCAATATATTGAAAATGACCATAGTAACCAAAGCAATCTACAGATTCAATACAATTCCTATCAAAATACTACTGTTATTCTTCATAAAATTACAGAAAGTACTTCTAAAATTCACAGGGAATAAAAAAAGAGCCTGAATAGCCAAAGCGATCCCAAGCAAAAAGAATGAAGCCAAGCCAGAGGCATCACAATACCAGATTTCAAACCATACGACAAGCCTAAAGTAGCCAAAACAGCATGGTACTGGTATAAAAGCAGATACATAAACCAGTGGAACAGAATACAGAACCTAGAAATAAAGCCAAATATGCATAACCAACTGACCTTTCACAAAGTGTACAAAGACATAAAGTGGGCAAAGAACACCCTATTCAATAAATGGTGTTGGGAAAAGTGAACAGCCATGTGTAGAAGAATCAAACTGGATCCCTAGCTCTCACCATACATAAAAATTAACTCAAGATGGATTAGGCCTAACATGGTGGCTTACATCTGTAATCCCAGCACTTTGGGAGGCCAAGGCAGGAGAATGGCTTGAGCCCAGGAGTTCAAGACCAGCCTGGGCAACATAGTGAGATCTCGTCTCTACCAAAAAATATTTTTTAATTAAAAAAGAGATGAATTAAAAACTTAAATCTATAACCTGAAACCACAAAAAAATCTGGAAGAAAGTGTAGGAGAAAACTCTTCTGGACACTGGCCCAGGCAAATAATTTATGACAAAGACCCCAGAACTAAACGCAACAAAAACAAAAAGAAATACATGGGACCGAATTAAATGCAAAGGCTTCTGCACAGCAAAAGAAATAATCATCAGAGTCAACAGACAACCTACAGAATAGGAGAAAATATTTGCAAACTATGCATCTGACAAGGGACAAACAAATCAGCAAGAAAAATACAAATAATCCCATCAGAAAGTGCACAAACGACATGAACAGACATTTCTCAAAAGAAGATGCACAGATGGCCAACAAACATATTTAAAAATTCCCAACATCACTAATATTCAGGGAAATGCAAACTAAAACAACAAGGAGATATCACCGTACTCCAGCCAGCATCCTCATTATTAAAATGTTGAAAAACAACAGAAAGATGTTGGTGCAGATGTGGTGAAAAGGAAATGCTTGCTTATACATTGCTGATGGGAACGTAAATTAGTACAACCTCCATGAAAACCAGTAGAGATTTCTCAAAGAACTAAAATAGAGCTACCATTCAATCCAATAATCCCCCTACTGGGTATCTACCCAAAGGAAAACAAATCATTACATCAAAAAGACACCGGCAAATGTATGTTTGTTTACTGCAGCACATTTTGCAACTGCAAAGATATGAAATCAACCTAAGTGTCCATCAACCAGTGAATGGAATCAATAATAGGTGGTGGTAGATATACACCACGGAGTACTACTCAGCCATAAGAAGAATGAAATAATGTCTTTTGCAGCAACTTGGAAGGGACTGGAGGCCATTATTCTAAGTGAAGTAACTCAGGAATGGAAAGCCAAATAAAACCATGTTCTCATTCATAATAGGGAGTTAAGCTATTCATCCATGTAACCAAAAACCACTTGTATCCCCTAAAGCTATGAAATACACCAAAATTCTGAAAAAGAATAAAACTGTATAAATTTTTTTAAAATTACTTTGAGTTTAGAAAAGTGGCCAGTTCATGCTCTGTTGGTTGGACTGTAAATGAATACAAACATTCTTGAGAAAAATTCATATTGATCAAAGGTCTTTTTTAAAAAGTTCCGTATTTCAACCTAATAATTCTATATTGGATAATTTATTCAAAGCAAACAGTTTAGGGATGCGAAATTCATAGAAAAAATGTTACGGGCTGGGCATGATGGCTCATGCCTGTAATACTAATGACTTGGGAGGCCAAGGCAGAAGGAATGCTTGAGGTCGGGAGTTGGAGATCATCTTGAGCAATGTAGTGAGATCCTGTCTCTACAAAAAACTTAAAAAGTTAGCCAGGCATGGGAATATGCACCTGTAGTCCCAACTACTTAGGACGCTGAGGCAGGAGGATGAAGTTCGAGCCTGCAGGGAGGTATGATCACACCACTGAACTCCAGCCTCAGGCACAGAGTGAGACCCTGTGTCTATAAATAATAATAATGAGAAAAGATGCTCCTTATATCATTAATTATAAACACGAGATAATTTCAAAACTCAAATTGCAATTTGTTAAATGAATAACAAGATTTCATATGGTGGACTTCTACATGGCCATTCAGACTGCAAAGAATATGCATTTATTTATTAGCAGAAGAGTTCACAGTTAATAATTTATTATTTCCAAGAATTTCATGTTCCACAAGACCAAGAAGGTTTCTCCCCTGTTAACCCCCAGAAGGCAAGTCAGCAATTACATAAATTCTAATATATTATCTTTAGTATAAATATTTCTTGAAAACTAGAATGTGGCACATATACACCATGGAATACTATGCAGCCATAAAAAATGAGTTCATGTCCTTTGCAGGGACATGGATGAAGCTGGAAACCATCGTTCTCAGCAAACTGACACAAGAACAGAAAGCCAAACACCTCATGTTCTCACTCATTAAGTGGGTGTTGAACAATTGGAACACATGGACACAGGGAGGGGAACATTACACACCGGGGCCTGTTTGGGGATTGGGGGGTCTACGGGAGGGATATCAGGAGGTCAGGGGGCTAGGGGAGGGGATAACATTAGGAGAAATATCCAATGTAGATGACAGGGGGGATGGATGCAGCAAACCACCATGGCACATGTATACCTACGTAACAAACCTGCACGTTCTGCATGTGTACCTCAGAATTTAAGTATAATAATAAACAAAACAAACAAACAAAAAACTAGAGTGTCATACCTCAAACTGCCCAGCTCTTGTTCCCAGTCAATTTTCTGATGCTCTAACTGTAATTTTGTCCTTTTTGTTTCAGATAGCTCCTTTTGTAGTACACTAACAATATTTTCCATTTCTTTAATTTTTGCTGTAAGTCGTTCACAGTCATTACTCTTAAGTTCCAGTAAGTGTTCATATAAAAGAAATGCAGCCTTGATTCTTGGCCGTCTAACAGAACCTGTGTCAGGGAGAAAACAAGGTGGAAATAAAATATGTGAGTACTTTTTAGGTAAAAAGGACTGTGCATTTTTAAACACTGTCTCCTTCATACACAGAACAAATATGCACTGAGTGCCTACAGTGTGGCAGACATTCCACTAAGCTCTGCAGATAAAACAGATGAGACCTCTACTCTCATTTAGCCTTAAGTGTAGTGGGGAACAAAGACAACAAAAGTGACAATTATCAATTCAGATAGATGGTGTAAGAAAACAGAGTTCCATGATCACATAGGAGAATTTGATTTATACTGGGCCCATGAAAGATTTCCCTGAGGAAGAGATGACTACACCAAGAAACGAAGGGTGAGAAGGAAGCACTTAAGCAAAGGGGTAGAAAAGCATTCTAGCAGTCGACAGCAGGTGCTAAAGCTCTGCTGCAATCTGCTTCTGGCCACGATGGACTGCAAGTACTGATTTACCTTCTTGCCTGAAACAACCAAAAGGAAAACCGAAAAAATACATTATACATTGATTTACCAGGCAGTGGACTTCAGGTAATGAAGACAATGATCCCGTAAGACAGGAAACAAACGGAATTCATACCAACGCTCCAGCTCCCTGCCTTCACAGAGTTTCCAGGCTATCACACAGATAGAAAAAACTGACAAGAGAGTCTACCAGATTCCCTGAGACGAGACGATGAAGCTGAGAGTCTGGTAAAGCCAAGGCAGACAGAGATCACAAAACAGAGCATTGGAAAGGAGACAGAGTACAGGGAAAGAACACTGAAGATCTGCAAAAATACCTCCTGGGTATCCAGCAGAGTACTGAACAGTGCGTGTGTGCCAGAAAACTGCCCCAGACCAAGGGGAAAAAACATCTTTTAAAAACTGGAAAGAAACATACCTGCTGCTCACAAGGTGCCAAAAAGAGTGTCCATTCCCATGAGTGATGCTGGGAAAACTCAGACTTCACATGGGAATGAATAGAGCCATCACAAAGATCTTGCCTCAGGAGTGGGAAATTCAACCAAATCATAAAAGGAAGGCCGGAAAGATCAAGCTGTTCATATGGAACTCAACTGTATATCAAAATTAAGCTCAAGCAGATTGGCAGAGGCATGGAAGATATATATATTTTTTAAAGCAAAATACTCTTGTAGAGATTCAAATTACAATGTCAGGAATGAAAACTACAATGGACGGAAGTGAACACAGATTAGACATCACCAAAGAGAAGATTCATAAATTTGAGACATCAGTGAACTATGAGAAAACTTCAAGCAGGAATAAGTCCCCAAAGAGGGAAAAGAGAGACAGAAAAATATAAAGAAAATGGCCAAAACTTTTTAAATTTAAAGAAAACTATAACCCTACAAATCCAGAAGTGTCTGGCTGGGAGAGAGGAAATAAAAGCATATTATTCTAATTTTCCTTTTTTTAAAAAATGTCAATCAGATTTTGGGGAACAGGTGGTCTTTGGTTACACGAATAAATTTTTTAGTGGTGGTTTCTGAGATTTTGGTGCACCCAAGCATCACTCAAGCAGCATACACAATATCCAATCCATAGTCTTTTATCCCTCACCCCCTTCCCACACTTTGCCCCCAAGTCCCCAACCTCCATTGTATCATTCTCATGTCCTTGCATCCTCATAGCATAGTTCCCACTTGCGAGTGAGAACATATGATGTTTGGTTTTTCATTTGTAATTTTCTTATGCCATATGTGACATGGCATAATATTTTTGAAGATGGACTGGGATCAGTTAAAATCATATACTATAAATTGTAGTGCAACCACTAAGATAGAAAAAAATAGTTATCGCTATTAAGCCATAAAAGGGAGATTAAAAATAAATCACAAAAATTACTAGACTAATTGAGAAGAAAGCAGAAAAAGAAGAGAACAAAGAACTGCAGGGACCAATGGAAATCAAAAAGCATGATGACAGATAAACCTAACTGTATCAATAAGCACATTATAAATGAAACTGGCCTAAAAATCTCACTTAAAAGGCAGATTATCAGATTGGATAAAAACGCAAGAAACTACTCCATGCTTCCTATAAAACAAAAGAACTTTAGGCTGGGTGCCGTGGCCCACACCTGTAATCCCAGTACATTGGGAGGCTGAGACAGGAGGATTACAAGGTCAGGAGTTCAAGACCAGCCTGGCCAACATGGTGAAACCCTGTCTCTACTAAAAATATAAAAAATTAGCCGGGTGTGGTGGCATGCAACTGTAAGCCCCAGCTACTCAGGAGGCTGAGGCAGGAGAATCGCTTGAACCCGGGAGGCAGAGGTTGCAGTAAGCCGACGTTACGCCACTGCACTCCAGCCCAGGCAACAGAGCGAGGCTCTGTTTCAAAAAAAAAAAAAGAAAGAAAGAAAAGAAAAACACTTTAAATTTAAAAACACAAATTGTTCAGAAGGACGGAAAAAGATATACCAGGTTAAGAGTCGACAAAAGAAGCCTGAGAAGAAATGGCTATGTTAATACCAAAGTAGATTTCACAGCAAAAATATTTACCAGCTATAAACAGTCATTTCCTCATGACTTTTAAAAGTTCAGTTAATCAAGAACATACAATCTTAAGTGACTGTATACCTAACAACAGCTTCAAAATATGAGGCAAAAATTAATACAACAAATAGACAAATTCACAAGTACAGTCTGATATTTGAATATTACTCAGTAAGTGATAAAACCAGGGAGCAGCAAATCAGCAAGAAGGGGGTAGACTTGAACACCACCATGCTTCTCTAGTACTCAGGGAGCACTTTCCAAAACACACCACATTCTAGGTTCTGCAATCAAGCTTAGTAAAAGAACTAAGTCAGAAGGATTCAAGTCACACAAAGTATGTTCCCTGAGCACAAAGCAATCAAATCAGAAATCAGTAACAAAATATCTCATCCAAATATTCAAATATTTTAAAACAAAGTAACACACATCTAAATAACCCTAGGTCAAAGACATGATGCAAAGAGAAATTAGAGTATTGTGAATGGAATGAAAATGAAAATTCTATGTATCAACATCTGTGGAACATAGCTACAACAGTACTTAAAATTTTTTTAGCACTTAATGTCTATATTAGAAGACTTTCAAGTCAATGGTCTTGACTTCTACCTTAAACAACCAAAAAAAAAAAAAAAAAAACAAGAAGAAGGAGAAGAAACTAAAAAAGAACACAAATTAAACCTAAAGCAAGCAGAGGAAATGACATAATAAACATCTGCCATGGTTGACATTTGCATCTTCCCAGAACTTAAGTTTATGTTATTAAGTTTATGCTGAAACTTAATCACAGAGGTGATGTTATCAGAAGGTGGGGCTTTGTGGAGGTAATTAGCTCATGTGAGTCTAGCCCTCATGAATTCGATTAGTGCCCTTATATAATAGACCCCAGAGGGCTCATTTACCCATTCTGCCATGTGAGGACACAGGGGGCAAAAGGGATCTATGAACCCAGAATTGGTCCCTCACCAGACACCAAATCTGCCATCACCTGGATGTTGGACTCCTGTGAGAAATCTATTTCTGTTGTTTATAAGCCACCCAGTCTAGAGTATTTTGTTATAGCAGGCCGAACAGGCCATAACATCAAAGATGAAACCAATAAAACAGAAAAACAATAGGAAAAAAAATCAATAAAACCAAACACTTTGAGGAGGTCAAAAAAAGTGAGAAAACTATCTAGTCAGGTTGATCATAAAAAAGAAGATGCAAATTACTAATTTCAGAAACACAGTAATACGACATTTTATAGATTCTACAGATACTAAAAGAATAGCAATATAATAAGATCAGCTTTATGTGACTAAACATGACAACTTTGATGAAACGGACACTTTCCTTGAAAAATAAAAACTATCACCTATCACAGTTCAATCAAGAAGGAATAAGCTGAACTGTCCTGTATCTATAAAAGAAAATAAAGCATAAGTAAAGCCTTCCTAGAAAGAAAACTCCAGGCCCAGATAGCTAGGTTCTGGTGAATTCTACCAAATATTTAATAAGTAATATAACAATTTGACATGGCCTCTCCCCTAGCCCTCAAAAAAAAAAAAAAAAAAAAAGGAGAAATACAACTCATCCTGTCACTCTAGCATTACCCTGAACCAAAATCTGACAATGATATTACAAAAAAGGAAAACTCCCTCATGAACGTGGACATAAAAATTTAACCAATTTCCGAAGAAACCAAGATACCCTCCTTTAGGTGACAGAACCACCTCCGGTACAGCCATGCAATAATGAGCTATCATGTCATGAGAAGACATGAAGGAACCACAAAGGCAAATTACCAAGTGAAATATGCAGTCTAAAGGCTGCACATTGTATCATACCAACTATATGACATTTTAGAAAAGGCAAAACTATAAGACAGTAAAAAAAAAAAAAATCAGTGGTAGCCAGGAGTTGGGGAAGGTGGGAAAAGATGAACAGATGAAGCACAAAGGAGTTTTAAAACTCTTAAACTACTTTGGATAATACTACAATGATAAATACATGTCCTTATATCTTTGTCTAAATTCACAGCAATTAAGACGCCAAGACTGAACTCTAATATAAACTATGGACTTTGGGTGATTATGATATGTCAGTTCAGGATCATCAATGAGATCAACTGCACCACTCTGGTAAGGGAGACTCATAACTGTGGAGGCTACGAACGTGTAGGGGCAGGTAGTACAGGGATAATCTTTGTGCCTTACTTTCAGTTTTGCTGTGAAGCTAAAACTACTCTAAAAGAGAGTCTTCTAAAAATTTCTAAATAAAAGTTTGGAAAATCAAATATATTAGAAGGATAATACATCATAAACAAGTGAGGTTGATCCCAAAAACACAGGGTTGGTTTGACATTAAAATATCAGTTATTCACCACATTAACAAACTAAAAGAGAAGAACCATATGACCATCGCAGTAGATACAGGCATTTGATAAAATACAACATTCATTCCTGATTTAAAAAAAATTCCTCTTAGTAACTAAAGAATACAAGGGAAGGCCATCAGCATGATAAAGAGCATCTCTGATAAACCTACAACTAACATGCATCATGATGAAAAACTCAATGCTTTCCCTGTAAGATCAGGAACACAGGAATGTCTCCTTTCACTATTTGAGCAGCATTGTACTGAAGCCAGTGCAGTTAGGCAACAAAAGGAAATAAAAGCTATCTGGGTTGAAAGGAAGAAGTCAAACTGTCTTTATTCACAATCATGATCACATAACAGGGACGGGTAAAATCCAACCTGTGGGGGAAGCTTCTTATTTTTGCAAATAAAGTTTTATTGGAATGCAGCTGTGCTTTTTTTCTTTTTAAATGTATTTTATTGCACTTTAGGTTCTGGGGTACATGTGCAGAACATGCAGGATTGTTGCACAGGTACATACATGGCAATTTTATATTGCTGATTGAACAACTGAAAATGGAGTGTCAAAATTAATAAATCCAGGAGCTAGTTTTTTTAAAAGATCAACAAAATAGATGGACCACTAGCCAGATTAATAAAAAAGAAAAGAGAGAATAATCAAATAGATGCAATAAAAAACGATAAAGGGGATATCACCACCAATTCCACAGAAATACAAACTACCATCAGAGATTACTACAAACAACTCTATGCACATAAACCAGTAAACCTGGAAGAAATGGATAAATTCCTGGACACTTGCACCCTCCCAGGTCTAAACCAGGAAGAAGTCGAAACCCTGAATAGACCAATAACAAGGGCAGAAGTTGAGGCAGCAATTAATAGCCTACCAACCTAAAAAAGCCCAGGTCCAGATGGGTTCACAGCTGAATTCTACCAGACGTACAAAGAGGAGCTAGTACCACTCCTTCTCAAACTATTCCAAATAATCCAAAAAGAAGGAATCCTTCCAAAATCATTTTATGAGACCAACATCATCCTGATACCAAAACCTGGCAGAGACTTAGCACGAAAAGAAAACTTCAGCCCAATATCCGTGATGAACATAGAAGCAAAAATTGTCAATAAAATACTGGCAAACCGATTGCAGCAGCACATCAAAAAGGTTATCCACCATGATCAAGTAGGCTTCATCCCGGGGATGCAAGGCTGGTTCAACATACTCAAATCTATAAACGTAATTCACCACATAAACAGAACCAAAGACAAAAACCACATGATTATCTCAATAGATGCAGAGAAGGCCTTCAACAAAATTCAACAGTCCTTACTGTAAAAACTCTGAATAAACTAGGTATCGATGGAACATATCTCAAAATAATAAAAGCTATTTATGACAAACCCACAGCCAATATCATACTGAATGGGCAAAACTGGAAGCATTCTCTTTGAAATCTAGCACTAGACAAGGATGCCCTCTCTCACCACTCCTATTCAATAGAGTATTGGAAGTTCTAGCCAGAGCAATCAGGCAAGAAAAAGAAATAAAGGATATTCAATTAGGAAACGAGGAAGTCATATTGTCTCTATTTGCAGACGACGTGATTGTATATTTAGAAGACCCCATCATCTCAGCCCAAAATCTCCTTACTGATAAGCTTCTTCAGCAAAGTCTCAGGATACAAAATCAATGTGCAGAAATCACAAGCATTCCTATACACCAATAACAGACAAACAGAGAGCCAAATCAAGAACAAACTGTCATTCACAATGGCTACAAAGAGAATAAAATACCTAGGAATACAGCTAACAAAGGATGTAAAGGATGTCTTCAAGGAGAACTACGAACCACTGCTCAGGGAAATAAGAGAAGACACAAACAGATGGAAAAACATTCCATGTTTATGGTTAGGAAGAATCAATATTGCAAAAATGTCCATACTGCCCAAAGTAATTTATAGATTCAATGCTATCCCCATCAAGCTACCTATGATCCTCTTCACAGAACTGGAAAAAACCACCTTAAACTTCATATGGAACCAAAACAGAGCCCGCATAGCCAAGTCATTTCTAAGCAAAAAGAACAAAGCTGGAGGCATCATGCTACCTGACTTCAAACTACACTACAAGGCTACAGTAATCAAAACAGCACGGTACTGGTACCAAAACAGAGATATAGACCAATGAAACAGAACAGAGGCCTGGTAGGCAACGCCACACATCTACAACCATCTGATCTTTGACAAACCTAACAAAAACAAGCAATGGGGAAAGGATTTCCTGTTTAATAAATGGTGTTGGGAAAACTGGCTACCCATGTGCAGAAAGCAGAAACTGGATCCTTTCCTGACACTTTATAATAAAATTAACTCCAGATGGATTAAAGACTTAAACATAAGACCTAACACCATAAAAACCCTAGAAGAAAATCTAGGCAAAACCATTCAGGACATAGGCATAGGCAAGGACTTCATGACTAAAATACCAGAAGCATTGGCAACAAAAGCTAAAATAGACAAATGGGATCTAATTAAACCCCAAGCTTCTACACAGCAAAAAAAAACAATGATTACAGTGAACCAGCCACCAACGGAATGGGAAAAAGTTTTTGCAATCTACCATCTGACAAAGGGCCAATATCCAGAATCTACAAAGAACTAAAACAGATTGACAAGAAAAAGCAAACCCATTTAAAAGTGGGCAAGGGATATGAACAGACCTTTTTCAAAAGAAGGCATATATGAGGCCAATAAACCTATGAAAAAATGCTCATGATCACTAGTCATTAGAGAAATGCAAATCAAAACCACGTTGAGATACCATCTCATGCTACTTAGAATGACGATCATTAAAAAATCTGGAGACAACAGATGCTGGAGAGGATGTGGAGAAATAGGAACACTTTTACACTGTTGGTGGGAGTGTAAATTAGTTCAACCATTATGGAAGACAGTGTGGCGCTTCCTCAAGGACCTAGAAACAAAAATTCCATTTGACCCAGCAATCCCATTACTGGGTATATATCCAAAGGATTATAAATCGTTCTATTATAAAGACACATGCACATGTATGTTCACTGCGGCACTGTTTATGATAGCAAAGACCTTGAACCAACCCAAATGCCCATCAACGACAGACTCGATAAAGAAAATGTGGCACATATACACCATGGGAATACAATGTGGTCTGCTGCCTCCACCCCCCCACCCCGTCACCTATATCTGGGATTTCTCCCCCAGGTTATCCCTCCCCCAACCTCTCTACCCGCACTGTCCCTCTCCTACTCCCCGCCCAACAGACCCCAGAATGTGTTGCTCCCCCTCCGTGTCCATGTGTTCTCATTGTTCAACATCTGCCTATGAGAACATGTGGTGTTTGATTTTCTGTTCTTGTGTCAGTTTACTGAGAATGATGGTTTCCAGATTCATCCGTGTCCCTACAAAGGACACGAACTCATCACCTGCGGCAGCCTCTGCGTTCTCACTGGGAACTGCACTCCAGAGCTGTTCCCATTTGGCCATCTTGAACAGTTACAGCTGTGCTTTTTAACATATGTATTGTCGACGGCTGGTCTCATACTACAACGGCAGAGTTGATTGGCTGTGACAGAGACCATTTGGCCACAAGTTTAAAATGTTTACTAATGATTAGTAAGATAACAGTTTGAAAATGAAAAGGTCTGACAACCTTTGGTGTATGTAAAAAAGCTGATTGACTCAAATCTCAATTTTAAATGCTCATATGCTACCCCGACTGGAAAAGACAGTTCACTAAAGAAGATATACAGGTAGCAAATAAGCTCATACAGGATGTTCAACACTATTAGTCCTTAGAGTAATGCACATTAAAACCATAAGGATATGAATACATATCCATTATAATGGCCGAAATTTCAAAATTAAAAAAACAGTCATAATAAGATCTTGTGATGCTACAGAACGACAAGAAATGTCATATACCTCTGGTTGGAATGGAAAATCAATTCAAATACCTTGGGAAACAATTCAGCAGTTTCTTAATAAAGGAATACAAAGGGACAGGAAAAGACTTTTATGGATGATCAACATGTTAACTCTCTTGATTATGGTGATGGTTTCACATGTCCATGCAACTGTACATCTTATATATGTGCAGTCTATAAGTGTGTCAGTTATACCTCACTGAAACTATCGACTGCTGGAACAATCATCTAAGACACTGGGTGGAACACAGAGAAAGAGAAGGGTAAAAATGGTGCAGGATAAAGCTAGAGGCTTCAGATCTCTAACCTTATAGCAATGAGTAGTAGCAGCTGAGTTATAAGCAAAGGAATAACATGATCAGATCCGAATTTTTAAAAACATATCATTATGATTGCAGAGTAGACCATGGTTTTAGGAAGTAGGGTATTAGGGAAAAGAGTTCTAGGATTCCAAAGATTCCTGCAGCATTCCAGGTGGGGAAAAAATGGTAACCTGACATTGGGGGAAGGCATAGGAGAGAAACAGAGCCAACAAAAAGACTGGGAGTGCCATCCACACCGAGAAAAGTACAGTGGAGTTATCATAGCTCTTTGGTGTACAGTATACATTTGTTCTCTTTTTATTTTAACATTGAGCATATTTCTGAGATGAGCTGCACTATCATGCATCAGTTCTCAGCAATGTATATACACATTACTACAGGATACATCAAAAGGTCTTGCATTTATGCAATGGTCCTACCTTTACACTGCCTTTTCAGTTGTTCAATCAGCAATATAAAATTCTCGTAAGTAGAGTGAGACAACTCGCATTCTGAGGCTGTTTCAGATGGTTGCACTGAGTCAGCAAAGTCAGTCCCAGAATGTATCTGGTTTTTGACCTATAAGATAAATAATACTGTTTCATAATGTCCTAGAAAGATTTACAACATATGCTAAATGTACAGAAGCGGTATTTCTTCATTTTTTTTTTTTTGTATGAGCAAAAACACAGGTACTTCTTAAAGAAACAGATTGTTCTTAGAAGGTACAGTTATCAACAGCTGTTTTTTAATCACTTTTTCTAAGCAAACAGCTTTATAACAAAACATTCTTTTTTTCCATCTTACCTTTTAGAACATGTTTTTTCAAAATAGTATTTTAGATCATTTACTTTTTTACAATACCTTGTTCTTTTCAGTAGATGTTTTATTTTCAGCCCTGAAAAAAGAAACAATTCCTTTTAGAAAAATAGCAAAGATGTAAAATATAAAGAATGTCTAATATTATTGTTTTATCATATAAAATATCTGCATTTGTATTACTTCTGCTATTCATCAAGTGCATAGGTAATTTTTTTTTGTTTTTACAGGTAATGCAAAATACAGTAATTTTCTACAACGGACATTAAATTATAAACAGAAACATCGACATTAAGGGATAAAGAAATTTACTACTACCCCAAATAATTAAATTTAGGTCGAGCTTTCTGAGAGTAAAACCAAAAGAAAAAAACATGTTACCTGCATTATGTGATAAAAACAAATATATCAGGTTCTTCTCATTGTTGTCCTTTTCAATAAAAACAAGCGTTTACAGGCACTAAAACCTATTTGGAAAATATTACTCACATTCTTATATAAGGGAAATCCTTTTTTAAATGATGATATTAGTTAGCTTTTTCTGGACTTACTATGCAGGTACTATGCATCATTCTAAGCACTGTCCATGTGTCAAACTCATATAATCCTTTTAACAATGTGAGGTTGGTAACACTGTGAGGCTGGTAACATATTAGGTATTTTATAAGGAAAGAAAATAGGCACAGAAAGGCCCCATGACTCTCCTCAGCCGATACAGCTGGCCAGTAGCAGACCCAGCACTCAAACCCAAGAATTCTACCTCAAAAACATGGGTTTCATGAGATGCTGTGAAGGTAACCTTTATTTTCAAGTGTTTTAAAGAGATATGACAGCAGATGAATCCAACTGTCATTCCATTTCTAACTACAACTATAAATAATAATTTCAGAATCTTGCAATTTTTTTCTAACAAAAAAAACTTTATACAGAGGCAAGTTCGGAAACCTACTTTCAAAAAACTAAAAATCATTTTTAATGAAATTCATCAACAGGCATTCATTCAATTCACCCATTTATTCACGCATTTAACAAATAAATACTCATTGAGCACACATTTATGAGTATTGATGCTGGCATGGCAATGCTGGTCCAGGGAAACATGGCGTTTTGATACTTTAGAACTGCAGAATCCATCGTGGGTTAACTTGATTAAATTTTTTTTAAACTCTATAATCCAGAAGTAATAATATGTGATAGACTGTCAACAATTAGCTTTTCTAAAGTACTTGAACAAAACCCTCCCCTTCTCCCCAGAATCTAAACAACTCTAAAATTGATATGCCTGACATTTTAGAGTACCTTAGCAAATCATACCTGTTCATCAAGGGATGTTTAAATTCTGTTCAGTATGGCCTAAGTGTTTGCATGTTTATTATTTCACAATTTAAAAAAATCTATATGTAACAGTTTAAATTTCAGTTCACATTTACCTGCTCAGTTAGACTAATGTTACATTTCTGAAGCAATGCTGAAGGAACAAACTCTTACCATAAAACTCTACATGAATAAACATTTTAAGGACAATTAGTTTGCTAAAAGCCTATAAAAGATAATGAGCTGAGCTTTCAAACACTGAGACATGCAAACAAAATTAAATCTCATAAACATGTTCTTCTTTCCTGATCATTACCAGCATCATACAAACACACTCTAAAAGCTTCTATTTTAAAATAAAAAAGAAAGAAAAGTCCCTGAATTCCATATTCTTCTTCAGTTATCACCCATTTCTCTACTGTCTTTCCCAGTAAATATTCCCTCAAGGGGTGTCTATGCTTATCCACGACAGTCAGGGTTCCACAGCAATTATTTTTTTTTTTTTTTTTTTTTATTTTTATTTAGGGGGTTTATTGAAACTGCTCCTTGTCAAAGTCACCAGCCCTCAGAATAATCGGTCTCTCAGCACGGATATAGTTAGAGTATCCTCTAGCTTTGGCAGTCTACACTATTCTATTTCCAGAAAAAGTAACCACTGCAAATGTTCCTTCTCAGAGAAATAAAGAACGTTTAAATTTTACCTCCTTTCATCCTCATCTATTTCACTTAAACCGCTGTCATCATCTACTTGCAGCAGACCATGAGTTACTAAATTAGCCTTCTCAAACATTGGTGTCATCACATTATTTTGAGGTCCATTTTTTATATTCATTTTTCTTTACTTCCTTCATATGTAATGCAGAGCCACAACTTTAAAAAAATCTGGCCGGGCGCAGTGGCTCACGCCTATAATCCCAGCACTCTGGGAGGTCTAGGGGAGCAGATCATGAGGTCAGGAGATCGAGACCATCCTGGCCATGGTGAAACCCCGTCTCTACTAAAATACAAAATCATTAGCCAGGCATGGTGGCACGCACCTGTGGTCCCAGCTACTCAGGAGGCTGAGGCAGGGGGAATCACTTGAATCTGGGAGACGGAGGTTGCAGTGAGCCGAGATCGGGCCACTGCACTCCAGCCTGGCAAAAGAGCAAGACTCTGTCTCAAATAAAAAAAAAATCTATAAAAAGCCAATGTTTTATAATAATTCTACTGATAACAAATAAAATACAATTTTGTAAAATTCTGACTCTTCCCCTATCTCAATTCATTAATTTAAAAAACACAGTTATGAATTACCAACATATAAAGAAATACATATCTCCTGCCTCAAAAAACAAGTAATAGACAATTATGATACAATGTGTGGTTTAAGAGTTGATATATGAAAAGTTATATTTAGCACAAGAAAGGCTTTACAGAAGAGGCAAAATAGGAGCTCACCAGGGAAAAACAGAGAAAACGACTCCACTTGGAGAACAGAATGAGAGCACAAAGATTAGCCCCATGGAGTCTAGGTGTTTCCTAGAAACTTGAAAGAAGAGTGTAAAAAACACAGGGAAACTAAGAATGGAAGATGAATGCTACATCAGACAGCTGGAGCATACAGACAATGATTCT
>JAZHEH010000951.1:0-11638 GCA_036589455.1 Ateles fusciceps
TTATAGGAGTTATTGGTCCATAAATTCCTATTTCTTGTAGAGTTCTTTTCAGGTCTTGAAGTAAAGTTCCCACAGATCTCATCAAATGTAACTGCAAGTGTTTTCCCTTTTCTCAAATATCTTTGAAGTTTGCATAAACTTAGTGTGCTTGTTCCTTAAATTTTTTAAAATAGTTACTGAAGCTAGGTGAACCTGGGGCTTTGGCTTGGGAAAGCTTTACAGAATGGGCTTGCTTTCTCTATAAGATGTGGAGCTCTTCATATTTTATGTTATTTACCAGCTTCAGTTCATGATACATGTTGAGTAATTTATTCATTAGATGCAAATTTATTTTTGTAAAGTCGTTCATATTTAGTATTATTTCATGGTGATAAATCTGTAAGATTATAAGAAAAGATACGAAATTTGTGTCACTGAAGTCTTAGAAAGAGATGACAAATGGGTGATGCCAAAAGAGTGTTTGGACAAAGACTTAAATGTAAATGTTCAAAAACCTGTGCAAATCCAAATGGAGACAAATCCAAAGACATTTATGCTGAGGAATCTTGAAAGCAACAAGAGAGAAATGGCATCTCATGCATAGGAGAAAATAAATTAAATGACAGTGGATCCTCACTAGAAATCATGCAGACCAGACAGAAGAGGCACAAGATATTTTAACAGCTGAAAGTAATGTTGACCTAGAATGTCTATCCAGTAAACATATTATTATAACATGAAGGTTCTATTATGACATCCTTTTTATCTTTTCTTTTTATTTATTTTTTTCTTTGTGTCTACATGGAGTCTTGCTCCATTCAGGCTGGAGGGCAGTGGCAATATGATGGCTCACTGCAGCCTGTGCCTCCTAGGCTCATGCAATCCTCACACCTTGGCCTCCTAAGTAGCTGGGATTACAGGCATGCACCACCACCCCTGGCCAATTTTTTGCATTTTTGTCAGAGACAGGGTTTTGCCATGTTGTCCAGGCTGGTCTCAAACTCCTGAGTTCAGGAAATCCTGGCCTCCCATAGTGCCAGGAATACAGGCTTGTGCCACCACGCCAGGCCATGACATTCTTAGAAGAAGAAAAATCAAGGGAATTTAATGATAACAGACTTATCCTAAAACACGGGCTAAAAAAAGTGCTTAAACTGGAATAGAAATGATAATGGAAGAAATCTTGGACACTCAGGAAAAAGATAAACCATAGATCGAGTAAAAATATGGGTAGACACGACAGACTTCTCTTCTTCATTTTGTGAAGTAATTTGGTGGTTGTGGAAAAAATGACAACATTGTCAGATGTGGTTTTTGATGCAAGTAGAGAAAATAAAAAAGTATCTGTTATAGATGCAGGAGTGGAAAATGATACAAAGGAGGTAAAGTTTCTTCACTTTAGTCAAATTGGTAAAATGTCAGCACCAGTAGACTACGTTGTTATGTTAACAGATACATAAATCACAAAAGCTGTACAATGACATACACCAAAAAGGGATTGATTAAAAAATGGAATTCTAAAAATTGCTCAAGGAACACGTCAAAATACAGTAAAAGAAAATAGAGAAGCAAAAACCAAAGGAAACATAAAATAAACCAAGAGGTAGACATCAGGCATAAGCGCTCACATATTAATAACTGCATTACATGTAAATTTTCTAAAAAGACAAATGTCAGAGTAAAAAATAATGACCCATCTATGTGCTACCTATAAGCAACTTACTGCAGATATTACAAGAGTAGAAAGCTAAAATAGAAGAATGGAAAAAAATAAACCATACAAACATCTGCCAAAAAAACATAAATGGCTATAATATCAGATAACATAAAATGCATAGAGCAAAGAATATTCCGAGGGACAAACAGAAATACTACATGATGAAAGAACACATAGCAACTGTTAATGTGTTTGCACCAAACAGCTGAGTTACAAATAAGTAGAGCAAAAATGATCAGAACTGGAAGGAGAAATAGACAAATACACATTAAACTTTCAGACCTCACAAACCATCTCTAAAAAATTAATAAAACAACTGTACAAAAACTCAGCAACATAATGAAACCCAACAAAACTATCCACCAAGGGAGTCCTCCAAAATGGCCAAGTAGGAACAGCTCCAGAGTACAGCTCCCAGCAAGAGAGACGCAGAAGGTGAGTGATCTCTGCATCTCAAACCGAGGTACCAGGTTCATTTCAATGGGACTGGTTGGACAGTGGGCATAACCCAAAGAGGGCAACCCAAGGCAGGGCAGGGTGCTGCTCCATGCAGGAAGTGCATCTGACCCTGCATCTGACTGGAGGATAGGGGCCTTCCCCCAACCCCAAAACCCCAGTTCATATACGGAACTTCCCCCGAAAGCCTCTGCAAACCGCAATTTGGGGAATATTCACTGGGCTGAAAAGCCCTGCTATTTATCTGCACAGAGCTGAATAGCAACCCCTAGGCAATGTCATGTACTGTCAGCACAGAACTAGGTGGATGTATGGGCTAGCCAAATGAGCCTGCAGGACAGAGCTACTGGCACACCAGAAAGAAAGGGAACTGAAAGCAGGGAGACAGACAATATGGCTAGGTGAGTCCCTCCCTGACAAAGCCCAGCAAACTGAAGCCCTCTCATTTGAGAGTTTTGCAGCCAGCACATCAGTTTGAACTGGACCTGGAATGATCGAGCTCAGTGGGAGGGGAAGGGAATCTGCCATTACAGAGGCGGGCCTAATCTTCCTATGTAAACAAAAGACACAGGAAGCTTAAACAGCAGCAGGACTGAGTCCCTGGCAGCCCAACAGTGCCTCTACAGGCAGACAGGGGACAGACTGCCTCCTCAAACAGCTCCCTGAGATCAAAGCTAGACAAATCCATAAAGATGAGAAGAAACCAGTTCAAAAAGGATGAAACTGTCTCCTCCTCCAAGGGATCACACAACTCCTCACCAGCAAGGGAACAAGGCAGGATGGAGAATGAGTTTGATGAATTGACAGAAGCAGGTTTCAGAAGATGGGGTAATAACAAAATTCTCTGAGATAAAGGAACATGTTCTAACTCAATGCAAAGTAAATAAAAACCTTGAAAAAAGTTAGACAAAATGCTAAGTAGAATAAGTAGCTTAGAGAAGAACATGAATGATTGATGGAGCTGCAAAACACAGCACAAGAACTTCGTGAAGCATATACAAGTTTCAACAGCCAAAATGATCAAGCAGAAGAAAGAATATCACAGATCGAAGATCAACTCAATGAAATAAAATGAGAAGGCAAGACTAGAGAAAAAGAGTCAAAAAAAATGATCAAAGCCTCCACGAAATATGGGGTTATGTAAAAAGTCCTAATCTTGATCAGTGTACCTGAATGTGATGAGGAGAATGAATCCAAGCTGGAAAACATTCTTCAGGATATTATCCAGGAGAACCTTCCCAGCCTACCAAGGCAGGCCAACATTCAAATCCTGGAAATACAGAGAACACCGCAAAGACACTCCTCAAGAAGAGCAATCCCAAGCCACATAATCGTCAGATTCACAAGGGTCGAAATGAAGGAAAAAATGCTAAGGGCAGCCAGAGAGAAAGCTCGGGACACCCACAAAGGGAAGCCCATCAGACACAGCAGATCTCTCAGCAGAAACCCAATAAGCCAGAAGAGAGTGGGGACCAATATTCAACATCCTTAAGAAGAGAACTTTTAACCCAGAATCTCATATCCAGCCATATTAAGCTTCAAAAGTAAAGGAGAAATAAAATCCTCTATGGACAAGCAATTGCTGAGAGATTTCATCACCACCAGACCTGCCTTAAAGAGCTTCTGAAGGAAACACTAAACATTGAAAGGAACAAGCAGTACCAGCCACTGCAAAAATACACCAAATGGTAAACACCAACGATGCAATGAAGAAACATTGTCAACTAATGGGCAAAATAAAAAACCCAGTAACAAAATGGCAGGACCAAATGAACAGAAATTTATTTTAACATTAAATGTAAATGGACTAAATGCCCCCATCAAAAGACACAGATGAGCAAACTGCATAAAAAGTCAAGACCCATCAGTGTGCTGTATTCAGGAGACCCATCTCACGTGCAAAGACACACATAGACTCAAAATAAAGGGATGGAAGAAGATTAACCAAGCAAATTGACAGCAGAAAAAAAAAAAGGCAGGAGTTGCAATCTTAGTCTCTGGTAAAACGGACTTCAAACCAACAGAGATCAAAGAGACAAAGAGGGACATTACATAATTGCAAAAGGATGAATGTAACTAGAAGAGCTAATGATCCTAAATATATACACACCTAATACAGGAGCTCCCAGAGACATAAAGCAAGTTTGTAATGACCTACAAAGAGACTTAGATTCCCAGACAGTAATAGTGGGAGACTTTAATACTCCATTGTCAATATTAGACAGATAAATGAGACAGAAAATCAACAAAGATATCCAGGACTTGAATGCAGATCTGGACCAAGCAGACCTAATAGACGTCTATAGAACTCTCCACCCCCAAATCCACAGAACATAGATTCTTCTCAGCACCACATCACACTTCCTTTAAAACTGATCACATAATTGGAAGTAAATCCCTCCTCAGCAAATGCAAAAGAACAGAAATAATAATGAACAGTCTATCAGACCACAGTGCAATCAAATTAGAACTCAGGATGAAGAAACTCACTCAAAACTGCACAACTACATGGAAACTGAACTACTGGCTCCTGAATGTCGACTGGATAACAATGAAATGAAGGAAGAAATAAAGATGTTCTTCAAAACCAATGAGAATGAAGACACATCATACAAGAATCTCTGGTACATATTTAAACCAGTGTCTAGAGGAAAATTTATAGCAATAAATGCCCACATGAGAAGTGAGGAAACATCTAAATTAGACACCTTATTGTCAAAATTGAAAGCATTAGAGAAGCAAGATCACATGAACTCAAAAGCTAGCTGAAGGCAAGAAATAACTAAGCTCAAAGCAGAACTGAAGGAGATAGGGATACAAAAACCCCTTCAAAAAATCAATAAATCCAGGAGCTAGTTTTTTGAGAAAATAAAATAGACTGCTTGCTAGATTAATAAAAAAGAAAAGAGAGAAGAATTGAATAGATGCAACAAAAAATGACAAAGTGGATTTCACCACAGAAATGCAAACCAACATCAGAGATTACTACAAACAACTCTATGCACAAAAATGAACAAATACAAAGAAATGGATAAATTCCTGGATACTTACACCATCCCAAGACTAAACCAGGGAGAAGTGGAATCCCTGAATAGACCAATAACAAGATCTGAAGTTGAGGCAGCAATTCATAGCCTACCAACCAAAACAAGTTCAGGTCCAGACGGATTTACAGCCAAATTCTACCAGATATACAAAGAGGATCTAGTACCGTTCCTTATGAAACTATTCCAAACAACAGAAAAAGAGGGAATCCTCCCTGACTCATTTTGTGAGACCAACATCATCCTGATACCAAAACCTGGCAGAGACTCAATTAAAAAAGAAAACTTCAGGCTGATGTCCATGATGAATATCGATGCACAAATCTTCAATAAAATACTGGCAAACCCAATGCAACAGCACATCAAAAAGCTTATCCATCGTGACCAAGTAGGCTTCATCCTGGGAATGCAAGCCTGGTTCAACATAAGCAAATCTGTAAACATAATTCATCACATAAACAGAACCAAAGACAAAAACCACATGATCATCTCAATAGATATAGAGAAGGCCTTTGACAAAATTCAACAACCCTTTACACTAAAAACTCTCAATAACGTAGGTATCGATGGAATTTATCTCAAAATAATAAAAGCTATTTACGACAAACCCACAGCTGACATCATACTGAATGGGCAAAAACTGGAAGCATTCCCTTTGAAAACTGGCACTAGACAAGGATGCCCTCTCTCACCATTCCTGTTCAATATAGTATTGGAAGTTCTAACCAGAGCAATCATGCAAGAAAAAGAAATAGAGTATTCAATTAGGAAAAGAGGAAGTCAAATTGTCTGTATTTGCAGATGACATAATTGTATATTTAGAAGACCCCATCGTCTCAGCCAAAAATCACCTTAAGCTGATAAACAACTTCAGCAAACTCTCTAGATACAAAATCAATATGCAGAAATCACAAGCATTCCTACACACCAATGACAGATGGACAGAGATCCAAATCATGAGTGAACTCCCATTCACAATTGCTACAAAGAGAATAAAATACCTAGGAATACAACTAACAAAGGATGTGAAGGATCTCTTCAAGGAGAACTACAAACCACTGCTCAAGGAAATAAGAGAGGACACAAACAGATGGAAAAACATTCCATGCTCATGGTTAGGAAGAATTGATATCGTGAAAATGGCCATACTGCCCAAAGTAATTTATAGATTCAACACTATCCCCATCTAGTTCTTCACAGAACTGGGGAAAAAAAAAAAAACACATTAAAAGTAATATGAAACCAAAAGACAGCCCACATAGCCAAGACTAAGCAAAAAGAATTTTGCAATTCTAAGCAAAAAGAACAAAGGTGGAGGCATCACGTTACCTGACTTCAAACTATACTACAAGGCTACAGTAATCAAAACAGCATGGTACTGGTACCAAAACAGAGATATAGACCAATGGAACACAACAGAGGACTCAGTATTAAGGCCACACATCTACAACTATCTGATCTTTGACAAACCTGACAAAAGCAAGCAATGGGGAAAGGATTCTCTGTTTAATAAATGGTGTTGAGAAAACTGGCTAGCCATCTGCAGAAAGCTGAAGCTGGACCCCTTCCTCACAATTTACACTAAAATTAACTCCAGATGGATTAAAGATTTAAACATTAAACATACACCAAAAAAACCCTAGAAGAAAACCTAGACAAAACCATTCAGAACATAGGCATAGGCAAGGACATCATGACTAAAACATGAAAAGCAATGGTAACAAAAGCAAATATAGACAAATGGGACCTAATTAAACTCCAGAGCTTCTGTACAGCACAAGAAACAATCAATAGAGTGAATGGACAACCAACACAATGGGAAAAAAATGTTTGCAATCTACCCATCTGACAAAGGGCTCATATCCAGAATCTACAAAGAACTAAAACAGATTTACAAGAAACAAACAAACAAAAAAAAAAAATTCAAAAGTGGGCAAAGGACATGAACAGACATTTTTCAAAGGAAGACATTTATGAGGTCAATAAACGTGAAAAAATGCTCATCATCACTGGTCACTAGAGAAATGCAAATCAAAACCACATTGAGATACCATCTCATGCCAGTTAGAATGGCGATCATTAAAAAAACAGGAGACAACAGATGCTGGAAAAGATGTGGAGAAAAAGGAACACTTTCACACTGTTGGTGGGAGTGTAAATTAGGTCAACCATTGTGAAAGACAGTGTGATGATTCCTCAAGGATCTAAAAATAGAAACACCATCTGACCCAGCAATCCTGTTACTGGGTATATATCCAAGGATTATAAATTATTCTATTAAAAAGACACATGCACACATTATGTTCATTGCAGCACTGTTTAAAATAGCAAAGATCTGGAATCAACCCAAATTCCCACCAACGATAGACTGGACAAGCAAAATGTGGCACTTATACACGACAGAATATTAGGCAGCCATAAAAAATGATGAGTTCATGTCCTTTGTAGGGACATGAATGAATCTGGAAACCATCATTTTCAGAAAATGGACTCAAGAACAGAAAATCAAACACTGCCATGTTCTCATTCATAGGAAATTGTTGAACAATGAGAATTCATGGGCACAGGGAGGGGAGCATCACACACTGTGGTCTGTTGGGGTGACTCAGGGAAGGACAGCAGGGGGTGAGGATGTCACGGAGGGGATAACATAGAAAGAAATGCCAGATATAGGTGACGGGGGGATGGAGGCAGCAAACCACCTTGACATGTATGTACCTCTACAACAGTCCTGCATGATCTGCACATGTACCCCACAACCTAAAGTACAACAAAAAAAATGAATTAATTCATTAAAAAATTAAAAAAAGAAAAAAATTTAAAAAAAAAACTATTCACCAATAAGATCTAATAGACATTTACAGACCACCACACTAAATAGCAAAATACACATTATTTAAGTGTCCATGGAATATTTGCCACCATAGATCATACCCTGGACCATAAAAGGAACCTCCACAAATGTGGAAGAATTGAAATTATAGAGACTGCACTCTCTGGAAGTGACAGAGCTGAACCAGAAATCAGTAACATGAAGAAAATTGGTACAACTCCAAACACGGAAACTTGATAATATACTTTTAAATTACCCGTGGATTAAAAAAGATGTCTTAAAGAAAATTTAAAAATTTATCCTTCAGCTCCCCTGACTGCAAATAACCAGTTCAAACACCAGAATATTCACCCAAGAACCATCAAAATAGCATAGTATACTCAGAAAAAAATCACTATTTGAAGAAACTTGAAGCAACAAGTACATGGAAATGTTCCCATAGAATGTTTAGAATATTCCATCCACAGTAGAGAAAGAGTCCTATGTGGTATATTCCAGAAGCATTGCATGGTGATAATAACATGACAGGAAAAAGTTTTGAAAGTGCTTCCTTTAACCCTATTTCAGTATGTTATTAATAAAGAATTGGTTTTCTTTGCCACCTGTAGTAGTTCGTTCTTACATTGCCATAAGAAATTATCCAAGACTGGGTAATTTATACAGGAAAAAGGTTTAATTGACTTAGTTCTGTAGGGATGGGGAAGGCCTCAGGAAACTTAGAATCATGGCAGAAGGGGAAGAGGCCCATCTTATACGGCAGCAGGGGAGAGAGAATGCACCATAGGAAGAACTGTCAAACACTTATGAAACCATCAGATGTTGTGAGTACTCACAAACAGCATGGGGGTAACTGTATTCATGATCGAATGACTCTGACCAGGTCCCACTGTGGACATGTGGAGATTATGGGGATTTCAACTCAGGATGAGATTTGGGTGGGGAAACAGAGCCAGCCTAACCATATCACTGTTATGGGATCACTGGGGTGTTGCTTTCTTGCCACAGTTTTGTGGCTTGTAATGCCTTTCCTTGACTTTTGCTCCAACCAGCTGGTCTCATTCCATGCACTTTGCCTGGCAGGCTGTACTCGGCTCATACTACCATCCTAGATCTCACATCTGCCAAAGGTGAGTCAGGTGGCAAGAGATGTGTGAGCAAGTGAGTGTGGGGTCCAGCCACTGTGCAGAGCCAGGCATGAGACAGGGTTGGGCAGTTCTAGGCACCAGCATGAGTGCCAGCTCCCTGTGAGGCTGCAGCTGGACCAGGTGCACTGCAAGCAGATTCCACAGCTGGCACTGGGGAATGTGGTGGCACCAAGAAACTTGGAGACCCCAGGAGCCACAGGCCCGAAAAGGGGGTCACAACCCTAACTTGTTGAACACCCAGGTTTGAGCTCCCTGAATAGCTACAGCTCTTGTCTCCTTCTCTTTGCCCACAACATGGTGAGCAAGGGGCATGATTCAGCCTTGTTTGTGTTACAGATGTTTTAGCCTCACCATTCAGCAGATCCCTGGTTCTTGTCCTGTGCTCAGAAAGAATGAGGTATGAAGACAAGTGGAGGGTGAAGAGGACAAAGAGGAGTTTTTTTAAGCAATACAACAGATCAGAGACCTGCATTGGGCAGCTCCTCTCCATAGCCAGTTTGTCCTAAAACATCTTCAGCTCTCAGCAGAGAGGGAAGCTCCTTTCTGCAGCTGATAGTCCTGTTCTTTCCTCAGTTCTCACAGAGAAGAGACTGATGTGGGCAGCCCCACTCTGCAGCTGAGAAGAGACCCTGGGGAAGGCAACTCCTCTCCGCAGCAGGTCATCCCTCATCTTCCTGTCCTCTCTCTCTGCTCTCTCCATCCTCTGCTTAAGTCTGCCTGAGCCCAGGACTTAAGTGGTTCTCAGAGGGGAGGAAATGAGCCTGACCATGGGCAAGCCCAGAAAGGGCACAAGTTCCCCACTCCTGTCAACAGAGCTGGCAGCTCAGGGAGCCTTCAGATCCTCCCTGGCCAAAAGGAGGGGCCTGACCAGTGACCTGCCCCCTTCTGCCCAAGAGGCTGTCTGCCTCCCACCGCCATCCATGGCACCCAGACTCCTCATGCCAAGGGGCACCTTTAGGCCAGTGCCATTTGCCCTCATCCCATCTTCCCTCCGCTTCCTTGTAACTGAGGTGGTGGGGAGGCTGGTATGTCTGAGCATCCACACATCTGGCTAGGCTGTGACAGCACTAGGACTTGGCCCGAACTCCACTCTGACATCAGAGAACTGGGAGCCAGGAGAGGCCAGCCAGAGGGACAGACACCCCCAGGTCTGCAGGGACGGGGGGCCTTCTTGGCCTTGAGGTCTTGGAGTGCAGAGAGGCCCGGATCCTGCTGAGGGGAGGGTGGGCCTCCCACCAGATCCATGGAGCCTGCAGGTAGCCCCTGTCCCACCTTCTTGCATCCTGGGGTGGGCAGCTCCCCCTCACTGGGCCCAGACCCGCATCTGGGGTGGGGCTGATGTCTCTGCAAGTTCTTCCCCTAGTACTCAGCGGTACCTGGGCCTTCTCTTCACCTGGAACAGGTGGGGGAGACACCTTGGGGAACAGATCACTGCCCTGGCCTGGCCATGGGGGAGCATCAGGCTCAGAGTCCTCCTGCAGGGACACAACCCTGGGTGGCCTCAAGCAGAGTCTCCTCCTCAGATGCAGGAACTGGGTGTCCTTGGCAGGATGGGACAGTGGTCTTGCTGCTGGCTGGGACCCCAAAGCTGGGCCACTTTCAATTCCTGCCTGGGGCCCCTGAATCTGGTTCAGCTCCATGCCATCCCCACAGCTTCAGGGTGAGAGCAGCAAGGCAGGAATGGTGGAGGCTTCAGGCCTGGGGGGAGGGTCCCACCTACTGCTCAAGGCTTGGGGCAGTGCAGTCTGCTGCCTCAGGAAGTCAAAACACTGGGGACATGGGTCACGGGGTCCCACCATGGCCACTGGTCCCGCAGACACTCCTGCCACTACTGCTTGCAACTTCCCGCTGCAACTGACCACTCTGGACAGCTGCCACTGCCGTCATCACCACCCTTTCATCCTTTATCCTAAAAGACTAAGGTGAACCTCAGCTGGTTTTTTTAGATTACCATCATCACAGTTAGTTTCTTTTAAAAAACATTGTTTCTTCTCTTCTTTTTCTTTTCTTTCCTTTATATCTTTCTTTTCATGTTTTTTTGTTGTTTTTGTTTGTTTTGTTTTTGTTTTTGTTTTTGTTTTCAGAATCTCCCTCTGTCATTCAGGCTAGGATGAAGTGGCATGATCTTGGTTCACTGCAGCCTGGACCTTCCAGGTTCAAGCAATCCTCCCACCTCTCAAGTAGCTGGAACTAAATTAGTTTCTAAGTACATTGTCATTTTCAGTTGACCAAATTAAATGTGATATTCTGGTTGCAATTGCACAACTTTCAAGAGTGCTGAATTATTATTGGGGTATAGAGACATAGTTTGTTCTCAAATCCAGGGACAATACTGACTTTTACCAAGGAAATTTTAGAGTTTTTTTTGTTTTTGTTTTCTTTTGTTTTTTGTTTTGTTTTGTTTTGAGACAGAGTTTGCTCTTGTTGCCGAGGCTGAGTGCAATGGTAAGATCTCATCTAGCCG